>JAMPIV010004260.1:0-477500 GCA_024509875.1 Oreohelix idahoensis | reverse complement strand
GCGTCCCGTTCAACCTAGTCGGTTATATTAGGGCGCATGTCCAAATATAAAAGACCCTTTATGTCTGAGGTGAATTATATATATATTTACATCTCTGACCCATCTCGGAATATGTCTAAAAGTAGTTATGTCATGTGATATTAATTTACATCTGCTGTCATATTAATTATTTAGTTCCAATAAAATTATATCAATAGTTCCAAGGTTAATCCCAACAAAGCGTGTGTGCTTTGGTCTTCCTTGACCAATTCGATATTGAACGTAGATCTTCCACACATTACTCACAGTGGACAGAAAACTGAAAGGCAGAACAAGTTGAAATACCTTAGAGTAACATTCGATCGTGGGTTATTGTGGTGGGTTTAGATGTTAAGAAGAATGGTGTGCGTATAGTTGTACTTGAGTGAGATCAGCTGTGAAGGTCTCTGAGGTAAACAATGGACAACTGTGTTACAGAGTACCTTTCTTGTTACCACCCTACGATCTCACTCTAAGTTATATTCTTTATTGACTAGCGTGACTGAAAGCTACATAAAGTGTCTAGGGTATTGTAAGAGTGTTGTTAAAGAATCTCAATACAAAAAACATATACAAACATATACTAATTACTATGATAAACTCAACTAACTCCAGCTGTTAAATTTTATATTTAAAAATTCTTTTGTTAAACTTTATTGGTCCTGAGCCTAAAGTGTTTTGGTCAGGACTACAGTTCAATGAAAATCAATTTAGATGGATAGATATATTTACAAATATATATAAAGATATTTACATACAACAGACAATATGTCCATAGTACATTGTTACAAATTTTCAAGTTGATGTTAATTACTCTATTTACTACTGGTACTAGAAGGCAGGGTGGGGATTATCATCATCCCAATGTTCTTTTGTTTCACCAGGATTGTTTATGTTAGTCTTTTGGAGGAACGTTTTTGTCTATACAGGAGATTTTTCTTTAATCGTGATAAGTTGTCCCAGGCCAGATATTGCACTTATCTGGATCCTTGAATCACAGCAGTTGTAGTTGGTTTGGCCAAACACTTCAGTCTCCTCTGGTCTTAAACTTCTTTAATACCAACAGGTACCAGAGACTCTTAGAAATCGTGCTGAATTTCTCTATCATCGAGTACCAGCACCAGACAAGTGCCAGCAGGAACCCCTGTCGATGCAAGTTATGGTTCTGTCTTAATATCAAACTAATTCCTCCTAATTTACATGTAAACATACATTCAATACAAAAGAACATGGTCAGCTCTCTCTGACAACTCTGCTTCTCCACTTTAGTTTGATGGAACAAATTGTACCAGTTTTCTTTTTTTCTTCCCTAATGGATGCTACGCCTCTGTCATTCCTGCAGTAATCTTTTCCATGCAATAAGATAGGTGTAATGTTCCTGTATGACCATCATATATATAGTCCTGTAGTTTTAAACTTCTTAGATAGTCCCTTATATGATGGATCAACGTCTAGGCCATGCCTAAATCTGCCATGGAACCATTTAATTACAATCTTTTACATGGCCTTTTCTTTTTTCACACAACCCTTTTTTAATTAAAAAGTCAATAAAATCAATCTTACCACATATCAAGGAAATATAAACAAGTAACGATGAATTAGGCAATAGAATATGGCACACTTTCATCACTGCCTCTGTTCAGACTGCTTTATTTTGTTAGTTATTTTAAAACAAAGCACAAGTCTGCTCATCGCTGCTTGTTCCTCAGAATATTTTGAAAAAATGGCAGCGAGCAGCCTACTTTTCCTATCATGTAAAAAGCTTTGGCTAATGAGACCAAGCATCTCTTTTTTTTGAATGAAACTTTATTTTTTAAAAATTTTCTCAAACCTCTATGTGTTACTATTACCAACTAGATTTGTATATTTAGGTTAGCCAATAATATTTCGGCTTCCTTCAAATTTCATCCAATCCGCTTCATCGTACTATCTTAGCCTTTCTTTCACCTAATTTTTCCCCCAAAAATATGCTATCCAATCTAAGCAGACATGACGACCTGACAGTATCTCCGATTCTCTATGTATTATTACCAATAGTTGATTATCTAATGGACTATTTAGATAACTAACAACATATTCTTGGTCAAAAAGTCTTCAGGTACACGAATATATGATTTTTATGGGGCTAAGTGGCTTGGTTCAAAATTCCATCTTTTTTTCTATGTTAGTTGTTTATTTTTAAACTACCTCCTTTTCAATTCTTTTTCCATGTACTTTCAAGCTAAATACGAGAGTCTCTCGTAATACACGAGAATTACGTCATTCGCAACAAGAGCTAGGCGTGTTTTCCTGACCGTAGTGTCCACATTTTCCAACGTTTACATCGTAATTTGAAAACCGCCTAAGGCAAGGCTAGCCAGTTGGTTTTATTTATAGAAACAATGTGAGACGTGATTTGCGTTGGTTATCTATCCGTCCCCCTCCCTTCTACAATGTATTCTAGGCAAATACTTCATTGAACTTGGAAAAGTGGTACGTTTGTCTCAAGGACGAATTTGAAAAATAGGGTACCCTTTTTGGTTCGGCCAAAGCGTTATCAAATAATACGCTGAAGGCGTAGGCGACGACTACAATTCTCGCCGAAAATTTGTAGTACTATCCTATCTTTGACTTTATGCACTATACTGTTATATTCTAATTTAGATATTGTATTTAGAAGTTCACCACAGTTATCATATAAGTACAATGTTGATCACATCATACAGAAGTGCAAGAGAGGTCTGACAGCCCTAAAACAATGGCTGCAGCGCACCTGGAGCAGAGACTACTGTCTCTACTGTAACATCAGCTGGTCTTGTTTGTAATCGAGTATGACCTGGGATTACTCATGCTGTCGATATCAAAATGTGAACAACTGGAACGCATTCAAAACGAAGGGATGCATATAGTCTTGGGCTGTACGCGAGATACGACCATTGTGATGATGCTGTCACGGGTCGCCTCCCCTGGCTCTACAGTGATGGTCCAACTATGGCCAAAACCTAGAGTATCTAATGTGGCTCTTGAAAGGTGCCTACCTTGGCACAAGATTATTCTTGCCAGAGATGCAGATAGAAGTATGATGATGTTTCTACCTCGAGGGAGTCTCCACGAGATAATAATAATAATAATAGTTGCCCATCGCAAGCGAAGATGGCGACAGCTTCAGACTTGAATTGTAAGACCTCTGTGCCGTGATCTCATGTGCCTAATTAGTCCTATTTTGGCCCTACAGGCCATGCCACATACGGGGCACACATGGTTAGAGTCGATAGTAGTGCTGCTGCGCATTCTGTCTTTTCTTGCAGCACGCTTGCCTTCTGCCTTATCAGCTAAATTCTGTTCTGCAATGCGAGCGCCTTGATATTTAAGTAATCGAGAACTATGCTGAATGTATCTGAGCACGTTAACTCTTTATCTTTCTCGCCACCTTTTGTGGAGAGATATAATATTAGCTCCTTCAAGCCCCCAACTGAATTAACAGTAAAATGCCTCTGCTTATTATTATCATTATTATTGCTCGTATTGGCTCTTTAGATGTGGATATAACTATTTATATTAGGATATTTATTCACACGTGTGCACTTTTCTTTGTAATAATTGACCCAACCATGAATTTGTAAAAACAACATATACAAATTTAATGATCAATTACTTTAACACTTGTAAATAAATAAGAACTGGTGATTAATAAAAGTAAGTCTCATCATGGAATGTATCGGCTTTCGTAATCTTAATTTTAGAAAAGAAAGTTCTTTGTTTGGCCGGCTAAAAATGGGACTTGCCAAAATGTTAAAGTGCCGATTCTGCTGGTTACGTAGAGTCGTCTCTGTGGTGAGATCAACGTTTCCAGATCAGTCAGGAAGTAACCACTTCTGATCAAGGCAAGAATCTTCACAACCCGTGGAATTTGGGTTTTGTAGCAAAGTTAGATTTTGCTGGGGAGGTTATGATGGTATCCTAAAAGAATGAAATCCGTGTATGTATTAACCGTGTGAGGTCAAGCACATGTAGGCCCCTGACTCTATAAATGATGATGATGAATTATGTGCAGGGAACATAACGCTACCTCCCTAGATCTCAAACGGTCACTATTTTGGCTCTAGTGTCTGGTGTATGATGTACCTAGTGTCTAGGGGAGAAATGAAATGATGGTACACAACACAAAAACACGTTAAGTTTCTATGAGGAAGTGAATAAAAACCTGTGGTTAAGTTTTTCTTTAAATTTGATATTTTTTTGTACAATTTATTTTGCCTGTCCAGTCATATCTTTTGAACAGATCTTTGAAAATGAGGACAAGATAGTTTACAGAAAAGATCAACTAAAAATGTGTGTGGGCAATCTGCCCAATAACTTTAAAGTTAATATATGTCTTTCCTGTTTGAATGTTCACAGCTTACACTTTATTCATCTAAGAGGGAGAGTCACTATGTATGAGGGGCTGTATTATCATCATACCCCATCAACTTCCTGAGTATGATTTGAAATACCAGTGTTTATTTAAAACGAAACTGTCAGATATACCCAGGTTCTTAACATATCACCTGGGGTTTCTTGTTGAATGATAAGATAGTGTGTAGTTGCAGAAATATCGATATCACATCACACGCCCCAGCTCCTGCTGTTATCTCTTGACAGCATACATGAAGTGTAGGAGACTTCTTGGCATTATCGTCACTCCTCAGGTTTCCTGTTACCAGCTGGCAACAGGAAACAAAACGTCTGCAACAAAAGGACACCCTGGCCTTTTACATCTGATCACTTATTCTTTTATTTAATTTCATACGTGGGTATGGGGTCAGCCTCGCGTGCATTACAGGTGCACTCGCCCCTAATTTTAAATGACTCACACCTCAGGTCCCTATGGCAGATACGCCACTGTACGTTTACATAGTTTTCCTTAATAAAATAATGTGGAGTAACCACATTTCCTTTGGTATGATTTTCTCTTCTTTTTTATATATATATATAAATGCTTCAGGCATGTTTAACAGTGTTCATGGAACACAGAGGCTTACTAACATCTTTCTAATGCAATAATATTCAAACATAATCATGACAACAGTATCTAACTTTGGTAATGGGATTAAACATATTAAATTCATAAAGCATTCTTACCACAAATCAAGAAATATAAACAAATGACGCTGACTTGCAAAGAAGTGGCCTCAGTTTCTTCTGCTCCGTCCAGACTGTGAAATACTTATTTAGTTATTTAATTTTAAATTTATCACAGCTGTTCTCAGCGTATCTGAATGAAAAATTTAGTTCAACTGGCAATGAATAATGAAAGCTTCTTGCTAATATTTACTAGCACTGGCCAATCGAAAGCTTGCGACTACCAGAATTCAAATGCAGTTTTTGAAAAAAAACAAAAATTATTCCAAACAAACTCTGCGTCTGGTAGTCTATTGGCCAGTCTGCTTTAGTTATGCCCAATACAAAAAGATGTTTCGTTTTGGATTACATTTTTCCTACCGCTCCCCTTTCCCTATTATACTCTTTTTACCCAAGCGAATTTGAATTTCCTCAATGCCTCTCTTCTAAGATCGTGTCCCCACTACCGTTATAAAAAACAAGCAGAAACGACAGTCTGTCTGGTCGAGCGTCCGTAGACATTTAGTATTTTCTTAATAACTTGGCTAATACTTGGACTACCATATTATTTAAAACAGATTCTTGCTCAGTGAACTCTAAGCTATACTACCATATGATTTTTATGGTCAGATTCGTATTGGTTTAGATTTTCAATTTTCGTCATAGTCAAACGTCAAATAAAATTTTTACACAAGACGGCCATCTTCCCTTCTCGCTAGCATGTATTTTTCAAATAACTACTTGTTTTAGTGACGTCAGAAATACTACCGCGAGAAGAAATAAAATTGTCTTCGTGTTTTGCCTCTGTTGGCTTTGTCGCAGCGTGTATATATGCATGGCAGAATGTGTCAAGCGAAGCGGGGTGTTGGCGTGGCGGGTTAAGAATTGGCGTTAATAATTTGTATTGTATCGTGTAACACTACCAAAAAATGTAAGGATTACTACTAAATTTTGCGTTAAAGTTGACAGAATACGTTAATTCAGATAGTTATTTTGCGGCACACTTCCGCAAAATCGTTAATTATAAGTCTTGGCTGCAGTGCGTATGCAGCAGATCTGGCAAAATGTTAAATGTTGGTAGTACGTTTTCGAAACCGAAACTAAAACGCGTGTTAGGTTTTTACCGTGGAATCGTTCTATAGGCTTTAGCACTGCACAAAATTCAGCGCTATGCTGGCGTGTGAGAGGATCACTGTCGGACACAATAGGGTGGGTTTATTTATTATCATTTTATGACTAAAATCTTACTGAAATGAGCGATTATTCTCGCAGATTTTACTACAGGTTTCTAGTGCCAATTACAAGCTTCGAGCCACAGAATGGTAGTACAGCAAATGGTCTCTTCGGGACGTACCACAAATAGTCGGGTTGTCACGTGCTGGTACCACAAATCTTAGAAGGAATAAAAGAACAAATTCCGCTGCTAAGTCATTGTTTTCGTGATGTAAATCCGGCGCCTTTCTGCTGTCCGTCAGCCGTTTGTTGTCTCATAATTTTTTACTCTCCCTGAGCGTATATCGTATCATTCAGGGCATGTGATGAAAAAAATCACCAGTATGTCAATTAAGTTACGGAATATGTGTGACTGGACAGCGGTATTGGCTTATGCATGAAGGAACACATTACGTTTACATACATTCACCAAATGATACTAAACAGCTATGCACATGATTACCCCAGAGCTATGCCAGCGGGAGTTTTACTCCTGGAAGGTTCTACCAAGCTGGACAGGTTTGCGCGGGCAGGGGTCAGACTAAAGCAGACACCCTGGTCCTCCAGGTTGGGGGTTTTAGCATAGGGCTGACACCCCTGTCTATGTAAAAAAAAATTGAAGTTACGGAAACAACAACGAATAAACAAACTTTGCTGCGGGACGGACATCCGGAGTCTGAGGCTGTATGACTGTCAGTGGTGAAAGCCGAAAGGAAGCCACTGACATGAGAACGGACGTCCTGACCGCAAAACATGATACAAGAATAGGATTTTGGAAGGTCAGGACAATGAATGAGACGGGTAAACTAAAACAGGTCACTGCAGAAATGAGAAACTATAGGTTACACATTCTAGGGATAAGCGAGAGCAGATGGACAGGGGCAGGAAAAGTTAAAACAGCTACAGGAGAAACAGTACTTTACTCTGGAAGAGAGGATGGACAGCACAATGAAGGTGTAGCCATTATTCTACAGAAAGGAATAGAAAGGACATTACTGGAATGGAAATCCATCAACAACAGACTGATAAGATTAAGATTGAGAGGTAGATTCATCAATACTACAATAATACAATGCTACGCACTGTGGTAAAGTGGGATGTTATAAATATTTATAGGGGACTTAGTGTACTGACTGAGATCAGCTGTGAAGGTATCTGTATCTAATAAGGGTAGTGTATTACAGATGACCTTACTTGCTACCACATATTTATACCTCAGTTAGAATTATTCTGGAATATTGTGATGACTACGTTGAATGTCTAGGGTATGTATATGATGAAGTGTAAGTCACAACAACAACAGACAGATAAACAATTTAATTTATTCCACCACACGTGACAACACTGTGACACTCACACACATTTAACACTCTATAAGACTATCTTAAATGAGTCACTGGTAAATTTTCAAATATCAATATGTATTAAGTACTTTTCATTAATATATATGTCCTGATTCAACTACAAAGTGAACCAGGAATCACAATCAATTTTAATTACAAGTTATATGTACAGAATTTATCAATATGAATCTTGTAGTGACATATTTTATTAATATTATCCTATGTGTGTCAGTTGTGTAGTAGTAATATGAGGTAATACTGGTTTTGTTTTTTCAAGCTATGTTGTTATTTGTCATCATGAATTCATGTGTTTGTTTCTGTTGAAACTAGTATTGGAGATGTTCTCAGTTCCGTTCATTAAAACAATTAATTTCCCCTCTTATTTTTATACAATGTCAGTTTAAGATAGCTTTTTGCCAGCTGGAGGCAATTGTGAAGGTAACCCTTTTGTTGAGAATAGTGTTGAATAGTTCATAAAGGATGGGGTATCTTTAAATTTTGTGTTGAATAGTTGATAAAGGATATGGTAGTTTTAAAATTTGTGTTGAATAGTTGATAAAGGATATGGTAGTTTTAAATTTTGTTTTGAATAGTTGATAAAGGATTTGGTAGTTTTAAATTTTGTGTTGAATAGTTGATAGGATGGCGACTAAGGATTTCTAAATATCAGAAGTCTGCTAGGTCGAAGCGTTTTAGAACAACTACTGTAGAAAATAGGAAATGCATTTTTAAATTGATGGAATTGCTTTTCCCGCTAATAATTTAAAAGTCCCAACACTTCTGCTGGTGTGTAGAATGATTTGTGTGAAATAATGGAGGAAGAAATGGCTGCATAGGACTGGGAGAATGCGAGTTCGATTAAAAGGTTTTTTGAAGAAACACCTTCAAAGCTTGCGTGAACCTTTCCGAACACTAACTTGAGCAGAATGGAATTAGAAGCTAAAGATACACAGTGATGATCAACTCAGACGGAAAGACGGGATGAAAATGTGAGAACTGGGAAGAGAAAAGGAGGATGGGCACTTAGATTCATTTTCTTTTGTTCTCGTTTCTGAGCAAAGATCTACCATTGCAGCTAGTCCCACCTGCAGGAAGCTGCACCAAACATTCACATGCTATTGACCCAGTGGTTTCTGTAGCAAATGTTTTACGCGATGAGGTTGCCAGCCCCATGCACAACCTCATATTAGTCGCCTTGTACGACATGCCTGGGGGGTGCAGTAGTCCCATTCTATCTTTGTTTGCGTAGCAAATGTTGCGTGGATAAATGTTCCGTGGATGATTTTTCTATTTGCCACACAATGTTGAGGGTGTCATATTTCTTCTACTTGCCAAAGGTAAGGTAATGCTGGGACTTGAAGCGTGGTGTATCACCCTCAGACACCAGGGATGATAAAGGCGAAATAATATGGTGTCTTTGGTCTGGTTTGTATGTATGTTGTAAGTGTGGAGTTAAACAGCTACAGTTCCAAAACAGGGACGTCACATCAACTTATAACGTAGAAAGTCAAGGAATTTTCAAACAGCAAGTGACGTTTCCATCATGTATTGTGGACGCCACAATGACAAGGTGCATAGACATTAATATGCAGATACATTACATGTACGGTAGAACAGTCATCATTACGTTGACATAGTCAGCACAACACTGGATAGCAGACAGCATCATAATAATGGTGAATCATATGAATATCAGTACATCATAACCAGCTGTACATGTAGTCAGGGGGAAACCTCCATCCCTTTCCATAATAGCCGAAGATATCAATAGGAGATCACATCCACTCTCCTATTATCTGACCCCAGCAAGACAGGCATATCTTCTGAAGTACATAACAATGTCCTCAAAGTTCCTTTAGTCAACAAAGGTATCAAACCTAGATCCAGAGTTCAACAAGTAAATAGTCCTTAGGACATGCATCAACCCGATGCATAACAACGTACGTGATTCGTGAGCTGAGAAAACTTCTCATAACGTAGACTCTTCAATAAGCAGGCTATAAACATGTCAATCTCGAAAGATGGCGATAATGTTATTCAAAATGTTATTACCTTTTCTTCAGGAAATAAACCACATAACTCACACGCCTCCAGGCGCTTCGAATCACAAAAGAGATATCATCTCAAAGGAACAAACAATATATAGAGGACTCCATTTCCTGATAGAATAAGCACAGACGCTGGCAAAAAGGCGTCTTGCTCTCTAACGAATCTGCCACACACTCTGCGGGCGGAAACCCGTTCAGACAACAACCAAAAACTCAGACATGCGCAGAAACGCGCGATTCGAATACAGTTCAGATAATATACGAAGCTAGGACCTTTTCTAGAACACCCTAAAAATTCGAGCCTTAAAAGGATAGGAATCCGAAACATTGCAAGTTGCCAAATGCTTATAAGAAAAGTGGGCCTGAGCGCTCCATACATGGACATGACTTAAGATCGCTCCATACATGGACATGACTTAAGATCGCTCAAACAAACTTATCGGCAACCGAACGCCAACAAGAAACCAAAACTGTTGTAAGTAAAAGTGACATACAATTACAGGTGTTATTTCCCTTGCATAAGAAAAATATAAAGTACACAGAATACGTTGCGACATTCTTGCGCAACACACAACCTCATATTAGTCGCCTTGTACGACATGCCTGGGGGGTGCAGTAGTCCCATTCTGTCTTTGTTTCTTCAGAGACCTCCGGGAAATAACATCTACTTGTTGTAGCGTGAGGTTTTTACTGGCTCTAAGATCAGTATACTACTGACAATACAGTCATAGAATTTCTGCAGGAAAATGTTGAAGTCCCAGTGTATGAGAGAACTACTGGTGTCACAAATTAGTTTCGGCTGTGAATGATCTGATCTCGAAAAATTAGTAGAGTGGAGACAGTCATAAAATGCCACCCCGCTGTGTAACTAAATGTGATATTAAAACAAGGAAACTGATTTCATTTAACAATTATAAAATTGACTAGTCGTTCAAATACAATTTCCTTATTATTTATTAAGTGTATACACTATCTACACTTGTGCTGAAGGGTGGATGTTGGAAGATGGAATGCAATGGATTTTACGTTTACATATGATTTATATATATATATATATATATATATATATATATATATATATATATATATATATATATATATATATATATATATATATATATATATATATATATATATATATATATATATATATATATATATATATATATATATATATATATATATATATATATATATATATATATATATGTGTGTGTGTGTGGTGGGTTTAGATGTTATGAATGTTGGTGTTGTATTTAATTTGTAACTGAGTGAGGTCAAGCTGTAAAGGCCCCTGAGTCTAACCATTGATGGGGTGTGTTCTCAGGGAACCTTTCTGCTACCACCCTAAGATCTCACTCAGAGTTATATTTTACACTTAGAATAAATGATGACTACGTCTAAATGTCTAGGGTAATGTACGTGTAGTGTGATGGTAACCCAATACACAAACACACACACAGATATTAAATTCTATGATCAACTCAACTAACACAGTGTTTTAAATTTGGTATTTAACAAATCTTTTTTACAATTTATTTAGTCCTGGACCTAATATTATTTTGGTCAGGACTATCAAATCAAATGAAATCAATTTATATATATATATATATATATATATATATATATATATATATATATATATATATATATATATATATATATATATATATATATATATATATATATATATATATATATATATATATATATATATATATATATATATATATATATATATATATATATATATATATATATATATATATATTTATATATATATATATATATATATATATATATATATATATATATATATATATATATATATATATATATATATATATATATATATATATATATATATATATATATATATATATATATATATATATATATATATATATATATATATATATATATATATATATATATATATATATATATATATATATATATATATATATATATATGCAATTCAATTAAACAAAAGTGACAATATGTCCAAACACATAATTTAAAATCTAAGAATAATGTTAATATATCTCTACTACTGTTTAACTGGTACTAGATGGCGGGGTGGGGGTTTGTACATCATCCCCTGTCTTTATTCACAAATATTCTGTTCACTTTATGGGGTGGAAATGGATTTTATTTTACATAGTTATATTATTATATGGTAGATAGTTGATGAATCGTTCCGTGCCAGGTCTTATGCACTTATCTGGCACGTGAAGCTAGATGATCGTTGTCTTTCCGGCCAACGGCCACTGTCTCAATCTTCCTGGGGCAATCTTGGTAGAGAGCTTGTACCAAGACTACAGTACCAGTGGTAGAGAGCTTGTACCACTACAGCAACCTCCACTTTCACACTGTTTCTTATATTCAGGAAGCTGGGACTAGCATAGTGCCAGTAACAAACCTTGCAACATGAAGATTATGGTTTGTCTTAACATAATATCTAATCCACCAAATCCACAATTAATAATGCATTCAAAATAAAAGAACAGGGTCAGATCTCTCTGACCAACCCAGCTCATCCAATCTAGATTGATGGAACAACTTGTACCAGTTTTCACACTCCTCTCCTCTAATGGCTACAACACCTATGCCATTATCATTGATCTTTTTCCATAAAATAAGGTGGGTGATATGATCCTTGATGACAACCTATATAATCTTTTGGATCTACCTCTCTGGTAGTTTGTTATATGATGGATCAACATCTAGGCCCTGCATAAGTCTGCTAGGGACCTATGTACTTACAGTCGTAAAATATTTTTCATATGGCAGTATCTCACACTCAAATTTTTAAATAAAATATTAATAATTTCGTTCTTACCACAAATTCAATGAAATACACACAGGAACGATGACTTGGCATAGATTCAGCTTTGCTGCTGGCGAGACTATGAATTTTTATTTATTTAGTTTAGTTTTATTTAAAATTCACACTTCTAGTACATCGTCCTGCTCAAGGGGCAGATTCTTAGACAAATGGCGTCCAGCCTTCAAAGTTTTTCTCAATATCCCCTACGCTGGCCAATAGAAATCGGCTTCTATCAAATTTTGAATTCAAAGTAAAAAAAAACCACTGCAAAACTACTGTGTGTTTTTCCGTACGTTGGTTCGTCTGCCTTAGGCTTTACTTTGCAAAATATATTCAGTTTCTGGCCAACCAATAACCTCTCTCCCTCTTTCTAACTACACCCAATCAAAATACATGTACCCTCTTCTTCCTCATTTCAAAAATGCGTTAAAAAAATGTTATGGGTAGAATAAGCAGGCATGAGTGTGTTCGTCAGTCTGTCCTAGAATATATAGTATTATTGCAATATCATGGTTATTAATTGGACGATTTTGTAAATCAAAATATATTATTGATCAGGAGACCCTATTCCCAAAAACTATCTAAGTTTTATGGCCCTGTGTATCATAGTTCGTATTTCCATATTTTTCCTTTTAAATAAATACACCATCTTTTTCCCTTTCTCCAACGCTTTTTTCAAACTAAAACGACAATGTCTGGGTTTCGTCAAAATTTACGCTACAATACAGGCAATGAGAGCGGTGTGCGTGTTTATACATTTCCACTGCGTTAATATAAGGCGTTGCAAGTATTGGCCTTTCGTCGTATTTTCAAATCTGCCAAAAGCCATCTCGCGCGTTCGTTACAATTTTTGATTCCAAACAACGCGTGCGCTGGTAGCATTCCGTCGCTCCTTTCCCCTACTTCGTGTCTCTCACTCCGTCTAGAACAAAAATTACGCCTCGATTTGTTTCAAACATGTTACATTAATTTTCTCTACAGTAAGGCCTATTGAAAGCGATATGTTTGCAGGCTGGGCGAAGAAGCTAATCGCAACCCAATATTTTATTTCTACCTTATTTTGACTTTATACTTTATAATGTTTTATCTAATTTATCGATTGTATTGAGGATATCACTACAATATATATATATATATATATATATATATATATATATATATATATATATATATATATATATATATATATATATATATATATATATATATATATATATATATATATATATATATATATAACAAGTCTTCCAATTATAGGAAACAAATTTATATCAGCTGTGCTGTTAATTAAGTATATATAACATTTATTAGCTATGCTGTTAATCTTGTCTCTTACTACGCTAAATCACTTTTTCTTCCTTGACCGTTAAATGCTCACAATTGCCGACGGAAATGGTACTAATGTGTACTCATCTCTTAGAACAGTTCTGTCCTTCCTAATTTGTTGCACACAACACCCGCTGATGATCGTTTCGTTAGCCCACCCAAGAGTGAGCGGGACTAAGGATGTAGCTCCGGTGCCTTCACTGTGCTCTTGCGAAGTTCTAGGCAGCTGGATTGACTCGAACATACGACCTTAGGTTGGATGACACGAATAAAACCCTCTAAGATTTATACAAGCCAGATTTTGACTCGACTAGTGAAGCAAGTCTGCCCGGTCAATGCAGGTGAGCAATAAATCAGTCTTGACAGTTTCTCTTCTCCAGTCGGTCGCTAGCTGGCCTTCGTGTTGGTGTGTGTGATTTTGAATAAAACGCGCCCGTTTATAAAGGTAAACTCAGGTAAATGCCAGTGTGTAAGGAAACCTTTTGATTGGTTATCTGTGGTTTGGTACATTTTTATTGCCGACAAGCTGATTGGTTATATGCGGTTTGGTACATTCCGTGACCGCGTCCCGAAATTTTAGGCTTAAGTTTTTCCTCTTTATTTTTCCAATTATTCTGTCTGCCGCCATCTTGGGGGAACAAGATGGCGTATTCTTCGTGTAATTTATTCTGGCTCAGAGACTGTTCGTTGATTGGCTGTGCATGTGTATTAACAAAGAAGTGGGTTTACACACACGTTTCACGACACTTGTTTAACTTACAGTAAATTGTGTTTAGCAGTAAGTAAAATTATTGACAAGACGTAAATCTTAACCCTACAGGAGACGGTGGTCTATTTCGTAACACGTTAACTATGATTAATGATTAACAGACACAAGCAGAGCCATGAGTCAAAGACCACGCAAACAAATTCAGTTCTAAAATTCCAATATGGAGAGACAACATGCGATAACTCCAAAGCGTGATCACATTAATGCAGATACTGATCATTCTGTATTTTATGCTTGTGAAACTTCGACATTAAAAGCGGCAATTCAACAAAATTACAAACGGTGCAAACAGAAACATCCTTAGAATATCGTATATGGATGCCCCGTGTAGTCAGGGCCGGGTTATCCATTAGGCTAAGTAGGCTGAAGCCCAGGGGCCCGGAGCTCCTGGGGGCCCTTGCATAAGTTTAAAAAAAAAAATTTAAAATGCATACATTTTTCAATAAAATGTGATTATTGTGTTTACCTTAATAATAATAAAAATAATACTGATAAACATTAATAGAAAATGATTACTAATAAAAGAGGTAAGCAATGCTAACAAACTAATATACCAATGTGTTAATAATACTAGTGTATACCATCGCCATGCTAAGGGGTTTGAAAAACAAATATTAAAATTATTACTTATTAGATAAAGGGGGGCTCAGTCACTAAAAAAACCTAGATGGCCCTTCTTGGCTTAATCCAGCCCTGCGTGAAGTTATGGGGGTAGGGGGGGGGGGCTCTGAAGAGATAAAGAAAGAATAAAGCTAGTGCACCCTCAGGCATGTACTCATGGTGTATTTGCAATAAATGGTGGAAATATTCGGTCACCCTGGTAGAGCCACCATACTAGAGAAGAGGCAAGGGATGTCCTTACGGAGTCAGTCTGCCTGGTGCCGCCCCGCTCGCCCTCCAGACAGCCAATGTTCGCGACTGCTTACCCAGCAGCCATTCAGTCTCTCGGCACATTGGTCCACCTTAGACTTTGGGTCATTTACTGATGACTCAGTTATCATTTGACCCATGATTTGGGAGTGTATTGATGGGTGTCAGAGCATAAACCAATCATCGATGAGTTCTGCACACCACATCTTTAGGAATCCACTGACTCCAAGATCCTGTACCAGTTTAGTTCAGACCCCGAGAGGGGCCGTTTTCTTTGGCGCACAACGAGGACGTATGGCAGAAGTCTTGCATGAAATTCCGTTGAAACCAGCACGGGCAGACTTATGAAACTGCACCCTTTTAGCTTTGTGGCTAGCTGGCGCCCCTAGTGATAACCGTGAGGTTACCCCCACCTCTGTCACCGTGGACTTAACTTCCTCTCATGCTTGTGAATTGAACCCACTGCGCCACTACTATCCAGAATCATCGCGGGAGCTACAGAGATCGTGCTCTGTTGTCGATACCTGCAGCAAAGGAATTGAGGAAATACAAATGCAGAAGAAGAGGTAGGGGAGAGAAGAGGAGAGAGAGAAAAAATGGCAGGAAAGAAAAGGTGCAGAAAGAAAGCAGATCGCATCTCGATGAAATATGTGCGTATAGGATACTGGAATTGTCGAAGTGCTAATCAACGTGCAGCCATTATACAAACAATCATCTACAATTTCGATATACTCATGAACCAGGAGACAAATTTAAAAGCCAATAGTGTTATCAATTGCCCAGGCTACAGATGTTACTCCAATCCATGTGGGCCTGGTAGACGAGGGCAAGCGATATATGTAAAACATGAGCTCCCTCAAACGTGGCTGGATACAAGTTTCCAAACTAGTGAAGATGCGGAATTTCAGGGGATTGCTGTGAATATAGGCGATCAGGAGTGGCGAGTCTACAATTTATATGCTCATGTCAACCACTTTACAGCAGAGAGTGATTGGAATTATTTGGCGAAATTGTCTGAAGATTCTAATTGCTGGTGATTTCAATGCTAGATCCAAGGAGTGGGGGAACATCGGCAAGGTATAGCTTAGGGCCAGGCATTACTTAACATGAACCTTGCCATCCTGAATGATGGACGCCCAACTAGACTGGCAATTAAACCTAGGGATACAAATGGTGTCATAGCTCTGGCATTCATCTCTAGTGCTGCCACCACCATGGCACGTTGGGATTTATTAGGAAAGTGATCACCTTCCTTGCGTCATACTCATTGCAAAGGGTAGGACCATTAGACACAGGAAGCCTAAACAGACCTTCAAGCATCCTTCAGGCCCACTCGACTGTAACAACACTTTACACACATTGCGTCAAAATGCCAAACAAAAGCCAGCGAGAACACCTTTCACCCAACCTCCCTGAACGAATAAAACAGTGGAGGAAGCGTGGATAGAAAAAGGAAAGAGCAACAAAGGAATGGCGTAAAGCACTAAACAGAAGAATGATGAATGAGGGAGAGGTTAAAGAGATGAAGGAGAAAAAGCAAAGAGCCGTTAATAGATTCAAAAGCTTGGCAAGGGAGGACAAGGATAAAGTATGGGAGGACTTTGTGACACAGGTGGGCACGGAAAAAAACCTACAGAAATTCTGGTCCTTACATCGAAGAATGAATAAGAAAAGTGCAAGTCAACCCATCCCTAATATCAAAAGCTCTACAGGACTAAGCCTGAAGACGGACCAAGAGAAGGGAAGAGCATTATTCAATCGATACGTGGAGCAAACGGATAAAGCTGACAAAAGTGCCCGCCTGAAATAAAAGGACGGTGTGCTGTAAAATGCCCTAAGGGGCCAGATATACTTCGATATCATTTCTGAAGAGTAAGTGGTGTGCACATTGAAAACCAGCAGAAACACTGCTCCGGGTCCTGATAGTGTACAATACCATCACATTAAACATCTCGACGACATAGCCATTATAAATATGGTGAGCGATTTCAATGCTAGCATACAGATTGCTGAGGTGCCGGAAGACTGGCTACACAGTTACCTTCGGCCACTTCCTAAACTTGGTAAAGACCCCACACTGCTCAACAGCTATCGAATTATCACACTACAGAATGTCTGTGGTAAATTACTTGAAAAGATAGTTGCAGACAAGTAATGAGCCACCTCGAAAATGCACACATCCATCCTGATACCCTGGGTAGCTACAGGCCTATGAAAACAACATGGGGTAACGCTGGAACGTTTACGTACGATGTGTACCAGGGATTCCAGGGTAAAAGAGAAACGGTGGCTGTCGCAATTGACATAGAGGATGCTTATAACAATATGCAACCCTAATAGACTGTATAATGGCATGTGGTGTAAACCCTTGGATAACTAGGTGGATAGCAGCTGCCTTAATGGAGAGATCAGTTGCATTTCGCTTGGGAAGTTGGACATCAGAACCAATGCGCATTTGCCCGGGACTACCCCAGGGTTCTCCACTATCACCAGTGCTGTTTAAGATCTTCACAGCAAAAGTAGCAACCTTTAAACCAACAGGACGGGGACGAACATTAACTTTTGCAGATTTCATACTCATGTACAGAACTGGCTGTCACGTAGGTTTTGATCATTAAATTGCCTATAGCGTCTTCCTATTCTTTCACCCGAATTCTTTAATTTTGTTATCTCTCTTTATTTCCTTTTCCTGTATATTTTGCATCCATTCGTTTGCGAAATATATTTCCTTCCAAATTCGCAAACTTTACCTGTTTCTTTTCTCAAAACTGAGAATCGCACTAGCATTCTATTACACAGATGTCAGTCGCGCAGGTAGACGAGAATGTGCGAAAAATTCGTTTCGCTGGACATAGAGCAGACTTTATGTCTACATTTGCACCTGTCACGCGCGGGTTTTTCGGCTGAGCGCTCAGGAAAGGCGTGATTACTGACATCTCTACGACGCAGTACGAGACGGTTGTCTGAGAGTTGCTACTGACACGCGTACATCTCGGTCAGTAGGTGGCAGTTACGACACGCGTTAAGCTGACGTAAATGTTGGGAGTAGGGGAGATAATTTCGCTTGGCGAAATAAGTTGGGGCCCTTTGTCTGATTTTAAGATATTGGCCCGAGTTTGAAACTTTATTTTCATTCTCACTCAGTAACTTCGCAGTAAAGACAGAACTAGCCTTGGTTCGATTTCTAAATAATCTCTGTTAATAGAGATGGCCTTTAGTTTGGTCGAAGTGGTTTAAGTTCTTAGTACTTCTGTGTTTGAGGTAAAATATTATATACTATATTCTAGTATTTTGTGAAGTGATTAAGTGTTAAATCGCCGATTTCATTTTAAACCAGTTATGTGTGCAGATTGATTATTTTAATAGTTTGTTATTTTCTTTAGTCGACGAGTTACAGTGGAGAGCAAGATAAATTATAAATGTCTAGCTAAACCCATTCGGCTATTAAAACAATTTAATGTAACTGCTAACTACTCAGTCGAGTATATTTGCTAAACTAACTCATAAATGCTAGATGCGACATCAGTGAATAACGGAATACGCAGATATTCCTAATTATTCCTGATGATTGATTTAAATATAACTTTTTTCACCGGAAGTTTAAATAATAAGTCAAGCGGTCGGCTTGCTGTTTAAAATGTAAGTTATATTGAGTACATAATATGTAAATGATTTATATGTGCTTTTCCTTTTATTCAGGAAATACTGGGGTGACCCGAACTTTACCGGCGTTTAATAAGAGTTTCATATTTGTGAAGAAATAGACAGTCCTTATTTTGAACCCCGTGGGTGTCTCAAGTAACACTGGTCTGACAGTGCATATGCCAACAGAGTTAGACAGAAATACTATATCCCACTAACGGGTTTCAAAGACTGTAATGATCAATACGGGGCCTTTGAGCCAGATCTTAAATTCTTTCATAAACTCTACGTAAATCTTCTGCCTGGCGGCGTGAATTTTACAAGAAATAACATTAACATTGTCCGACTAGATTATTTTGTGGACAAATCTGTGGTGTGACCAAAGTAAATCCTATACTGAGAGAAGGCACCGACCTGACATTCCTATTACTAGAAAACCAAAGCTAATGACATTGTGCTCTGCTAACTTTCGTGCCTGGACAAATTTTATGTGACTTAATCAGACATTCGGAAAATTAGAACACCCAAGGAATCGTTCCCTGAGACAGAGAGTTCAGTACGTCTTTTGGAACTGGGGATTTCTTGGTCGATGACTGCATTTTCGGGTCTGTGTGAAGGTCCTAGAATTTATTATGTTCCCAGAGGCAGCGAGCAAAGTTGTGAGTATAAATGTGAACATATGGCCATGGCTGAATGAATGAGTGTACGCAGGTCAGAGTGTTATTTTACCGTTGTATACTGTCACCCATTTGCTGACTTAACTTTTTTTTAGCTGCAGAATTTGTTACAAATGCTAGAGTTTCTTTTTCTTAGGCTAAATCAGATTATCCAACTCTGTTCATACATTTACGAGAAAGAAAGAAACCTCTTAGACTCAAACCCTATGTATCTATAACTCTTTGGGCCATCATCTGTTCTCTTAACGGGGCTGTGGGCTAAACCTAGAGTAAGATTCTAACGGGCTATCATCCTTGTAGCATTTTCTTGAATTTTATGACTATTTGTATATGTTTTTTCCTTGATGTATTTCTTTGGTGTTGTGAGAAGATTTTAAATGATAATTAAAAATCTCTCTTGAACTTAGAAATCGTGTTGGTCAGCTCGTTCTAAATATATATATATCATTGTTATAGTTTTCCCACGTCTGTGTGTTTAACTGTCGTCACGTGTATGTGCGTGCCCGTGAGTAGATAGAGATTTATGTAATATATATCTGTGGTTTAGACTGTCTGACACTTTAAAAGCTGTCGTAGAAGATAGGTGAGAGAGAGAAGAGTTCCCGATTTCAGAGACAGCCTCTATATCACGATACTATCATCTCACGTGTGGAAATTATATTGCTTTTCACCAACTCTCACTGTATCTATCACTCATTCTAAGCTATTCAGAAGGGACCAACCCAAGTCTTAATTCCCCTATCGAAAATCTACGACAAATGGGGTCTCGCCCGACGGATTTTTAAACTTAGAATAGGAAGACGAGTACGACAAAGGTGGACTCGTCTATCTGGATTTTGAACTTAAGATTCTTTATTCTGAAATAGAGTAAGAGTGTGATGTCTTGTGAGTTGTCATATCTTTAAATAATTTATCCCCTAGACTAACGATCTGTTTACGGGCGTGCTGACCACACAAACTGATACGTTTTTTTCCACAGCATTTTGAATAATATACATTTGGTTTACAGGTTGATTTTGTCGGAATACATGTTAATTAATGATTTTGTAATACTAAACGCTGGTAAAGTTTTGTGAGTGTATAACATTCACAAGGGTTCTGAAGCAGGAAGGTGTTTGAACTAAGTTAAGGAGTGCGTTTCGGACTATTTGTCCAGATTAATTGCCTCCCTCACTGTGACGGGTGTTGCGGTTCCTTGGTTCTTCTATTATCTATTGAATAGTAAAGTCACTCTCTAGACGTAGTTAATGTTTGTTATTGATGGTTAGCTCTGACCATCAGAACATCCCTTCGACGTTCTGATTTTGCATATTATATATTAGTTGATTTCCCCTGTGGGAGAGTTATCGTGCTGAAAAACGTAAACATTAACAGCTGTGGAACCGAACCCGAAAAACGTAAGTAAAAGATCAAGCCTTCTGTTCTGAGTCCACATGTATTGACGTTCATATAAACGATATCCGACATTCACAAAAACTTCATGTACAGTTCAGCATAACAATGAATTCCAAATAATACTAGTAAGTATCCGTCCGTGTCAAAACAATATGTCAGATGAACATCATGGCTATGTACGTGCGCTGCTGTAGTCAACAGCCAGAAATGAGCGCATGAGTTCTTGACAGCTACAAATTGAATCATAATACGATTCTCCTTCCATCATTTAATTTACTTAATAATCTCGTACTTAGATTAATATCCGAACTGACCCTGAGTTCTACATTGAATCATATATAGGCTATATACTAGGCTTCTCCTTGGAAGAAATACAAGACACGACTTCTCTGCTTGACGGATAGCGTAACAAGGGCCCTGTAACCAAGTCACCCAGCGTGACCTTCCCAACGCGAATGCGTCATAATCTTAGCATATATTTCGCGTTCAGTATACCGTAAAATATCGACATATTCTATTAATGTTAATGACCCCTAAACGTTGCGCACGGCTAAACCCCAGCAGACGCCGTCATTTAAAATAACACCGTAACAGATTTCCTGTCAGACGGGGGAGGGGGGGGGGGGGGGGGGGGGGGGGAAATCTATTAGATAGATTTTTTTTGAACAATATTAATCAAATTATCAAAAATTTAACAAAATCCGACGTATGGCCTACGATGTTCTTTCTAGAACAGTGTCGCGGTCATGTCAGTAATATTTTATAATAAAATCAACGTCATATCATACATATAACTTATATTAAATAAAGAAATGTCACTGTCACTAATTAATTAACTAATTAATTTGATGTATGTATTGACTAACTACTAATGTGAGGTGTTATTAAAATTATTCTAACTAATTAAAATTAAAATAATTAATTATAATATGTACGTATGGTACTAACTAATTAATATCTAATTGAAGAAAATGAGAAATAGTACAAGAGAGAAAAAGAAATAAAAATTGAGAAGTATGGACAATTAAAACTAAATATTAAAGTATACATTAAATTAGAATGCGTGTGAAAATGAAGTGTAAGGATAGATACCTAATTAAATTGACGCAATCAGAAAGAAAAGAACAGAAAAAATTCATACATTTTAACTATACATATGAAATATCATAATCTAATATCTATCACCTTAATAATTAAACTATTTAAAAGGTTTAATTGGTGTGATATTATTTTGTTTCATCTTTTCTTAGTATATTTTTTATTTTTTTATTTCATCACACTTTAACTTTATTTTATTATATATTAATTTAATAACTAGAAAATTTAACAATATCGGACATGAAGATCCAATCGTTGTTACATCCTATTGACTTGTATGAAAGTTCATTAAGACACAAAGTTCATATTATCGAATTATGATATGATTATCCAATCATCGTTAGTTCCTTTATTAAAACTTTGAACGTAATTTGAATAAGTCATCACCGTATCTGTCCAGTCTATATCAGAGATTGTTCCTTTTTACCAGTTTGCAATCGAAATGAGTGATACGCAAAGTCCAAGTGAAGTCCAAATTTTCAACCGATCCGTAAAACTTGATATTTTGATCACAATAGTTTATTTCGAAATGTCCTCATTTAAGTAGGAAGTCCAACTGAAGTGTTGTATATTCTGACGTGGCATTAATACCGTTCATTGCAAATGTAATGCTTGATTAGACAGAAAATTTTCTTGAAATAGTAATATTCATTCAGAATCCGTAGGATGTCTTGACAACGTATCGGCCATAATGTTCTCAGTTCCTGGTATCGACTGTATTTCGAAATCATATGGTTGCAACGCAATAGCAAATCGTGCAAGCTTTGGACTTTTATGGTTTGAACGACGTAATGCTGCCACAGATTTCTGATCAGTCTGGATCAGAAATGGTGATCCTAGCAAAAATTTTTCAAGTTTGGTAATTGCCCAGATCACGGCGAGCAGTTCTCTGTCCACAGTCGAATATTTAGTCTCCGGAGGTTTCAGCTTGCGTGAGATATATAGTACAGGATGAAGGATATCATCATGATATTGGAGTAGACAAGCCCCGAGTCCGTAATTACTCGCATCTGTACGTAGAACAAACTTTTTAGAGGCATCTGATAATCTTAAAACAGGTGGGCATGAAAAAATGTTCAAGATAGTGCGAAAAGTTTTGTCACATTCGTCTGTCCAATTTATCCTTAATGGCATGTTCTTCTTTAATAACGATGACAAGACAGCCGTGATGGATGACAAGTGAACCTATGCTGTATGGGGCTGAGCATAGTTGACACATTTAAACAAATTACTGTCTCTTGTAGGCATGGTAAAAAACAAATAAGACAGAAAACATGTGTACAAATTTAAAGATGTTAAGAATCAAAAATGTTTCTTTTCGAGAAGAAAAAATCAATAAATCAATCTATATTAAGATAGATGATTAAGAAAGACAAGAAATGGTGACTGACAATGCTGAGTCATCAAGAAATAAGACAAAAGGGTGAGCGTACACCATTATCTGCGTGGCGCAGAATCAGGTACTAATTGTAAGTGTAGATGATGGTGACGAAAGTAGACACCGTTATCATGCTCGATAACCAAACGAGCATCCTTATTGTTACGAAATGTAACCAAAGCCTGACTATTCTGACCATCAACAGATGGTAGAAGACGAACAAACTTAACGTTTGCTGTAAAATTAAAGAAATTACCAAGTGCCTGCCAGGTAGTATCCTGCGGCAGATTTCGCACTAACATTGTGCGAGAATACGCACTTTTCCCAATATAAGTAATATCATTGTCACGAAATTGTGCACAATGATGAAATGTATTCTTTGTCAAAGAATTAACTTTCCCCCTCAACATAGACAAAGTATTTTTAATGGATGACGTATCATCTTGACTGTACTTATGGTGATACCTATTATTACTAAAGGTAGTAGGTTTCCTACATGTCGTAGACATGTCTTGGTTGGGCAAAGTAAAACCTTTGCCGTTAGACTTATTTGTCTCAACCTTCTTATTCAAGTCCCTTCTAACATTAACATTATTTTTCAACTTATTATACTGCTTAGTACTCTCATTTTTAATGTCGACAACATCAAAAGTTTTCTTTAGATCAGTTGTATCCTTAGTATGTTGTACAATAGATCCATCATCCTCATTAGTTTCTGGGATAGTACTCAGAGTGAAGTTGGAAACTGCTGTGCCACATGTATTCATTTTGTTGGCACGACGTGTAGCCATCGCAACAACAGCGTTAGCGTTGCTAAAAGATTGCAAATTTTTTTTCTCCCATTCATTAATATCTTTAAGAGTGCAATCCTTACTTCCGTGGATGCGTCCTACTGTAAGGTCAGCTGATGGATTCTGTAACATGCACACCTTGACATTACCTGTAAAAAATGGTGTGTTAACATATACTATGGCAGTGGGGTAGTACTCAATAGTACCCCCGAAGGTCATACACCTGATGTGTTCCCCGGTAGCATAACTGGGGTGAACGAGGGACTGTCGGACTCCGATAATGGTTGATCCAGTATCCCTTAAAACTGAGACCACAGTACCGTTCACCAATCCTCTATTGAACATCAGGGTGCCTGTGCCGTCGTTCGCCGAAAGACCAACTGCTGTATAAAGGTGTCCACAATTCAGCACAGTTTCTTTGGCCTTCTGAAAAATAGCATTACAATCATGGCAACTATTTGCCACATTAAAGTTAACAGCACAACATGCAGACGAAGATTGTGACTGATTATTATTATCAGAAACACTAGGGGTCGTACCATCCGTAAGTGCCGCCCCTGCATTGTGATCAAACTGTGATGGTCTGCCTGACTGAGACCGATTACGAGAATAATCATTTGAATTATCCCGTTATCCCCATACTGGCCACCAGTTGTGACGGGTGTTGCGGTTCCTTGGTTCTTCTATTATCTATTGAATAGTAAAGTCACTCTCTAGACGTAGTTAATGTTTGTTATTGATGGTTAGCTCTGACCATCAGAACATCCCTTCGACGTTCTGATTTTGCATATTATATATTAGTTGATTTCCCCTGTGGGAGAGTTATCGTGCTGAAAAACGTAAACATTAACAGCTGTGGAACCGAACCCGAAAAACGTAAGTACCATCCGTGAGTGCCGCCCCTGCATTGTGATCAAACTGTGA
Organism: Oreohelix idahoensis; assembly: GCA_024509875.1. Lineage (NCBI taxonomy): Eukaryota > Metazoa > Mollusca > Gastropoda > Stylommatophora > Oreohelicidae > Oreohelix > Oreohelix idahoensis. Next base: position 452,100 of record JAMPIV010004260.1, on the reverse strand, counting down.
TGGTCTGCCTGACTGAGACCGATTACGAGAATAATCATTTGAATTATCCCGTTGTCCCCTATTGTAACTGTTATCTCGATGTCTCGAGCTATGATTATTACCATTCCAATTGCTGTTATTATTGTGGTTATTTGGTCTATTATAATTAGCGTTCTGTTGACTGTTGTTGTAGGTTGATTGCTGTGAATAATTCCTATTTCGTGATCTTCCTCTGTTCAAATAATTTTTATTGTTGAAATTATTATTATTAGTATGTCCTTTATGAAAATTGACATTGTAATTTCCCTTGAACCTACTTCTGTCTACACTGTGAGCTCTTGGGTTGTTATTGTTATAGTATGCCATATTGGAAGCCACAGGTAGAGGTTCCCTTATCAAAGAGTTAGAAATGTTCGCATTCGGATGCGCATTGCAATAGTTCAAAGAAATTTTTTCTAACTCGTCAATGGTAACTGGCTTTCGTTCTTGCAAATATGCGAAGAATGGTGGGCTGACAGAGGATAATACCTTATCACGTAACAACAAATCAACTAATTTGTCATATGATTTGTTGACATCTGCCAGTTCAAGCCATCTATTAAATGTATTGCGAATGTTCGCAATAAACCCTGCAAAGTCTTTAGGAGAGTCAGGTAACAGATTTTTAAATTTTAACCTACAATTTTCTTCGTCCAAATGAAACCTTCGTAAAAGTAGGGTTTTAATAGCATCATAATTATTAGCTATTGTTGGGTCAGCATTCAGAGATGCCGTCAATGGTTCCCCATCTAAAATACCCATGTATCCTTAGGCAAGTGATTTGATTTGCATGTCTGTTCAAATCTTGATAAAAATGATGATAAATCATCAAAATTTAATTTAAAATGGGGTAATTTAAAGTTGTAAAAATGTTTGTTTTGGTTGGATGAAGACCCATTTTGTGCGTTATCATTCTGGGTTGCAGCAGCACCTTGTGCATGTAATCTAGCTGCTTCCACCTTAAGACGTGTTAATTCCATCTCTTGTTCCATTTCCCGTCTTCGTTCTTCCCTTTCCTGTCTAGCAATTTCTCTTTGTCTATTTTCTTTTTCTATTTCTTTCATTTCACGGTCTGCCTCTTCTTTTTTTAAGATTGCTATCCGTTCTGCTTCTTTTCTCTCACGTTCTGCTTCTTCTTTTTTTAAGATTGCTATCCGTTCTGCTTCTTTTGCTTCATATTTAGCAAGTTCTGCTTCTGCAAACTGACGAAGTTCCTGTGATTTGTAGCCATAATCCTTTCCAATTTTAACAAAATGGTCTAACGCAAGCATCTTGACGTTAATAATGTAAGAAATTACTGATCTATAATAGTCAACAATAGAATCTATGTACTTATTAGTAACAGCTCAAGTATGAATACTCAGTATATCAAACTGTAATATCCTCTTAATAATAGTTGTAAGTTCAACAACTATTCAATATTTTATGATAAAATTATATGTAATCAATAATCTATATCATAAATAGTTATGATATATATGTATATCAGATGCTGTGTTTATATCCTGCACCTAATATAATTATTAAATAATTATGGGCATTATTCCTCCATGAACTATTTTATTTAATTAAAGAAATGTGAGAAGTCAACAATATAGTACTATGAAAATGTATCAATTACTATGTTATATATATAGTTTTTTAATTCAACACATATTCATGGTGTGAATACCAAAAAATAATTCAATAAATTATTTTAATATAAAAATTTTTACTTGCAATTATAAAGTTTTGATTTTATGCCTTACTCATCTTGTATAAAGTGCTTTGCTAGTTTCTAGAACCACCACTGCAAATTGTTGCAATGTTCTTGATTTATCATCAAAGTTCCCAATAATTAATTAAATTAATTAAATATATTATTAAAATCAATTCATAGAAATATTATTATTACATAACATTAATGAAGACAATACAAATGATTAACCAAGGCTTTACAGTACAGTAGCACAATACAAAAGTGACATTTTCACAAAAATAAGTGATATTATAAAACCAAGTCTACTAACCGGAAATGTAGAAGGGTGAAGGTTAACTGAAGGAAACGAACATATTTGGCACTACGAATGATGACGTCACAGGACTCATTTGACGTTAATACAATACATTTAAATAAAATTAAAGATAGCCAGATTAGAATAAACAGGATAGATTACGAACATATGACTGTAACTGAATAAAAATCAAACTGAATACGGTAAAATACAACGGTTATTTCACAAAACTAGACACCTAACATACAAGGTGAATTAATGCAAATCCGAACGAAACAATCACCGGTAATGTCTTCGACGCGTTCTTCGCGAAATGCGATTAATTCACAGCCCTAAGAACAATTAAAATCAGTTCGTGGCATCCAAGGAGCCATAGAATTGATTTCAATCCGCCGCCCATCCATACCCACTACATGTAAAAGGACAGAAACAATATTTAACATGGCTACAAAAAAAAAAGAACATGGCATGGTTGGACAAAAGGACGAAATTTTGTAACGTTTAAAATCAGTTACTTATCTTTTTTTTGGCAGTAATTCAGTACATTATCTGCTTCGCCAACAGACTCGCAAGCTTGTTTGAAACATTGAAGACGTTAGCAATACGTTTCATTTGCTGTTTGAGAGCTGCAATCAATTTTTTGAAGGGAATTGAATGTTCCTGGCTTTTGCAACCGTTCATACTGTTGTCAAGGGCATGACGTCACCGGTGTTTTTGCATAATAATGTCCATTTCGGCTCGAAAGGAAAAATGTTTTATTTTTTTGAGGTTCGCTCTTTTGAAAAGTTTCAAGACCACTATTGGCCACCAGTTGTGACGGGTGTTGCAGTTCCTTGGTTCTTCTATTATCTATTGAATAGTAAAGTCACTCTCTAGACGTAGTTAATGTTTGTTATTGATGGTTAGCTCTGACCATTAGAACATCCCTTCGACGTTCTGATTTTGCATATTATATATTAGTTGATTTCCCCTGTGGGAGAGTTATCGTGCTGAAAAACGTAAACATTAACAGCTGTGGAACCGAACCCGAAAAACGTAAGTAAAAGATCAAGCCTTCTGTTCTGAGTCCACATGTATTGACGTTCATATAAACGATATCCGACATTCACAAAAACTTCATGTACAGTTCAGCATAACAATGAATTCCAAATAATACTAGTAAGTATCCGTCCGTGTCAAAACAATATGTCAGATGAACATCATGGCTATGTACGTGCGCTGCTGTAGTCAACAGCCAGAAATGAGCGCATGAGTTCTTGACAGCTACAAATTGAATCATAATACGATTCTCCTTCCATCATTTAATTTACTTAATAATCTCGTACTTAGATTAATATCCGAACTGACCCTGAGTTCTACATTGATTCATATATAGGCTATATACTAGGCCTCTCCTTGGAAGAAATACAAGACACGACTTCTCTGCTTGACGGATAGCGTAACAAGGGCCCTGTAACCAAGTCACCCAGCGTGACCTTCCCAACGCGAATGCGTCATAATCTTAGCATATATTTCGCGTTCAGTATACCGTAAAATATCGACATATTCTATTAATGTTAATGACCCCTAAACGTTGCGCACGGCTAAACCCCAGCAGACGCCGTCATTTAAAATAACACCGTAACACTCACCCTAACTGTCTTCAGGGGTAAACTTATAGTGGATTTTAAAATTAAGGGATTATTTTTCTCTTTAATTTTGCTATAATCATTGTGTTTTCCACTGTAGCAACTTATTTTTCAGGGATTAATCTTAACTACCATTTAGTTGGCGTAGTCGTGTTTTGCATTAGGTGCTTTATTGCCTATTAATAGCAGCGATAGTTAGATTTTTATTTTGGAGGAGGTATCCCAGGGTTAAGTATATCATCTTTTATTTGGTATTTTCTCGTAAGTGGTAGGAACCAGTGTATCCTTTTTCCTATTTTCTTTCTCCACTGGTCTCAGTTACTGACATAATATGGCCGAGAGGGCAAAGCTTAGACAACTCCTCAGGGACGAAGCGAGAGAGGAGGGACTGGAAGGAGAGGAAGCGAAAGCATTTGTCAGAGACGAACTTGAGAGATATGATGCGGAGAGGAAAGCAGCTGAAGCTAAAGAGCAGAAGAAGATGGACGAACAAATGGAAATCCGCAGGGAGAGAGAAAGAGAGAAGGAGAGACAGCATGAGAAGGACAGGGAGGACAGAGAGGAAAGAGAGAAGGAGAGACAGCATGAGGAAAGAGAGAAGGAGAGGGAGAGACAGCATGAGAAGGAGAGGGAAGAGAGACAGCATGAGTTGGCTCTTAAAACTCTAGAAGTCCAAAGTCATGGTGCTGCCTCTACCTCCAGCAATGGAGAGTCTTCTCCTCATTCTTCCTTAACTGATCCTGCTAGTACTCAATCTACTCATCTCACTGCTATGTCTTTTCCGCTAGAGTCTTTCCCTTGTCCAAACGAAAAGATTGACACGTATCTAGAAAAATTTGAGAAAATTGCAACTCTGTACGGTTTAGAGAGGTCGCGTTGGAACATGAAGCTTTCCCAGGCTTTGAAAAGTTCTGCGTATGATGTTTACGCCACACTGGAAAGCAGCCAACAAGACAACTATGATCTGTTGAAGAAAGCGTTACTGGAGCGCTTTGAAATGAACGCTCGCAAATTTTTGCAACTGTTTCGCAACAGCCGGAAAGAGAATTCTGAAACTTTTCACCAGTTCTCATCTCGTCTAAAGGGATATCTAACAAAGTGCCTTGAGCTTTCACAGCTCCCCTCTACCTACGAAGGTCTTGAGGAATTTGTTTTAACAGAACAAATAAAGAACACATTGTCTGCAGATACCCGGATATTTCTAGCTGAGCAGGGAGCAGAAAAACTTGAAGACATCTTATAGAAGTCTGAGCGTTATCAAAATGCGCTGGCTGAACTACCGACCACAAAACGGAAACCGACAGAGGAGCATTTTCGAAAAAATAATCTAGAGCAATCTTCTCAGGCTTCCAACTCGAATAACCACAGAGAAACTGGACCTCAAAACCCCCCTCCTGAAAAATCCAAGTTCTACAAGAACAAGTACCCCAACCACCCCAAACAGTCTGATCTACCCGACCGCCCTACATGGCAGCGCAGCCAGAAAGGACAAGGTGGCAAAGGGAGAACCCCTGAGCACGGGACTAATGATCAGAGTGAGCATACCGAGCCGAAACGCATCGGATGCTTATTAACAGTCTCGCAAGGTGGAATTATTGACAGTGATTCCCAACCTGTAGAGGGAGATAGACCCTCAACGCGAGGTACTGTTACATTGAACGGTTCTCACACTTCTTGTTTATTTGACACGGGGCTTTCTTATGATTGCATTGTTGCCAGAAACCTGGTCAAACCCGGTCAAGAGACAGCAGAGACCGTCCAACTTTGTGGAGTTCGTAAGAGTGATGCACCTACAGCGCTTCCCATCGCATTGGTGGAGATACACTCTGACTTTGTCAGAGGTGTGATCAAAGTGGCTGTTATGGATGATCCCATCTACCCAGTCATACTTGGCGGTAGATACGTGTCTATTAGGAAACCGGAAGAGCCGATTGTGGCAGCGGTAACTACAAGAGGGCAAACCAAGAAGGAACAGGAGCCTGCGCCTAATGTGTTACCTTTGGAACTCAAAGAAGCGCAACAAAAGGATCCTACTTTGGCACCCTGCTTTAGGAAACTGCCCATGGCTAAGGAACCCAGACAGCACGGGGACATTATTTCTAAGGATGGCGTACTTTATCGCAGAACGGGCAAGCCTGAGCAAGGTTACAACCAGCTCCTAGTACCGAAACAGTACAGAAGCCAAATCCTAGAAATGGGGCACTCTCTTCCCTTCAGCGGACATATGGGACAGAACGCCACAAACCAACGTGTAACCACTCATTATTGGTGGCCAGGTGTAAATACTGATATTATCAGATACGTCAAATCCTGTGCCCAGTGCCAACGTGTGCCACCCAAGCAGCGGGCACCCCCAGTCTCTTTGGGTGAAATGCCCATAGTGGGAACACAGTTCGAACGGGTTGTGATCGACATTTTAGGGCCTTTCGAAAGGACTAAAAGAAGGAACAGGTTCATCCTGACCTTAGTCGATACATGCACTTTATGGGCAGAAGCTATCCCGCTAACATGCGCAGATGCCAAGCATGTCGCAGAAGCCCTAGTGCAGATTTTCACTCGGTTGGGATTCCCTCAGCAAGTGTTGACGGATAACGGATCTCCATACCGAAACCTGTTGATGGATGAGATCGTTAAGATCTTGAGGACCCAACATATTCACACTAAGCCATATACTCCGGCCGGAAATGGGCTCGTGGAACGTGCTAATGGAAACCTCAACATGATGCTAAGTAAACTGGCACAAGTGAAACCTGAAGATTGGGATCTGTGTATTCCTGCAGCATTATTTGGCTACAGAGAATCTCCTCATACTTCCACAGGATTTCCGCCAGCTACACTCTTATTCGGCAGACCCATTAAGGGCCCGCTGGAAGCCTTACTTTGGTCGCTGACAGACCAGAAGGCTGATGAGACAGTTGTCTCAGCCAGTAAATATGTGTCGGTTTTAAAGGAAAGGTTGAAACTAGGGTGGGACCTAGCAACGACAAACTTTAAGCGAGCACGCACAACGCACGATAACCGATACAGAAAGTCGCGAAAGAGAGAGAACTGGAAGCAGGAGAGAAAGTTTTGGTGTTACTCCCTACCGGAAACAACCAACTGAAGATCGGATGGCAAGGGCCGTTTACAGTCCTGAAAAAGATTTCTAAGGCTAACTACCAGATCTCTATTGAAGGAAAGGAGAAGGTTTTCCATTTAAATCTCTTAAAGAAATACTTGGAAAGACCAGTGCCAACCTCCGACCATCTCCTGACGATCGCCAAAACTGTCGAAGATGACGGTAGTGGCAGGGAAATTCCACTGCAAACACAGGAAATCTTTGAAAAATGTCAGAAGCGGCGACACTCTTTCAAGCGCGCATGGGAGACATTTCAGAGGAAGGAAACTTTGGGAGTAGACTTCATGAGTAGGACTTGCACAGAGATGGAGGGGGAAGATAAGAGGGAAGAAGACAGACACCCCGAAGCTACGGTTATAGGAAATTTAATTCCATAACGTAGACATGGAGTGCTTCCATATCTTAAGGGGGGACGTCCTGTCACGTAGGTTTTGATCATTAAATTGCCTATAGCGTCTTCCTTTTCTTTCACCCGAATTCTTTAATTTTGTTATCTCTCTTTATTTCCTTTTCCTGTATATTTTGCATCCATTCGTTTGCGAAATATATTTCCTTCCAAATTCGCAAACTTTACTTGTTTCTTTTCTCAAAACTGAGAATCGCACTAACATTCTATTACACAGATGTCAGTCGCGCAGGTAGACGAGAATGTGCGAAAAATTCGTTTCGCTGGACATAGAGCAGACTTTATGTCTACATTTGCACCTGTCACGCGCGGGTTTTTCGGCTGAGCGCTCAGGAAAGGCGTGATTACTGACATCTCTACGACGCAGTACGAGACGGTTGTCTGAGAGTTGCTACTGACACGCGTACATCTCGGTCAGTAGGTGGCAGTTACGACACGCGTTAAGCTGACGTAAATGTTGGGAGTAGGGGAGATAATTTCGCTTGGCGAAATAAGTTGGGGCCCTTTGTCTGATTTTAAGATATTGGCCCGAGTTTGAAACTTTATTTTCATTCTCACTCAGTAACTTCGCAGTAAAGACAGAACTAGCCTTGGTTCGATTTCTAAATAATCTCTGTTAATAGAGATGGCCTTTAGTTTGGTCGAAGTGGTTTAAGTTCTTAGTACTTCTGTGTTTGAGGTAAAATATTATATACTATATTCTAGTATTTTGTGAAGTGATTAAGTGTTAAATCGCCGATTTCATTTTAAACCAGTTCTGTGTGCAGAGTGATTATTTTAATAGTTTGTTATTTTCTTTAGTCGACGAGTTACAGTGGAGAGCAAGATAAATTATAAATGTCTAGCTAAACCCATTCGGCTATTAAAACAATTTAATGTAACTGCTAACTACTCAGTCGAGTATATTTGCTAAACTAACTCATAAATGCTAGATGCGACATCAGTGAATATTGACGGAATACGCAGATATTTCTAATTCCTGATGATTGATTTAAATATAACTTATTTCACCGGAAGTTTAAATAATAAGTCAAGCGGTCGGCTTGCTGTTTAAAATGTAAGTTATATTGAGTACATAATTTGTAAATGATTTATATGTGCTTTTCCTTTTATTCAGGAAATACTGGGGTGACCCGAACTTTACCGGCGTTTAATAAGAGTTTCATATTTGTGAAGAAATAGACAGTCCTTATTTTGAACCACGTGGGTGTCTCAAGTAACACTGGTCTGACAGTGCATATGCCAACAGAGTTAGACAGAAATACTATATCCCACTAACGGGTTTCAAAGACTGTAATGATCAATACGGGGCCTTTGAGCCAGATCTTAAATTCTTTCATAAACTCTACGTAAATCTTCTGCCTGGCGGCGTGAATTTTACAAGAAATAACATTAACATTGTCCGACTAGATTATTTTGTGGACAAATCTGTGGTGTGACCAAAGTAAATCCTATACTGAGAGAAGGCACCGACCTGACATTCCTATTACTAGAAAACCAAAGCTAATGACATTGTGATCTGCTAACTTTCGTGCCTGGACAAATTTTATGTGACTTAATCAGACATTCGGAAAATTAGAACACCCAAGGAATCGTTCCCTGAGACAGAGAGTTCAGTACGTCTTTTGGAACTGGGGATTTCTTGGTCGATGACTGCATTTTCGGGTCTGTGTGAAGGTCCTAGAATTTATTATGTTCCCAGAGGCAGCGAGCAAAGTTGTGAGTATAAATGTGAACACATGGCCATGGCTGAATGAATGAGAGTACGCAGGTCAGAGTGTTATTTTACCGTTGTATACTGTCACCCATTTGCTGTCTTAACTTTTTTTTATCTGCAGAATTTGTTACAAATGCTAGAGTTTCTTTTTCTTAGGCTAAATCAGATTATCCAACTCTGTTCATACATTTACGAGAAAGAAAGAAACCTCTTAGACTCAAACCCTATGTATCTATAACTCTTTGGGCCATTATCTGTTCTCTTAACGGGGCTGTGGGCTAAACCTAGAGTAAGATTCTAACGGGCTATCATCCTTGTAGCATTTTCTTGAATTTTATGACTATTTGTATATGTTTTTTCCTTGATGTATTTCTTTGGTGTTGTGAGAAGATTTTAAATGATAATTAAAAATCTCTCTTGAACTTAGAAATCGTGTTGGTCAGCTCGTTCTAAAAATATATATATCATTGTTATAGTTTTCCCACGTCTGTGTGTTTAACTGTCGTTACGTGTATGTGCGTGCCCGTGAGTAGATAGAGATTTATGTAATATATATCTGTGGTTTAGACTGTCTGACACTTTAAAAGCTGTCGTAGAAGATAGGTGAGAGAGAGAAGAGTTCCCGATTTCAGAGACAGCCTCTATATCACGATACTATCATCTCACGTGTGGAAATTCTATTGCTTTTCACCAACTCTCACTGTATCTATCACTCATTCTAAGCTATTCAGAAGGGACCAACCCAAGTCTTAATTCCCCTATCGAAAATCTACGACACTGGCTTAGACAGACAGGAAATGGTCCAAGGCATACAAGAGACACTACAGGCGGTTTCTAAATGGTGTGAGGAAAGCGGATCAAAGGTCAATCCCAACAAGGCCTGTGTGATGTGGTGCTCTTTGAACAACTCCATAGTGAAAGCAGACCTTCCAGACATCACTTTCAATGGGCAGAACATTGAAAGGCAAGACAGGCTGAAGTATCTTGGAGTAACGTTTGATCGTGGGCTATCATTCAAGTATCATGTCGAACTGATCATACAGAAGTGCAAGCGAGGACTGGCAGCCTTAAAAACTGCTGCGCGCTTGGAACAGAGACTATCGTTTCTCCTGTATCATCAGCTCGTAATTTCAGAAATCGAGTACGGGCTAGGAATACTCACGCTGTCAGTGTCACAATGTGAACGACTGGAACGCATTCAAAATGATGGGATGCGACTAGTTTTGGGCTGTACGCGTGATACCCCTATTGTAACAATGAAATACATGCTCGGATTGCTGTCGATTAGATCCAGATATGCGATGGCCCAGGCAAAAGCATATATGCGGGTAACCACCGACAAAAGACATCCCTCTACATGAGAATGTATCTGACATCAAAGGAGCAAGAATCAAGAAGGGGATGTCATGGATGGCACAGGCAGAGGCTACGATTGGTCAGGTGACCAAGGTTGAAAATGTATCCAAAGGGGAAGAGTGAAGTACGTCAGGGGAGAACTGGATAAACTATCAGCAGGTCATCACTAGCCTTGTCAGAGAGTGCAGATCTTGTTGTAATGGAAAAGCAGAGCTGGAGATTAATCAGCTGATAAGTGATCATGCTGGGGATGATGACACCATTGTGTACACTGATGGGTCTGTAGTGCGTGGTGAGAAATCAGGATGGGGCTTCTCTGCGAGAATAAAGGGCAGGGTCGTCGCTGAACAGATTGGAGCCTACATAACAACAACCTCCAGCATGAGAATGGAGGTAGAGGCAGTTACTGCAGCACTGAGATGGCTGTCTGAAACTCCATCAACCAGGGCAGTTATATTGTCAGACTCTCAAGCCATGCTTCGGAAAGTTCAGAACGGGTGGCTGCGACAGGAATGGAAAAGATCAATAGAATCCTCAAATCTTGAAGAACTGGTGTGGATCTACTGTCCTGGTCATGCATGGGTACGTGGCAATGAGAGAGCTGACAGACTGGTATCAAGAGCACCCATAGTGGGGACACTGGACATGGATAAGGGAGAAATACTAAGGGCTGTTAACGATCGCCTGCTGGATAACGACACTGCAATGGATGAATCAACAAGGCTGAGGCTGTTGGCGTTTGGCATCAAACGTGGGACTAGAAGAAATGGACGTGAGAGAGGATGCATCCGTCGTATGTACAACCAGCGTGCTACAGGTACAGTTATAATTCATACTCTTCGACATTTGCTGAGGGAGACTGAGCACCTATAGGTTTGCCCGGAGTGCAGTGAGGTCGATTCTGATTAACAATAACAATAACAACAGGCACGTACACTGCGACTTATATAAGGGTGCATAGGCTGGCAGTCTCATCACAAACAACAAATTACCACATAAACCACCGTGGCAAGAGGCCGTGGCTACGTGATGCAAACCTCCTGCGGCACCAGCTGCAGTAGTAGTCCAATGATTCGTAAGGAGCGCAAACGGAAATGATGAGCATATGGATCGATTTTAAAAGACACAAGCTTTGCTGGTCGGGCCCAGTTGCTGTTCTGTCCATACACAAATGTTAAGATTATTATTAGCTGGCGTGTACCTGCGTGGGACGTGCACTTAACAATGTTTTCTTTCTCTCGAGTTTAATAAAAAGGCAAAGGTAGTCCCATAACAGATACACTGCCGTAGGTGAATGACGTGTTAGAGACTTCACCGTACTAGGTCCAGCATGGAGAGGTGGGGTGACCAGTTCCCTTGCTAGCTACCTTTTCCTTCCCGAACTCAAAGAGAAGTCATGTATTTATTTACAGCTGGGTAGACTGAAGCGTGTCGGTGCCGTGATTCGAACTCAGCACCTTTGCCGCCAGAGACCAGCGCTCTAACCACTCTGCCAAATCGGACGCGAGTAAGGTTATTAAAAAACACACACACACACATAAGAATAGTGATAAAATGATGAAATGCTAAAGGGAAAGAAATGACGTGGATGTGTGGGTGATACAAAGCTGATTAGTACTGACAGACATTGTCTGCAGTTGCCAGCTCTAACGTTATCTAGTTCGTGGGTAGTAATGAGGGTGAAGGTGGCGTAATGAAGATAACAAGATACGATTAACCGTGGGCGTCCACACTGTGTTATAGTGGAGAAAGGGGAATAATAGTAGCAGTAGTAGCCCCCTTCAGTCACAACTGACTATGGGAATACGCCCCTGAGGTGACAGCGCTCAGTTGCTTTTTTTTATTTTTTACATGGTGTTCCTTTCAGCGTGTTCTTTTCTCTTCTGCTCGTTGTGAGAGCCTCTTTTCGCCCAATCTGAGGTGGCGCCGTAGAGAGCATCGCCACTTGGTGCGAACGGTATGTTCATCCTCCCAGTGCCTTCATGTCTCTCTTGTACACATCTTTGAACCTCAAACCTCAGCCGTGGTCGACCAACTGGTCTTTTGCCAATTTTAGAGAGAGGGGAATACTTATTCCTTAATTTGCAGAATAAACTTAACAACAAATACACTTGGCACGAAGAGCCGCCAACCACCATCCATGGAAACACCAATTCAGAGTGCAAACCTGATAATTGCACAGGGTGCATCGCAGTCACCGAAAAGTGAAAAACGGCACCTTTTATTGAAGATGCGTACAGTTCATTTACAGCGTCACGGAATGACAAAAGTGGTAGGGGGTATAACTCTTCAGCACACGACATCTCTACAGACGCGCGCGGCTGCGGTGGCGGCAAAAACCTTTAACCACAACAAAGATATAATTTAACAGAGATAAAGACCAGAACCAGTTTGATGTCATCTGTAGAGTATAAATGATGTTAATAATGCAGTTATTATTTACTAGTACCCCAGAAATCTAGGGAACTGCATAATATAGTCAAACAGTATTTAACAAGAACGAAAGTTAATATATATAGGCTAGTGATTGCTGGATATTTGGCAGGGAAGGGTGAAGGTCTGGGGATGTTTTTATAAGACATTATTTATGACAAAGTCATTTAAATATAAAACTAAACACCAGTCAGTTACAACCCTCCCCCTGTTTCTTATTTTTATTTGGCATTTTTTGTTAGCTTTTTTTTCTTGTTGTTTTTTAATTATTATTTTTTTAATCTTTTTTTTTTTTTGATTGTTTGTTTGTTTTTTATTTATTTATCTATTTGTTTTACATGTACACAGAATTGTAATTTTGACTTGCCCTATTTGTAATGATTGGACAGTAGATGTGATGCCACTTTTACTTATCGGCAGCTGGTCGTATTATTTGGAATTGAAATATCAATATTTATGCTAATTATAACCCATCGAAAGTTTAGCGGTATATTTCTCATCATCAATTTTTTTTTTTAAACTAGAACACTCTAACAACTTTTGCCGTGCAGTAGATATCTTTATTGCAAAAGCATCACTTTAAATACAGAACTGTTACTTTCTGTTGTCTAGTGTCCTGACTCTTTGTGTCCTACATCTGCGTACATTCACAGACGTCAACTTGAATATGTTCAAAGAAAGCAGTGGTCAACTTGAGGCTATTTGTATCTCCATAGAGCTTTGCCAGGAATGTTACTGGTGATGGTCACGTGTGCTTTCTCTGTTCCTCATATATCAGGCAACAGTGGCCAAAATTCAAGAGTATCTAAAGTGGGTCGTCAAAGGTGTCTACCTTCACACAAGATTACTCTCGGCAGAGATGTAGATAGAAGGTTAATGGCGCTTGTATCCCAAGGGCATTTTCACAAGATGTTCAGAAAAGCGAAAACAATGCTGCATTGGTTGAGCACGTTAATTCTATGATCTGCCGACAACTTTTGTGAAGATTTAAGCAATTATTAATTTTAGCTAGTTAAGCACCAACCTCTGATTTACTCAGTGGAATTCCTATTATTCTGATATAGCTCTGTTTAGAGTGTGTTTAGTAAATTGACTGAGACAAACATGCAGTGTATTTAAAATGATTAAATTGAAGTTAAATTTGTATATTAACAAATAACAGATTTAATAATCATTTAGTTTTAACAAGGGTTAAAATAATTGAATAGTTTAAAAGAAAATGTTCATCAATGAATGATAGTAGGTTTTATGAAAAAAGTTCACTTTGGCAGCTTATACTTTTCACTTAGCTGCAAATAGTAGTTTCTGTTCCCGCTGATGGATTCTGTGCAGATAGGTCACTAGAGTTCTCATGTCTCTGGTTAAGCTTAAAGGTGCAGCACGTTCCCAGAACAATCAAGGAGTAACTGCCAAGCTGGTCCCGCGTTTCCACGTCAGTCCACTTCTATCCTCACTTTGTTCCAGAGATTAGTACCTTCACTGGTACCACCACCAACAACTATGGTAAAATAATAGAAACGCAACGCTCTCCTGAGTATTGCGTTTCCCGACACATAATTATTTGTCCCCTTTCTCCTATTCTACAATCCTATCTATCTTAGAATTTACCCTCGATGAGAATTAAACTTAAACCCTCGAGAGAAACTTTCTTTACATTTAAATTGAGTAGCTTTATCTTTATTTTACATTTAAATGAAAAGGTTAATAGTGCAGATAGAATATGGCTCCATGTGGAACTTAGGACTACCAATGCTATTAGTTCTCTGTAAGGAACTAGCAATAAAGCAGTCACCAGTCCTTGCAGTGGTGGTTCATGAAATCATCATTCTATATGATGAGGTTGCCAGTCTCAAATGACTTGGACATCCACTAGCGATTTTCACATATTAATATTCACATGGTAATATATACAAATTAGTTCACATGTTAGTAATGAAAAATATAGAATGCAAAATGACAACTTACGCCGATCCTGGCTCACAGACTTTTTGCTCAGATGAATGAAGTTAAGGCACTTGATTAGGCCTCTTACACGTGTTCTTGGGGATCGTTACTTTTATAAGATAATTCCATCTATGACTCCGTGTGTTTAAGTTTCCTCAGCCTTCCTTATTAAAATGGTTTTCCTGGGCTATGTAAGTCCTTCAAGATTGTTCCACAAGGTCCGGTCTGATAAATGAATTCTAACTTCTGGCAAGTCTGGTTGTGTTGTCCTGGCAAGCGTGAATCTCACAGTGTCTTAACTCTGAAACGCGTCAGGTTATATTCACTGTCCTCCCCCGCGTCTGTTTGTTATGAAGCTAAGCAGAAGCTCCAATTATTTTCAAACAAATGTTGGATGTGGTAATTTCAAAATATTCTGACTTGGAATAATTTTGCTTGTGATGCAAAGGTAACGTCTCCCATATATCAGTCCTGTCAGTCCAAAATGTGTCATCCTGTATTACCAGCTTTGCGACGAGCGCAGTCTCCCCTTATCAGCAATTAAACAAATACGCTGAGCGATTAAGATGTTAAGCTGATGTCTGATGTCGGCCGCAGCCGATATTAACCAACATGGTTGTCGATAATATTATCTCAGCCGTTCCTGCAGATGTTTAGGGAAGGGACGGGTAACAAACAGACGTGATGACGTATCTCTGAGAGGGGTGTAAGAAGGAAAATACAAAATATCTGCTACACATAGCAGAGAAAGAAAGTGCGACAATTGAAAGCACGCAATAAAAATCAGTACAAAAAAGTAACAGATACTGCCGTAGTGAAACAGAGATCGAGAAGGGTCGCCCCATTCTGTCACAAAGCAGATGTTCAGCAGTCATTTTATCGGTACCACAGTAACACTCATCGGTAGTTCATATTTTTAGCTTGTTGAATAGACGGTATCCTAATCTATCTTACGAGTGTCTGCTATACACCTGTATTCTTTTAGCATTTATAGCTTTTAACAATTAAAACCGGGAGGAACAAAGCCACATAACGATAACCACGTGTGAAGAAGGGCTTAGAGAAAATGTATCCTTACTTAGTCGAAAGTCTGGCCTTGAGACTTCTTGTAGCCTTGTAGCATGAACGTCTAACTGAGAATTGTTTTCTTCTGAGTTGGAATGACAGTGCGGGCACTTTCAATGAACGAAAAAATATGCGAACTATTTTTTTAAAATAAATTTTGCCTCGTTTTGACGAGCGCGTTCCGTTCAGCCTAGATGCATGGTCTGTTGGTTATATTAGGGCGCATGGCCAAACATAAAAGACCTTGTGGTCTGGGTATATTCTCCAAGTATTATGGTTCAAATCTAAATCTGCGTACTGGGATACCCCACCTTATTTGTAGTTTCATAGTGGTGCACTTTTAAACACTCATCTTGCGGACATACAGAAACTGCTGTTTAGTATCAAATTATTATTATTATTATATATGCTTTGTGCCAGCATTCCCGTGATTATTGGAGAGCAAACAAAGTGACCGTTTGTCCTACCTAATATGTCGTTGTATGTCTCGTCTAGGGCAGGAGTTGGAAAGGCCTGGTACCGGGCTGAGGGCGCACCATGGACTGTAATGGTAAGCGGCCAGAACCATCCAGAAAGCAATGGCAAACTACTGGATGTACAATGCCAAGAAATCCTTAATACTACGCAAAGATCTGGTGGTGAGTCCCCCAGGACAGGCAGATCATATTTAACTGGGGAAGAGATCGTTATGTCGGCCAAAAGCCTGACTGTGTTACCACAGAAAACCATGTCATCGGTCTTAGAAAAATAATCAAAATAGGAACATGGAACGTCAGAAGCTTATACCAAGGAAAACAGTACATACGAGGGGCATTCAGAAAGTAATGCACCACATCGTTTTTCTCAGCTAATAATGAAGATAGAAGCATGAAATTGTGCACACTTTAAATATGGCATGTGCCAATTGTCTGCAATAAATTGCACCGCAACCGGCCAAATAATACGGCTACACTAAACCGTTGAAATGGAGCGTGTTAGCAACTTGCGTTATAAACAGCGAATTGTGATAGAATTTATCGTTGCAGAGAAGGAAACTGTTGTGAATAATCACAAGCATCTATGTGATGTGTATGGAAGTTTTGCAGTCGACAGGAGTACAGTCAGTCGCTGGGTTCAGAGAATCAAAGAATCAGGAAATGGAGATACGGAGCTGCTTGATCGGCCGCGCGGTGGACGTCCTGCCACAGCCACCAACGCAGAAATGTTGAAATGCGCTGAGGGCATTATTCTTACTGATAGGCGAATCACTACTCAACAATTGGCCTTACAGCTGTCAGTCAGCATTGGTAGTGCAAATGCAGTTATAAAAACTCTCGGATTTTCTAAGGTTTGCGCAAGATGGGTTCCTCGAAGTCTCACAAATGACCACCGATTGCAAAAGAAAGCAATTTCTTCTGAATTGTTGGAGCGTTTCAATGCTGATGGAGAGAACTTTTTGGCTAAGATCGTTACAGGTGACGAAACCTGGACACATCATTTTGAACCTGAGACAAAAAGACCGTCAATGGAGTGGTATCATCCGCAATCACCAAGAAGAAAGAAATTCAAGACAATTCCTTCAGCTGGAAAGGTCATGATCACTGTCTTTTGGGACATTGAAGGTGTGATTCTTGTGGACGATATGCCAAGAGGAGAGACAATCAATTCGCAAGCTTACATTAAGACATTGAAAAAACTCAACGTTTTCGCAGAGTTCGGCCGCACAAGAATCCAGCAGACCTGCTTCTCCTTCACGACAATGCGCGCCCTCACACAAGTCTGGCAACACGGGAAGCAAACTCCAAATTGGGTTGGACTGTACTACCCCATCCACCCTATAGTCCCGATTTGGCACCCTCTGATTTTCATCTATTTGGTCCACTTAAAGATGCACTCCGTGGGACAAGGTTTGAAGAAGAACGAGATGGAAAGACTAAACATCGATATCCTCGGCATCTCAGAGCACAGATGGTCGGGCCAGGGACACTTTTCGATTCCATCAGGAGGAGCGTTCATTTACTCAGGCAAAGAGAGAGGAGGTCAGAGTGGCGTCGGCTTCTGCCTGTCTAAAAGGACAGCTGCCTCCCTATTAGGATATAATCCCATAAATGACCGCATTGTCACAATCAGACTGAAAGGAAAAAGAAAGAACATCACAATTATACAAACATATGCGCCAACAGCAGCTGCTGAAGAACATGAAATTGAAGATTTTTACAATGAACTGCAACACGCATTAGATAAAGCAAATAAGCAAGATATTAGGATAATAATGGGAGATTTTAATGCCAAAGTTGAAAACGAAAGATTAGAACATGAAAAAAGAGTGAAAGGAAGTTATGGATTGGGTCAGAGAAATGAGAGAGGAGAACGCTTGACAACATTCTGCCT
Source organism: Oreohelix idahoensis (assembly GCA_024509875.1). Lineage (NCBI taxonomy): Eukaryota > Metazoa > Mollusca > Gastropoda > Stylommatophora > Oreohelicidae > Oreohelix > Oreohelix idahoensis. The sequence continues at coordinate 434,051 of JAMPIV010004260.1, read as the reverse complement.
AGAAAACAATCTAGTCATCACAAATACTCTTTTCATGCAACACCCTAGAAGACTATATACATGGACGTCACTGGACGGAAAAAGCAAGAACTAAATAGATTACATCTTAATACAACAAAGGTGGCGATCTTGTATCTCATCCATCAAGACGCTCCCAGGAGCAGACTGTGACTCCGACCATGAACTTCTTGCTGCAAACTTCAAGATCAAATTGAAAAAAGTCGTTACAAGCGACAAAGTAATACGTTATGACACAAGCGCCATACCAGAAGAGTACAGTGTCGATATTCAGAACAAATTTGACGTTCTTATGGCAGTACAGGAGGAAATGACACCAGATGAACTTGCCAATAACATCAAAGATGTTTATATTACAAATGCACAGAGGTTAATTCCTAAAAGAAGTATAAAGAGACGAGAATACATCTCAGACGAAACAATGAAGTTGGTGGTAGAGAGAAGAAAAATGAAGTCCAAAAAAGATACAGAAAATCAGGAGTTGTACAAGGAATACACAAAGCAGATTAAAAAACGAGTCAGACAAGATAAACAACAATATATAAACGACACCTGCAGGAAAATAGAGGAAATGCGCGAACAGGGATTGAGTAAGAATATGTTTTCTGAAGTAAGAACATTGAAGAACAGAACTTTAAATCATCACCTCGAGCAATAAACGACAATAAAGGCGACACTCTAACAGAACGTAAAGATATTCTGAACAGATGGAAGGAGTACTGTCAAGAAATGTATATGGAAATAAACAAAGCGGCAGATAACAACGTCACGAATAAAGCGGAACGTGAACCAGAACCTAGCATAGAGGAAGTCCGGAACGCAATCAAACACTTGAAAAGTGGAAAATCTTCTGGTTGTGATGAAATAACAGCTGAAATGATACAAGCAGGAGGAGAAGGCAGCGCTCGTATATACCATGCATTATGCTGCAAGATCTGGCAAAGCGGAATTAGGCCCAAGGAATGGAAAAGATCAATTTACATACCTTTGCCAAAAAAAAGGGCAACCTGAAACTGCACAAACTACAGAACTATAACTCTTATAAGCCATTCCAGCAAAATACTATTACAAATCATAATGAAAAGGATGCAACAAAAGCTAGAAACAGAAATAAACGAAGTGCAGGCAAGTTTTCGACCAGGTAGAGCCACTAGATATCATATATTCAATATGAGGATCATCATAGAAAAGTGTAGAGAATTCAACGTTGACCTACATACTTGTTTCATTGATTACACCAAAGCTTTCGACTGTGTACAACATCAGCAGTTATGGGCTATTATGGAAAATATGGGATTTCCAAACCACCTTACACAACTCATCGCACTGCTGTACCAAGAACAACAGGCAGCCGTAAGAATAGAGGGGGAAACATCAGAATGGTTTGAAGTACAGAAAGGAGTAAGACAAGGCTGTACCCTTTCCCCTTACCTGTTTAACATTTATGCCGAGAATATCATGAGAAACGTAAGAGATGACCAAGAACACACAGAGTTTGACTCATTTAACATCGGCGGGTACCAGATCCCGGAAATCAGATATGCTGACGACACAGTCCTGCTATCGACCAACCCAGAAGGACTTGAACAATTAATTCTGTCCACCAAAACACACAGCGAGGCCCAGAATCAGAGCCGGATTAACGTAGTAGCAAAAAGTAGCATATGCTACGGGCCCCGCGCTTTTAGGGGCCCCGCGCCAATAAATATGTACATAATTTTTTGGTCATCTTCTAAAACGAGCGCTAAACCAATGATCTTGTGATTTATGCCATATTTAGCGCCTTTTCATGTGGTGTCACGAAATTGTGAGAGAAAGAGCATAAGAGGGTGACTTAGTGTGACTCTTCATTATTTTTATCTTAATTGTTTGCGGACGGAAGCCATTTAAGTGGCGTTGAAAATTTGGTCACTGATAAGGGTGGATTTAGGCTGACTGGAAGTACCACCCCTATCGACACCGGGTAGATTATATTTGTATTGTAGGGTGTCCTATCTGGTTTTTATTGTTGCCGTGTGTAAGGTAGTTGGATAGTCCACAGAGTACAGCACAGGTAAAATGACATGCAAAGTCATAGAAATGGTAACTGCTCGTGACGTTTATATACCATTTATTGCACACCACAATGACAGTCACGTTACATACGTCATAAGACATCACAGTTCAACAATTGTAGCATTCAGAAATAATATTGGTGCCAACACAATAGTCCTGTTGGTCTAAAGCGACCCATATATGTAAATTGTTCAGGTATAAAGATATCGGTGGCGAAATCCTAATCAAAGTACCTCTCCATTTTGAATCACACAAGCGAGCAGAGAGCAACAAAATGTCGAACTTCTAGATGGTATCGTAAAGTTCAATAAAGAGGTATTACCTTTTTTCGGAATCAACCACAAAAAATATGCCTCCAGGCGGCTTGAATAATACTGGGAAAAGTCTAGTTAGATAACTAACTCACAAAAGACTATGGACTTCCCTATCAAAATCACAAGACGCAGATGCATCCGCTCTCTACTCAGTACATCTTCCCAATCCCCCTGGGCGGAAAACGAAACTCAACTTTCCAAAGTCTAGACATGCGCAGAACGCATACAACTGACTAGCAATCAAACAAGACGATCTAGGAACATTTCAGATAAAGATTTATACTATCGAGCCTTAAATGGACATGAACAGAGACCTCAACACTGGTTTCTTTTTAGAGAAATATATTTCCCTAAGTATACGCGTATATCTTCCAGGAAGGTGCCACCAACACACGCCATAATGATGGCAACATCATAATGCAAGTCAAATTATACTCATACAAATCTATGAAAATACATATTATCATAGTATTAAACAATGAAGTGTTGTGCAAACAGCGGTGTCATATACTACTATACCGCACTTTAGAATTACACAAAATACATGACAATGCATATAATATAATAATACATTGTATTGTTCTAATTAAATAGATGTTCCTAGAACATGAGGACAAAATCTGCTTCCATACGTTTAGGACTTGACAATCTTCAAAGTTCCACAATGGACATAACCTCGCATACTTCAATGATGTGCTGCGAAAATATCAATAACAAAACACATCTTTAAGACAAATGTTAAATCTCTTAATACATCAATCAAATTACAGTATATCAATGTGGCCGTAAACTTTTGGCCCATATATCGCTAACTAAGCCTCCTTAACATTATATGGTACAATGTTATAAATTCACAAAAATGATAACATATGTGCTGATATGTCATTATAGTAGAGGACTGTATATCAGTAAATTTATATGACAGAAGAATTAAGTGGAATCGTGTGGGCATCTAGACAGAATGTCTGCCATCACATTATCCGAACCACGGATAGCTCGCACCGTAAATGAAATGGTTGAAGAGCTATGGCATATCGAGTAGACCTCGAGCTCTTCAAGTTTTTGCTCTGAATAGCAGTAAGCGCTTTCTGGTCGGTTTCCACAATGAAATGTGCGCCTAGAAGAAATCTTTGTAACTTCAGAATAGACCACACCATAGCCAATAATTCACGGTCTAAAACCGAGTAATTCTTTTCTGCAGCATTTAATTTCCTAGAGATATACATCACCGGATGCAGAGTATCAGAATACTCCTGCATAAGTGCTGCCCCAATCCCAGTTGACGAGGCGTCACTTAGAAGAACAAAAGTCTTCTCAATAGTAGGTAACCTAAGGATAGGTGGAGATGAAAATAGAGTTTTAACCTGGTCCAATGAGGATTGACATTCTTGAGACCAGCGGATCAGATTAGGCGATCCTTTCTTCAATAAAGTAGAAAGCGGTGCCATAATGGAGGACAGATTCGGAATGAATCGTCCGTAAAATTGGATCAAACCTAAGAGACTCCGTACTTGTTTCTTCGTCTTAGGGACAGAAATGTTAAGTATCTTTGAAACATTGTGGTCCTCTGTCTTTAAAAGACCATGACCAACACGATGACCCAGGAAAGAAATCTCACTAAATCCTATAAAGGCTTTAGAGGGTTTTGCAGTCAAGTTATACTCGCGAAGAGTAGACAGCAATTCGTATAAACCCAAATACTGATCTTCCCAGGAATCACTGAACAGACAGATATCGTCTAAATATGCTATGACATCTGTACGATATGCGAGAATTCGCCGCATCATGCGTACGAATGTAGCAGGGGCGTTCATAAGACCGAAAGGCATGAAATTCCATTGGAATAAACCCCTAGGTGTAGAAAAGGCTGTAAAAGGTTTGGCACGTTCAGTTAAAGGAACTTGCCAATAACCTTTAGACAAGTCTAGTTTGAAAAAGAACCTAGAATTAGAAAGTTTATTTAGTAGCTCTTTAAATGAAGGCATAGGTTCAGCATCGAACTTCGTAACTTGGTTCAATTTGCGATAATCTACGTAAATGCGAATGTTATTATCCTTCTTCCGAACAATAACAATAGACGAAGAGTATGCTGAAGTGGATGGTTTCCAATCGAATCATTTCATCCAATTCTTTTTCGACTTGTGACTGAAAATGGATAGGTATTGGATAGGGTCTGACTCTGATAGGATTATGGTCAGTTAGTATAATGTCATGTTCGATGACATGTGTGTGTCCCGGGATGTCTGTAAGGACATCCTGAAATGTTTGCAACATCGAAGAAACTTGTCGATGTTCCTCAGCGGAAAGATTAGGAGAAACGGTAACGTTTTTCCAAGATTCCGTAGAATAAAGTGGGACCATAGGAAGTGGAAGATTGACATCAGAAAAAGTAGTTTCCTCATCCTGTATAACTGACAGGGATGAGTAATGACCATGAGGTACTTGAGAATTGTCCGTTGCCTGGAAAATAGCCTGCAAATAGTCAGGTCTTTCATGAAATTCCGTGAGCATATTTATGTGGAAAGTCTTATGCTTTTCATCAATATCGACTATATAGTCGACATCGGAAATCTTGGAGACTATTGTATATGGACCTTTCCATGCATTAAGAAGTCTGTTCTCCCTTGAAGGAAGTAGAACGAGAGCTTTGTCACCTGGACAAAGTTGTCGTAGACATCTATTTTTATTTGCAAACTGCCTTGCCTTTTCTTTAGCAAATTCGGATGAAGAAGTAGCTAGTTTGCATGCCTCGATGATCTTTTGCCTAAGAGCAATGACATACTCGTAAGAAGATTGAGTCTCATCGCTAATATTATTGGCAGTGATTAGATCGTGAAGTAAAGACATAGGGCCGCGCGGTTGCGCGCCAAAGACAAGTTCAAAAGGGGAAAACCCTGTGTGTTCATTGGGAACCTCTCTATAAACAAAGAGAGCCGCGGGTAAAACCCTGTCCCAATCCTGAGGATGATCCTCAGTTATCTTCCCAAGTAAAGTTTTTAGTGTCCTATTCAAACGCTCAACTAACCCATTAGACATTGGGTGATAGATACTGCTGAGAGACCTTTTAATATGTAGCATAGACATTACCTGTGACATAGTGTCTGATATAAGTTGAGTGCCATGGTCTGACAATATTTCTCCGGGGAAACCCAAGCGAGAAAATATCAGCCAAAGATCGTCTGCGATATCAGCAGTTGAGATGCTCTTGAGAGGTATAGCCTCTGGCCAACGTGTGCACATATCGACACACGTAAGGATAAATTGATGTCCTCTGGCCGACTTAATCCTAAAAGGACCGATAATATATATTGCCATTTTTTGAAAAGGGCGAATAGGAATGTCAGCAGTCTGGATAGGTGCAGCATGTCGTGGTCCTTTCGATTTGACCTCCTGACACACTTTGCAAGAACGACAGTAAATTCGTATGTCCTTGCTCACAAATGGCCAAAAGAAAGCCGCAAGAACCCTCGACTTTGTACGGGAAAAATCCATATGTCCAGCACATTGCGAGTCGTGAGCATGTTGCAATATTTGCAATCTCATACTCTTAGGCACAAGAATTTGTGAATGAGTGGACGTAGACGAGTCTTGTACCATACGCACAAGTACGCCGTTCTTCATAGAAATCCAAGACTTTCTATTATTATTCTAATTTGGATCACCTTTTTTTGCTAGAATGAAGAATTTTTGTAAAGAAGGATCTTCTTCTTGCAATTTTATAAATGAGTCACGTGAAATAATCAAATGACTATCTTGGCTATCTACTTCATTATTATCAGTTAATGAAGTTTGAGGTGGATCCAGAGCATGTGCTCTTGTGACCACCGCATTGGTAGCTTCTATGTTTTGCTCTTCCCAAACAGCAATTTGCTGTGGGGTACATTCCCTAACTCCGTGAATACGACCAATAATAAGGTCCGCAATAGGGTTTGGAAGAAGACACGCTTGGACATCTCCCGTAAAGAAGGGAGTAGAAATATGTATTATGGCAGTAGGATACTTTTCCAAAGTGCCACCAAATGTGACACATTTGATGACCTTTCCTGTAGCACAGGATGGATTTACAAGAGATTGCCTAACGCCAATAGTAGTACATCCAGAATCAAATAAAATTGAGACTGGATTACTATTTACAGGACCCTTATGCAGTATAAGAGAACCGCTCCCGTCATGCGCAACATTAGCAGGAAGAGCTGGGAGAGGATGACCACAGCTTAAAGTAGTTACGGTTGTCGGGTCAAATAAAGTACTGCATTGGATACATTTATTTGCTCTACCAAAATCAAAAGATGAACATCCGATAGCATTATGGTTTTTATTATCATTAACCTGTTTATCTGCTCCCTGAGATTCTTGTTGTACAGAGTTTGTCTGTTGATATCTTTTTCTCTTATGTTGCGATCTACCGCGACCAATATTGCCTCTGCAATTATCATTAAAGTCCCTACTGTAATTGTTATCCTGGTTTGAATTCCAGTTTCCATAACTGTCATTACCATCTCTATACTGTTGAGAACCTCTATTATATTGGTTTTGAGGTCTCCGCGAAAATATTTTCCTCTATACTGACTACCTTTGCGAAAATGTCTAAAATTATAGGGAGTAGTATACCGTGGAGTATCAGGTTGTCTCCAGTTCTGCGAAGAAGAATCACCCTGAAATTGATCGCTATGATTCTGAGCATAATTACGGTTACTCTTCTTATTAACATTTTGTTGGCTACCCTGAAATTTACGCATGAAATTTGGGCTATAAGGTGCTGCCGAAGCAACTGGCAGACCTTCTTTCACTTTAGAGTTGCTAATGGTTACGTGAGGATGCGCAGTGACATACTGGCAACAGTATTCTTCCATTTCTTTTATGTTTTTAGGCTTTCGCTCATGAAGAAAAGAAAGAAAAGATTCATTGACAGAAGACATAACCTTGTCTCTAAGTAGTAAGTCCATAAGAGCTTCATATGTATGTACTGTCTTAGACAGCTCAACCCATCGTGAAAAAGTAAGACGTATCCTTGAGATGAATTCAGAGAATTCCACTCCATTTTCTGGCAACATATTTTTAAATTGAAGACGATAGCCGTCTTCGTCAAGTTGGTATTTCTTTAACAAGATAGCCCTGACAACCTCATAGTTGTTCTTGTCAGGCTCATCTACCATGCCTAACATAGTCAAAGCATCACCTCTAAGTATCTTGGACAGATGATAAACATACAGTGATTTATCTATGTTATGCACCTTACATGCACTTTCAAATCTGTCTAGATAAAATGTTATATCATCAATAGAAGCATTGAATGCTGGAAGATTTAGCTTGAAAGTATTAGCATTTGTCTTATCTGACACCTTATTTGCATCATTAGCATTACCAGACAACTTCAACTTTTCTAACTCCAAAGCTAAGAGTTTTTCTTCATGCTCCATTTTTGCTTTTCTCTCATCAGCCTCTCTTTGTAACCTTCTTTCTTCAGCCTCAGCCTGTAACTTTCTTTCTTCAGCCTGTATCTCTAGTCTTTTATTTTCAGCCTCTTTTTCAAGTCTTTTCTCCTCAGCTTCTCTTTTCTGTTTCTCCATTTCCATTTGAAATCTCCTTTCCTCCACCTGCATCTGCAATTTCTTTTGTTCAGCTTCCATTTCAATTTTTTCTCTTCCATCTTTAATGCTTTATCATATTGAGTAGTTGCATATTCTTCCAACTTATCACCTGTCTTGCCAAGGGATTTCCCTTGTTCAATAAAGTAATCAAGTGTAGACATGATGTCTAATATTATGAGTCACCAAATCTGAAATATTTAATTAATGTATTTCACTCTTAATAGTGACAAGACTTAAATAAGTACTTGTATAATCACAATGTTTACCCCAATCTCTGTGGGAAACAAGTCTTTGACACCAAACTTGTATTATCAAATGTATAATAATATCACAAGTCACTTCTTACTCATCAGTGCACTACACAAATCAGTGCATAACCATCAGTTATTTATCATAACTGCACTACAATAGTGCATAAGCAAAAAACCACCAGTTAGTTATGATAAGTGCACTATATAAACAGTAGTGAAAGCTAATTACTCAAGAACTATGTAAACAATAACAAAGAACAAAGACAATGTAAACAATAACAAAGATCAAAGTCAATGTAAACAATAACAAAGTTCAAAGTCATTACGAAAACATTCGCATAAGTCAACTAAATAAACAGCAGAACGAAAAGAAAATATCACAAAGAATGTGAATGACAAAATGCGAAAAAGTAAACAAACAAATGACGTCACAATGTATAAACAAAAATGGAGTATAGAACTGAATAATAGGAAAGAGGAGACCTACAAATACAAACAAATCAAAACTAAACTAAAGAACAGAAAGAGAAAAAAAAAATTACAAAAACAACGAAAATAAAGCACAACTCGTCACAACTAAACAAATATAGCAACGGTTGTCGCTAGCAAATTTCACAATAGGAAATTTGCACAGTCCCTAAAGAAAACGCTAACAGTAGAAACCTCTGTGACGTGGTATCTTCTACTGAAAGACACCACCCAACCGAAACCCGCTGAAATATAAACATATAAATATACAAATAACATATAACATATAAACATGTAGCATGAAAACAGTAGGAGAAAGTGTGAAAGTACAGAAGGCTCAGTTAGAATATAAGGGCACAGTTCACAAACAAAACAGGCCACTTAACTTCTATGTGTCCAAACGTCAGCACGGTGCAGAACAGGTTGAGATCAGCATTCTGAGGATAATGATCCAACGTTGATCAACATCTGCTCCTATAGCTAGCCATGACGCAGGAAAATGAGCTTCTGATACTGGAACAGTTGTTACGGCACTTGTCCTTCTTCCTTACAGATCAGGAAATCGATTCGCTCGGTACTTGTCCTTCTATCGTAGGAAAACTGCAATACTGCCGAGCAGCGCCGGGTAGTTTCAAAATATTACCAACTGTCAGTAACGCCGGGTACTTTCAAAAAAAAATTCATGGAAGGTAGTAGTTGAAGCTGTCATGTTGTCTTGTAGTATGATGATGATGTCTGGGTTTGTTGACCCCCTTGAGAGCTGGTACCAGAATAAACCAACATTTGGCCACCATGAAATGATAAGGGTGGATTTAGGCTGACTGGAAGTACCACCCCTATCGACACCGGGTAGATTATAGTTGTATTGTAGGGTGTCCTATCTGGTTTTTATTGTTGCCGTGTGTAAAGTAGTTGGATAGTCCACAGAGTACAGCACAGGCAAAATGACATGCAAAGTCATAGAAATGGTAACTGCTCGTGACGTTTATATACCATTTATTGCACACCACAATGACAGTCACGTTACATACGTCATAAGACATCACAGTTCAACAATTGTAGCATTCAGAAATAATATTGGTGCCAACTGATATTCATGTAGGATCCAATCCTCATCAGTCATAGCGTAAACAACAGTTCAAGGTTCACAGTGTCATAAAGTTATTATTCATTAATCTGTCTGAATAATATGGCACAGAGCTGGATGCATTAATATTCATTACTATCAATAGTGTAACAGTGTCAGCTGCATTTCATCAGTACACATACATAATAATCATTATTCCTCTCCTGATGCTGGCAGATCAGGTGTAATAAATAAGTCCGTTATCGTTTGCACGAGAAATAGCATTGAGGAGTACAGGTCGAACTGACCTTTATCACATTCCTAAGTCTAACCCTTTATCTTAGGCGTAATCGCTGGCATAGCGAATCCTGGAAAACAGACAATAGTCCTGTTGGTCTAAAGCGACCCATATATGTAAATTGTTCAGGTATAAAGATACCGGTGGCGAAATCCTAATCAAAGTACCTCTCCATTTTGAATCACACAAGCGAGCAGAGAGCAACAAAATGTCGAACTTCTAGATGGTATCATAAAGTTCAATAAAGAGGTATTACCTTTTTTTCGGAATCAACCACAAAACATATGCCTCCAGGCGGCTTGAATAATACTGGGAAAAGTCTAGTTAGATAACTAACTCACAAAAGACTATGGACTTCCCTATCAAAATCACAAGACGCAGATGCGTCCGCTCTCTACTCAGTACATCTCGATGAATGCTGGGCGGAAGACGAAACTCAACTTCCCAAAGTCTAGACATGCGCAGAAAAGCATACAACTGAGTAAAATCAAACAAGACGATGGTTGAAGACCTTCTAGAAAAGATTTATAAGAAATCTTGCCTTAAATGGACAGCAAACGAATTCCTCAACACTGGTTTTCAGACATTCCAACAACAGTTGACCGATACTACCAAATAAGGAGAATCGATCGACAAATGGGACTTCGTTCAAAAAAATGACCAGAACGTGTCCCACGTCCAACCACAAGAGGAGGTAACCTCATATTAAATGATAATCTCAATTATCCAGAGTTATGTAGCTTTGACCGAAAAAAATTAAAGTGTACATTTCAGTCAATCTAATTATACAATGTCTTTAGCAAAAAATGATCATACAATGACTTTAGAAAAAATGATCACACAATGACTTTAGAAAAAATGATCTGTGCGTAACAGTCACGTTTGGACCGAAGCCACTTTTTTGGCTCTAGGCGACTGCCCCTCTCATTTTGTTTCGTTCTTTGTGAAATGAATTTGCATTAACAATAAAAACTAGAATTTAGGAAACGGAAACTTCCTGTTTTAATTGAGGTATAGAACTCTCGCACTCTCTTTCGATCTTGATTAAAATGTCTTGTTTGTAAGGTTAGAAAACTCAAAAAATGAGCAGTAGACACAGAGATATTGGACGTAATTATGCTTCTGGAAGTGAAAAACGTAACGCGAAGGAAGAAAAAGAAAGAAGAGATCAACTTGTGATATCGAAAACACGTAAGCTGACAGAATATTTTGATGTTCATGGTGGTGGTACTCTAACCGCTGAAGCTGGAAGTACAGGAACAACTAGTACTAGTGCAGGCTGTGCAGCAGAAAACATACAGCAAAACCCAGTATACACTGAGTCTGAATGTGAAAGAATAAGTGAAACGAAGAAGTACTCTAATGATATTAATGACTGGCCGAACAATATAGATGACTGTGAGCGTGAATATTGGATATCCAAGGGAAGTGAAAAATGTCAACATGTTGATAGTGCTTTCTCTTCATCCGTGCGATTGTATGACACTGAAAAGAAAACTCGATACTGTCAGAAGTCTTATTTTACACATATTCATAAACTTACTGTAACCGTCTGTTTATGCATGATGTGAAAGCTGGCAGAGTGAACGTGTCCTTTATCACCTGGACTGTGTAATGTTGCGGTGTCGATGTAGGTCACCAGAAATGTAACGGCCAGGAATGTAACGGCAACCAGAGTGAGGCACTGCCAGGAGTACTATGATCACTCACAGTAAACAGCGTACATGTTGTAGATCTGTGATATTGGTATTATGATGTACTGAGTGTGGGTGTAGACGTGAACAAGAATGCTTGAGGCTCTTAGTAAAGTGAATAATGCACCCATACCCTCACATGCAGTAGTCAAAGATGAATTGAAGACTGCTGGCACGTTTCAAACATTTATTTACGAAACTGACAGTAGCATCAACAGGACAGTCAAATCGACGAGATCAAGGACTTCACATAGATAATAAATGACTGTTAAATGTCTGGTAATCAAAGGCTTGCATCATACATCAAACATCATCTGCCCTAAAGTTACAATATGTAATGTAGCTTCCGTACCATTGACTCAGCGCGTCAGGTACTTAATTAGCTCTGTCGTCCAACAAACGAGCTCCTAAATTGCGTAGCAATAATACATAAGGCTGTTATTCAACTGGCATAGCTCGCCAGATATATTTCCTCTTGCTGAAAATATTGGCCGTAATACAGTGCCTCAATATGTAGACAGCTGTGTATCCTTTTTTAGCAGGCACGATCAAACCATGCTAAACATATATATACCGCCAACCTGCGGCGTCCACAATAATTTATCATCATCATTAGGCTTCTGTTCACTTGAAAACATATAGTCTCATTTGGCTAGAACTAGAAGCAAAGAAGAAATTCTGTCTCTCAAGATCTGTGAGCTTCACTCACCGATAGGTAACTTCAAATGTTCTGCAGCCAAAGGCATAGTAATAAGAATGTCATTTACCTTCATACAGAATCTTCCGGATACACACTTAACAAACAATCACTGGGGAAAACATTGACATTTCAGTCATATTGAAACTTTCCAATCCCCATGATGATCTAGAGAAAAACACAACGGACATGGTCGTCCGACAGCCCAGATCACAATCTAGATGACGGAAGTCACAGTTTGCGCTCAGAACTCTGCGCATGCCTAGACAGCATAAAAATGAGCATCGTTCAGACAGATCAACGACAACGATTGAAAGAAAGAGAAGATAACCCTTTAAACAACCTGTCATAGAAGTTAATACCCAATTATCCAACTTTGACCAACAAAGTTTTACAACAAAAGTATTAAATAGATTTACCTAAATGACTCCGTCAAAACGACAAAAGTATTAAATAGATTTACCTATTATGACTCCGTCAAAAACGACAGCAACACTTACAAACAAGCAACATGCAAGAAAATGGTTATGCTATTCAGAAAGTAAAGGGCGTCTATTCTGTTTCCCATGCAAGCTTATGAGTTCAGAATGTTCATCAAAGTTTACTGTGGAAGGGTTTAATGACTGGAAAAATGCAAGCAATCTATTGCGTCGACATGAAGAAAGCTCCTCACATAGACAAGCTTTAATTTCACTGTTGATGCGTAAAAACAAACGGTGAACGTGTCGATTCCCAACTTGTGAAACAAATAGACATTCAAGAAAAGTATTTGCACAAACTTCTAGAGCGAATAATTGAAGTTGTGAAGTTTTTAGCAGAACGAGGCCTTTCATTTTGTGGCAGTGATGAAATTGTTGGGTCCCCTTATAACGGGAATTACTTAGGGTTGTTAGAATTACTGGCCAAGGTTGACTCTTTTCTGGCAGAGCATATAAGTACTCATGCAAACAAAGGATTTGGACATACATCATATCTATCTAAAACAACGTGTGAGGAATTCATCAATCTGATTGGATCCAGCATACTGGATCACATTCTCTGTGAAGTGAAGAAATACAAGTATTATTCCGTTTCATTGGATTATACTCCAGATATATCTAATATGGACCAGCTGACTTTGACTCTGCGCTATGTTTTGCCATCTGGACCAGTTGAAAGATTTGTGACAGCTTACTAAAAGTCTACTTCATTTTTTAAAGGCAAATGACATTGATATTAAAGACTGCCGTGGTCAAAGTTAAGACAACGCCAGCAACATGAGTGGCAAGTTTATAGGATTACAAGCACAAATTAAAGAGATGAATAAGTTTGCGCATTACATTCCGTGTTTTGCACATTCATTAAATTTGGTTGGAAAATGTGCTGCTGAAGGTTGTCAAGAAGCAGTCATTTTCTTTGGATTTATTGAAGGCCTATACACCTTCTTTTCTGCTTCTACCTACCGGTGGGGTCTCCTTTCTACTGCTTTATGTGCTGGCGGTACTCATAATAAGTCCCATTAGCCCTTTGTGAAAAGACTGTCAGATACCAGGTGGTCCGCTCGGGCAGATGCAACAAAAGCACTTTTACACAGCCTTTCTGCAATAAAACAAGTCTTGGATGATATTTCAGATAACAATGATCAGAAGGCAGAGTGTCGTCAACAGGCTCGTGGTCTACTTTCAACCATGATGAAGTTAGATACATGAATAAAGATCATACTGTGGGATCAAGTATTACAGCGTTTTCAAATGACCAGTGCTTCTTTGCAATCTTCTGACCAAGATTTGAATACAGCTTGTGCACTCTATGAATCCCTGCGGGGGTATATTCAAGCTATGCGGTCTACTTTTGCAGACATAGAGCAAAAGGCCAAGGATCTGACTGAGTGTGAACATTATCAAGAACAAACTCGAAGAAAACACAAACGAAATCGAGAGTATGATGATTTCAGTGGTTCCAGCACACTTGATCCACTTGTTGAATCTCAAACGCCTTCTCAGCAGTTTAAAAGCCGAACATTTCTTGTCATTATTGATAGATTGCTCTCTGTCTTGTCAAAACGCCAGAAAGCTTATCAAAAGTTGAATAATTTATTTGGATTCCTTCGTCAGTTACAGTCGTTTACACCTGAAGAGGTGGTAACGAGATCATCGAATCTTATTAAATCATATAGGGAAGATCTGGAAGAAAGTCTTTGTGAAGAACTTGTGCAGTTTACAGAACTGTTGAAAACTGAACTTGCTTCTCATATTGGCACTACTCTAGACCTTGTAGAGTTATAGTTTTACCGTTTGATAATTGACAATTCTTTGGAGTCTTGTTTTCCAAATGTAGAAATCGCCTTGCGCATATATTTGTCACTAATGGTAACCAACTGCAGTGGAAAAGATCATTTTCAAAACTGAAACTTATTAAAAATGAACTAAAGAGCACCATGGGTCAAAAGAGATTGAACAATCTCACACTAATGAGCATTGAACATAAACTTCTGCGTGAAATTGATACATCCTATATCATCAAAAAATTTGCTCATGCTAAATGTAGAAACATTAATATTTAAACAATAATGTTGACTGTGTTGTTACTTTTGATAATGATAATTACTATGCAAATTAAAAATGTATGTGTTCAAATATATTTGTGTTGTTTTATTGTTTTGTTTTTTTTTAAATATAGGGCCCCTTTCTTAACATATGCTACAGGCCCCGTACTAGCTTAATCCGGCCCTGCCCAGAATCTATACCTAAACACCAAGAAGACCAAAGTATTGACAACAGACAAAGTAAAGACCAAACCAGAAATTGAAATTGATAACGAAGAACTGGAAAGTGTTAATGAATTCGAATACTTAGGATCAATCATTAACAGCTCTGGCGACTGTGCAGTAGAAATTAAAAGAAGACTTGCAATTGCTTCACAAAAGCTAATACAGATGAAAAACCTATGGCAAGGCACAAGCAAAGAAACAAAGTTACAACTGATCAGAGCATGCATACTACTGGACAAAAGTTAAGGGTCGCCGTTCAGTTTAGACAAGGTTTATATAATTCTTCGTGAGCAGGGTCGATTTTCCAAATGTCCGGTATCTTGAAATCTCCCAAGAAGTCTCTGAATGGTAGAGTAGGACACTGCTAAACGTCTTGCAACATGACGAACAGATTGACCATCCTAAATTCATGCCATGGCTCGACCACGGTGTACAGTGCTGAGACTTCTCCTTGGTGGCATGGCTAATGCAGTGATCATTTCGACCACTTGTCATACTGATTTATTGCATACCAATGGTGAACACTCTTTACCGATGATCATTTTCCACGTGCATTCAAATTCAACTCACTTTTTCACCTTTTGAACTAGTGGGGCGTGTTGCAAAAACCACGAGTTTTTGCAGCAACAATGGCAATTTTCACGTGCGGGTTAAAGTGACCCAGTTTTTGGACATTTAAAAAAAATTAACCTAGTGCACTGTCACAGAGTGCTCGAAGATTTCGTCTAGATTATTTTAAAATTCCTTACTTTTCTATTTCCTCACATATGCTGTCTGTTTTCTCTACAAAATATTTGCACCTGCGATCGTTTTTTTAGCTGTTTTTCAAGTCTTCACTAATAGTCCTGTCATTCGATCCAAATTCTATCTTCTTCTACAAAGGCACTTAAAAGCATTTCTTTAAGGATGTCTATACGATTTATTCGCTTAGTCGAATCGACAGTGGTTCCCAGAGTATTATATTTCCGTGTTCAGTGGTCAACTGGAGAACGCCGATAAATCTTGGTACGTGCCTGAGCATGAGACGGGAAATAATTAACTCTGGACGTGGGAACAGAAATGTTTTAACTTCATGCGAACGAATGCTGAGTTTTAAAATCACTTGCTGATAATCGTTGGAAGACAAAACACGCTTATAGAATAGAAGTCTCAAACTACCTTATATCTACAAGTATATGTGATTGAGAGTAACGCTACTCAAGTTCTATTTCTTAAGCTGTGATAAAGTCCTGAGCGGTAAGCAAACTCTCAGTATTCGCTTAATTAGCTAACTCTAATATCAAGGGATTAGTTAATTGATGTAAAGTGTGAAATACTTAATATTGTGGTTTTAACTCTTTACATTAGAATGATAGCTATTTTGCATTTATGTATTATGAATGTTATTGGTGCATTATAATGATGTAAGTACTGGCTGATATGAGAAAGTACTACAAACTAATTGTATTAGGAATGTGATGAAGAAAGCTGTTGTGAACGAGAGAAGAACCATGTTGTTCAAGGAACGAGTGAATGAAATAGCATTCCTCCAATGCAGTCACGCATGGACGCACACGGCCAGGCGTCTGCTTATAACAAAGGTTGACCTGACTGACCCGACCAGTGTGAGACTATTGCTAGACAGGAATTTGTAAACAAATGGAGTCGCCTTTAAGGAAAAGACTGACGTTACGGTTCCGGTAAATATATTATTGGCACCATTCTGAGACGAAATGTCCAGAATGGCTGTAGTTAATATATCTGTATAAAACAGAAGATTGATTACCTGCATTATCTTCCACAGCCCAGTTGCAGAATCCTAGCCAGTTTCTGGATTTTGATTGCTGTCAATTGTTGCGAGTAAACCGCCTAGTTGCTCTATGCTACAGAGAGAACTAGTGCTTACGTCTCAAACCATCTAGCGGTGTTCACAAGTCAGCAACCCTGAGCAGTCTACATCATTTAAGCAGTTAACACCTCGTCAGCGCCTAAACAGCATAACGCAACTTCACAACCAGGTGAACGAACAGCCTAGTCATCTCTTGGACTGTAGCCTCACTGACTCACATTATCCAGTTGGTAACTCCTACCTACTGAGACGCCCAGGAGAAGTCCAAGCAGATAAGTCTACTTAAAACCCAGACCAAAATCAGAATTCACTCTTCCAAGAAATAGCCGTAGGAATAAACTTTTCGTCAGTGAGGAAAATAGCCTCTTATTTTTATCTGAACCAAAGACACTGACAGTTCTAAATTTCCTAGTATTTCTTTTATTCAAAGTATATGACAACATTGATTTTATTTTCTACTGTAATTAAAGTAATTATGTACATTCTGTAACTCACCATCATTCTGAGTTTGACTTAGTAGATTGTATGTTCTGTTCAAAAAAACATTCTCAACCCTCCTTGTATTATTACTTGTTACTATTAGTTCATCTTCAAAAAGATTTGAGTAAGAAAGAGTTAGTCGTCGCCAGAAAAATACATGAGTTGGCAGTCTAAAAGGTGAGAGAATCACTGACACCAACCTGTGCCCTTCTGTTAACTCTTTCCCTCCACACTAGCTCACCTCTGTGAAAACTAGTTTCTAAAGGTCTATGTGCTTTCTACACATCTTCCTTACTATACAAAACTCTTTATGCGACAATTGGATTCTCATTCAACGTCAATTGGAGTGCACCATCAACTATATCTGCGACAAAACTGGAGGCTCAGTCCGGAATCTTACCTTTGGTGACCTATCTGCAGAATAATTGTTGAATCTTTAACTAGTAGTCTATCAATACCTTGGAGTAGAATCTATTATATATCCCTAGACAACAAAACTTCTTATATTTCCTGAACAGAATTGTGGAATTACACAGTAGAAAAAGGAAAGTGAAATCTGAATGGTCCTGGAATTAATTAATTAATTATTTAATTAATTAAGTTACTTAGATTAATTAAGCTCATTAAGTTAATTAGTGGCTTAAGATAACTAAGCGTACAAGTTGATGATTGTGTGTGAAAGACTGGCTGCAATTGTAATACCTTACTTCAGAAGAAATAAGAGTATACACAGGGTTAAAAATAAATCAATTATACTTGAGTCTGGCTCAAGTTAATAATACCTTAATTCAGCAGAAATAAGTATTATTAAAATATCAATTATACTAGCATCTGTAAAGGGATACATTACGTCAGTAGACTTAATAGTATTACCTCGAGCTTCTGTAAATTGATCAGTGGTTTATTATTACAATACTTCATAGAATTATTAGTAATAACTGGAAACTAGTGCAGCGTATACTGAGAGATTGAACTACCTACCCAGCGATCTAAAATGAACGCAGTAGCTGAACTGAGAATTCAATTTATCCAATATCTGAAAGATCATAAAGTGAACGATTCCATAAAAATTATAAGATGTTTAGATACATGGATAAGTGACTCTTATTTGGAAGGTGAGGAAAGAGGTTACTCTAGAAAGTTAATTGCGAAACATGTCTTAGAACAGGCAGAACTTTTCACGAGAACAGAGATGGAAATGATAGAGAGTGATGAAAAATGGACTCGCGACTGGAACGAGAAGGAAGCCAAGTGGAAAGAAGAGGCCATAAGCAGTAAAGCAGCTTATGAGAAGGAACAGCCGGAAGCTTAACCCTACCTTAAAATGAAGACGCCGCCACTGGAAACTCAAAACTCGCCAAGAGATTTGAAACCCATGATTAGTCCTGAGGTCACGGAATCCCAGAGCCCCACTCCCAGGTCAGATGAACCATTATTTCAAGAGGAAGCACCCTCTGCTCCACAGGAAGCGCAACTTAGTACTCAGAGCACATGTTTAGGCAAAGCAGAGAGGCGGACATCGAACTCGAAAAGTCATGACCCCTTTTTGAAGGTACCTAAGCACATAAAGGCTGGCAGTATGAGGAAAAGTACACTCTCGTCAGGAACACGTCAGAAAAGGAATTTCCAAGACACCCCGAACATCTCTAATAATCAACAACATGCCTTCGCTCAATCTCAGAAAGCACACAAAGACCGATTTCATAACCACAACAAAAGCGCTCAGGACTACCAAAACAATATAAACACGGTAACCCTTCAAGAAAGGAAAAACCGAAGGAATGAGGACTGTACAGAAACGTCTAAGAAGACAGATAACTTCAGTAACGGCCCCATCCCGCAATTAATGACTTGTTGGCAAACAACGTCATCTGGGCAACAAAATGACAGAGAGCTTAATAGTAGCCCAGAGGAACCTCTCATTGTTGACACTAACGGAGTGAACGACAAGGGAAGTTACATAGTTCTAGGAGAACTGAAACAGCCTTTGATGGTACACGCGGAACCACGCAAAGGTCTGATAAAACATGTGACTCATAGAGACACAATGGTCGTCGACCAGGTTCAGGAGGAAACTTTTTTACCTGTGACTTTATGCTCGAAACCTCACCCCTTCATGCTTCAGTGCACGGATGAAAATGAGAGAGGTCATACTTCTGCTGAGAAGTCATTCTATAACAGTTTCCCTAATCTCAAGGAGATGATTAGTTTTACAGAAGGAGATGCATATTTTCAAATTAGAGGATACGCCAGGGTCATTGAAAGATCCAACCAAAATTTTGCTTGAGAAAATCACAACAGTGATAGGAAAAGCCCAGGCTGAGATACAAGATACGCCTGTGATTGAGAAGGGAAAAGATAATGTGAATGACTCTCGCATTAAACCACCTGTGAGCACAGCTATAAAATTGTTTTTCACCCATCCCAAACTGCTTCGTTCATACCTGAACGCCAGTGACACTCAATCTTGGTGTGATTTATCAAGGAACAAGTTATCTGAAACTTTGGGATGTTTCGGAAACTTGAGTATTGGACGTTTTAACCTGCAATGGAAAACTTTCAATCCAGAAAGAATGACAGGGAATATTGACCGCCTGAGCAGTTCAAACGTAGGAGCGGAGTTAAGGAGATACATGAGAAGTTCCTATGTCTCATGGAAAAGACACAAGCGCGGATTTTATTGTTACCGTGACAAAGGATGTTTTGCACGCCCATTCAAGCGGGCCACGGAACAATCACAGACAAAGTGCAGCGAACGGACACCAGATAGTGGACGGGCTGAAGTGGTTCATACTACACGTCTTTTGTTGGAAGAGGTGAATGGGTACAGCATTTTGGCCGGACGAACGGGCCCAGAACGAATTACGAAAGTTAGCTCTTTGAGAACTCGGATCTTCAGGGATTCTCAAAATGTAGAGCCATGACCAAGTGGAGCGTTAGCAAGCGGACAAAGGTCGAGAGAATTGAAAAGTTGGGTGACAGAAGGAATTTATAATTTAGACAAAGACCTTCTCTCGTTGAATAGTTTGCAACTATTTTAAATTGGGGAGTATCTGTCACAGAGTGCTCGAAGATTTCGTCTAGATTATTTTAAAATTCCTTACTTTTCTATTTCCTCACATATGCTGTCTGTTTTCTCTACAAAATATTTGCACCTGCAATCATTTTTTTAGCTGTTTTTCAAGTCTTCGCTAATAGTCCTGTCATTCGATCCAAATTCTATCTTCTTCTACAAAGGCACTTAAAAGCATTTCTTTAAGGATGTCTATACGATTTATTCGCTTAGTCGAATCGACAGTGGTTCCCAGAGTATTATATTTCCGTGTTCAGTGGTCAACTGGAGAACGCCGATAAATCTTGGTACGTGCCTGAGCATGAGACGGGAAATAATTAACTCTGGACGTGGGAACAGAAATGTTTTAACTTCATGCGAACGAATGCTGAGTTTTAAAATCACTTGCTGATAATCGTTGGAAGACAAAACACGCTTATAGAATAGAAGTCTCAAACTACCTTATATCTACAAGTATATGTGATTGAGAGTAATGCTACTCAAGTTCTATTTCTTAAGCTGTGATAAAGTCCTGAGCGGTAAGCAAACTCTCAGTATTCGCTTAATTAGCTAACTCTAATATCAAGGGATTAGTTAATTGATGTAAAGTGTGAAATACTTAATATTGTGGTTTTAACTCTTTACATTAGAATGATAGCTATTTTGCATTTATGTATTATGAATGTTATTGATGCATTATAATGATGTAAGTACTGGCTGATATGAGAAAGTACTACAAACTAATTGTATTAGGAATGTGATGAAGAAAGCTGTTGTGAACGAGAGAAGAACCATGTTGTTCAAGGAACGAGTGAATGAAATAGCATTCCTCCAATGCAGTCACGCATGGACGCACACGGCCAGGCGTCTGCTTATAACAAAGGTTGACCTGACTGACCCGACCAGTGTGAGACTATTGCTAGACAGGAATTTGTAAACAAATGGAGTCGCCTTTAAGGAAAAGACTGACGTTACGGTTCCGGTAAATATATTATTGGCACCATTCTGAGACGAAATGTCCAGAATGGCTGTAGTTAATATATCTGTATAAAACAGAAGATTGATTACCTGCATTATCTTCCACAGCCCAGTTGCAGAATCCTAGCCAGTTTCTGGATTTTGATTGCTGTCAATTGTTGCGAGTAAACCGTCTAGTTGCTCTATGCTACAGAGAGAACTAGTGCTTACGTCTCAAACCATCTAGCGGTGTTCACAAGTCAGCAACCCTGAGCAGTCTACATCATTTAAGCAGTTAACACCTCGTCAGCGCCTGAACAGCATAACGCAACTTCACAACCAGGTGAACGAACAGCCTAGTCATCTCTTGGACTGTAGCCTCACTGACTCACATTATCCAGTTGGTAACTCCTACCTACTGAGACGCCCAGGAGAAGTCCAAGCAGATAAGTCTACTTAAAACCCAGACCAAAATCAGAATTCACTCTTCCAAGAAATAGCCGTAGGAATAAACTTTTCGTCAGTGAGGAAAATAGCCTCTTATTTTTATCTGAACCAAAGACACTGACAGTTCTAAATTTCCTAGTATTTCTTTTATTCAAAGTATATGACAACATTGATTTTATTTTCTACTGTAATTAAAGTAATTATGTACATTCTGTAACTCACCATCATTCTGAGTTTGACTTAGTAGATTGTATTTCTGTTCAGAAAAACATTCTCAACCCTCCTTGTATTATTACTTGTTACTATTAGTTCATCTTCAAAA
Organism: Oreohelix idahoensis; assembly: GCA_024509875.1. Taxonomy (NCBI): domain Eukaryota; kingdom Metazoa; phylum Mollusca; class Gastropoda; order Stylommatophora; family Oreohelicidae; genus Oreohelix; species Oreohelix idahoensis. Next base: position 411,764 of record JAMPIV010004260.1, on the reverse strand, counting down.
AGATTTGAGTAAGAAAGAGTTAGTCGTCGCCAGAAAAATACATGAGTTGGCAGTCTAAAAGGTGAGAGAATCACTGACACCAACCTGTGCCCTTCTGTTAACTCTTTCCCTCCACACTAGCTCACCTCTGAGAAAACTAGTTTCTAAAGGTCTATGTGCTTTCTACACATCTTCCTTACTATACAAAACTCTTTATGCGACAATTGGATTCTCATTCAACGTCAATTGGAGTGCACCATCAAATATATCTGCGACATGCACACAGAAATGTATACACATTTCTCTGAGCTCAGTTTTAATGACATTTTCACTTGTCTTTACAGTTTGCCAATCAAATATATAAACCTTATCTAAACTGAATGGAGGCCCTTAACTTTTGTCCAGTAGTATATATTCCCAGTAGCAACATACGGCTGCGAGACTTGGACACTCAATAAAACAGTTGCAAAAAAGGTTACATCATTCGAAATGAAATGCTACAGAAGGATGTTGAGAATATACTGGACAGAAAAAAGACCAACAGAGAAGTACTGCACTCACTAAACGTCCAGGAACACTGGCTCCTAAATACCATCGCAATAAGGAAGCTGAAATTTGTCGGTCATATAAAAAGACATAATAGTCTGAAAAAAATAGTGATGGAAGTCATGGTCCCTGGAAAAAGGGGAAGGGGTCGACCTAGACGACGGTGGACCGAGGACATCACAGAGAGTCTGAACTTGTCTTTAGCTGATGCAGGTCGACTTGCCCAGAATCGTGATGCGTTCAGAGCAGCTGTAATGGAGACAACGTTCTGGAAAGAATACGTCACATGATGATGATGTCTAGTAGAGGTGTAAATAATAAGTATAATGAATAGTCGATAGTTCAGTATCTCCAGAAATTCCTCTCATGATACGTTTTAGATCGTCAAAGAAGAGAGAAATAGCAGATAGACGATTGCAGATATGGTCCAAGAGAAGAAACCATCTTCAGGCTTCAGGGAAGAATGAATTGCCTGAGGAAGATTATTATGTCTGCCGCCGACCTAATAGAAATGAGGACAGGAGACCAGATGAGATACAAATAAATCAGTCAGTAAATAGAATAGTTGATCAATCAGTAAATAGAATTGATGTGAAAGTCGCTCACGACGATGCCCTCACCTGATGGGGTAATAAAGGAATAGTTATGATGATGATGCTGGGAATCGATACGTGACGTACATCACCAACTGTTATAATGTAAGGGTTTTATTTTATATTTTTACAAATATAAATTAACAATATTTATTCAAATAAAGTATTGTTCAAGAGTTGAATAAAAAGCAACACTAATAGTTCAATCAGTTGAAATGTAGATTGTGTGTCAGTACATGTATCAAAATTACAGCGTTTCTTTTCTTTAAATTTGAAATAATGGACGTTGCATCGCGAAACAAGGAATTATTTGAATTCCTTAGTTTATTCAAGAGAAAATTGGTTGAAAAACATAAGTAATATTTGCTGGCAGAATGTTCTATTGTCCTTGAAATTGTATTAGTCCACAAAGACGTAACTTTATAATTAATATCTTATTGACACTTCTAACTTGATGAGATGTTAGCTGAAGCTCTTGTTTCAGCTTTAGTTTCAGACGAAAAGGGGATGACTTTTTCACTTCTTAGTACTATAATTTTGGGATATTTTCTCAGGGAAGTTTGCAGAACGACATCCACTGCTGTATTTCGCCCGCATATACATGTACAGCTTTAAATATGAGATTTAAATATGTCTCCGTCAAAGACCTTGCCGGAATTTCGCCACTTTCCAATAATACGTTTTACTGGATTGAACTACCAAAATGAATGTATTTAATGTATTACGGGTTAATCTAGCACTGTCTGGTTTTATTTAGCAGTGGTCATACGGTCAGTAACACTACTCTCTGTTCTCTTCAGTGAGAGGTTAAATGTCTGAATCGCACGATCATTAGGAGTTAGCTTACAAAAAAATGTGTACGCAAAGTCTGGGTTTGAGTTATTTAACATAATTTCAAGTGAGGTCGCTGTGGATAATAACAGACTGTTGTCTCACGAGTTAAATACTCGTAATGGCCGTAATGCCGTATTATTCTATGAGTTACACTCCTGGCTTGCTTGTCACAATGATCACAGAAACAACAATTAAAAGTCTGTTGTACCAATATACGCCGTTAGGTGTGACGGAACAATGGACGATTTCTTGTTGCCCTAATGACGCCGCAAGGTGTTATGGCCGAAGACTGCTTAGTCCGTCGGCGGTCAAAGGAATAATAATAATAATAAAAACACTCCTGGCTCACGTTCGGGGTGAAATTAATTAAGACGGGTAGACGGGAGCTCCTCCCAGAGATAAGGAGGATAGAGAGGGAAGTACACTGGAATGAATGTTTTCGATTCAAGAAAAGAATTAGAAAATAACGAAGCTAATAATTATGGAGAGAATTATATAAGACCCCAAAAATAAATTAGCGAACTCGTATTGTCATAGTGGTAAAGGTAAAAAAGGTAAAGGATCCCGTTACACGCCCATTGAGGCATATTGGGAATATTAGGCCTATATTTTCTTGACCATCGGCACACTATGGGTGATGTGGTCAGCATCACGCCGGCCGCCTTAACCTTCCCAGAGTTGCTCTGGTACCCATTTCATGAGGCTGGGTCGACCCCGGAGCCGTTTGCGGTCTAAAAAAAATCCCACCTGAACAGGGCATCGAACCATGGACCACCGAGCTAGTAAGCCAGTGCACTAACCACTGCGGTACTGTGGCTCCCACAGTGGTAAGGGGGTACTAAGAAAGTGTGTACATAGAGCTAGCAACCTCACATTGTAAAACAAAGTGCCACGGAAGCCGCCACTACAAAACTACATGAAGTTCATATATGTTTGTTTCTAGCAAGGAGGCCAATTGCGCGTGTTATGTCTTGGATTGCTTTGAGTCCTTTCTTCCTCGTTCGTCCTGAAAAGGACGTTGGTTGCGTTGTGTCTGTTTACGCCGGAGCTGCGATATCTGCGCCTTTCGGCCGACACATCCGACTTCAGCACGGCATTTTTTGGGACCGGGTTTGCCTTCCCTCTTCGATCCCTACTCTCTCAGCCAGACTGCAGTGATGCAGCCAGTTTCCAGTAGGGTCTTGGTCAGCTCTGGTTCGCTGACCCTGACGCAAGCAGTCAAGCTATGGGTCGCTGACTGCATTCTCTATTGCTGCATCTTTGGGTCCCGCTTTAAGACCAGATAAAGCTCCTTCTTTTCTAGTGAGATACCAGTTTCATTGTCTCTTGTTTTAGCTGCTAGACCAGTAGGTTGTCATTGTTTTTAAAAAAAAATTAATTGTCATATCATTTGGTCGTCTCTTCTTGTTACCTTTCATGTCAGTTAGTCTATTCTTGTGTAGTATCAATCCTGTCAATTGGTTTTTGTTGTTTTAGCTGTCAAATCACATTAAATCACATTAAATCACATCCTATTCTAGCTCTCATTCAGTTTGTATTTACAATCTGATCAAGACTTCAGACCTTCCGTCGTCAATCTGTCTTCGCATTCTTTAGCTATAAAAGAAGCTAATGTTTGCTTGATACTTCTGCTACATTCTGTTTGCCAGTCTACTTTCTACCTATGTCTGTCTGTCTTTCAACCTGTTCGTCTTTTTTTGTTCCTATCTCTCCATCTGGCACTGGTATTTGTCGTAACTTTTACAAGATAGGTCTGAGATATCTATGGTCCTGTCCGAGCAGAGGTGATAGTGGTAACTATGTGAGAGTAAGGTGTAAGAAATAGTTTTTTTTTCTCACGAGGGTGATAGTGTAAGAGGAAGAACAGTCTCTGGAGTGAGTAATTTCTCTAATCCAGCCTATCTTTTACGACTATATTTTAAATAGACGTACTTCCTCTCCTTATACAAAATACAAGTTACACTGCATCCACATACACACAATTCTGTGACGAATACGCACAAACGTGAAAACAAACTATGGATAACAGATATGGGTAGGGGTTGACCAACACAATAACTTAAGGTTTATTAAGTTTATTATCACTAGAAATTCACAACATCAAGCATATACACCAATAAAACATGGTTTACAGACAAAGGAAATTAACCCAACAGGTCCTCCCCTCTGGTAAAGGAAAAGAAAAGAAGATCCCAACAGAGGTTAATTAACCCAAAAGTTAACAATCAGGGTATGGAATGGTCAGTACGGGAAAAGAACAAGTTCCTAATTAAGCTATCCCGTAAATACTCAGGTTAGTGAGAAACAAAAAGGAAGATATGTATGATAGTGGTAACAAAAGAAAAATATGTTTCTCTCTTTCGGTTCATTCACTCATTCATACTGTGGCCACACGCATACTCGCTTACCCAATAGTTGTCTCAGGTATTCCTTGGAGATAAACACTAACAAGTACTATGACCCTATAGTGTCTGATTATTTGCCAACTCCAACCCCAGACTATCCTTAGTGCTGACTGTTAGTTTCAAGGGAGTCGCCGAAGTTGGTGCGTTAACTGGTTTCCTGGATAATTCCTGTATCACTGCATTTAGTTGGTTGGGATAAGTTGTATTCGTGGTGGTCACTGTCATAGAAAGGAAAATATATGGTTCCGGTGTTGTCTAGCCTCTGGTTGCTGAGACACACTTTGTTACGTTATGAAATGTTAATGATAATAATTATCGGCTGTTCTCTAAGTTGATGGCCGAGTCTGAACAGTGAGCTCTACTGAGTATAATCCCCGTGGAAAAAACTACTGTCATATGTCAGATAAATAGATATATATATATATATTTTGCCACTGCGGGCTAATGAGATTGATATCAATAAAATCTGGTAATGTTCAGGTCCAGTTAATATTATGTTTATTGTTTCTAGTTTGGCCTCTCTTGTGAATGAAGAAAATGGGACGCACAGGTCACAACTCGAAGACTCGACAAATAAAATAATATCTCTGGATAGTTTGTAAGACCATAAGACCGCTAGTTTGCTGGGTTTTTGAACAGCCTAGATTTAGGAAGAAATATAAGCATTTTACTATAATATAAATATTCTATCCTAACACGCGTTAATGCAAGACCTCTTAACCACTCCGTTATTAAATTATATTAGAAATCACAAGTGTCTAGCTTATCTTATCGCTTTTAACACGTGATATGAACACTAGTCGTTTATAAAATTACACATAATGGATAGAAGTAAATTGTATTCCGTCAATTATCGATCACCTAGCGTCTTATTAGTTAATTAAACCATCTCTTACTGGGTGATAGCGAGTAATTAAGTTTACGTTACAGCTGGAAAAATTAGCTATATGTTATTTAATACGCTAGTCAATTAACACAGAAAATCCCAGTGAAATATAATGAAGAACTTTAACACATTAAATCACTTAAATGCTAGTATATAATTTACCGCAAAACAGAGAAAAGAAACTATCTCCACGAAATCTAAGTAATCCTCTTTGTACTAAGGCTCTATGATGTCGAGCTAGATATTTCAAAATTTCCTGAAGCGACTAGATACTGATTTTGAGGAGATGGAATATATATACAGAAATAGTGTAATCTCGCTGGACTATGACGAAAGTAGCGCCTGTCACGTGAAAGATAATTTATTTTACCATCTTGTCCATAATTTGATTACTCCTTTAAATGTTCTGTTTTCCGAGACATTGTGTATTCTTCTTTCTTTCATTTTTCACCTTCGCAAACCCTCCCCGAGGTTTTGTTTACGTTTGGCCTTAGTACTAAATTCCTCAACGGCCAGCGTAGAGGTAACGTAATGTTATCTAGCAGCACCTGGTCTGACCAAAGGAATATCTCTTACGTTTAAAGCCTTTGATCACGAGTGAAAGGGTCCCTGTGTTTGGCTTCCAGAACGCTGCTTCGGATCATAATATTATGCATCCTGGAAACAGGGGGAGACAAATCGCGGTCAATCTTTGGGTTTTCGCCCCTTAGACAAGATAGAGCATAATGTTATGCATTTCTCTACCTGGGGAACTTTCGCACGATTTCTTTTGTCTTGCTCTGGATTACGTCTTTCGCCGAACTTATGTAGAAATACGCACGCCAGGTGTCCGGGGGGAGCGTCCCTTGTGATCTATAAGAGTAGACTGGTTTTAATAGACAAAGACATTCGTAAATTTTCCTGGCCCGTAGATGACCATCATGAGATAAGGCAAACTTTAACACAATACTAGAATGTGTTTGCCTATGTTCTAGTCATTTTCGGGGTGAGTTGACATATCTTATAATTATTATATTAGATTCATGCTAGCTTTATATATCTGTTAGGAAAGTGAATTTATTTCTGAGGACTTCTCCTAGTAATTTATTCAGTGATAAGGTAGCGCTGTCTACGGCCTATTAAGTGGTGCTTAAACTGTTACGGTTTATCATGGGTTAAATGTTAAACTTACAATAACAGATATTAGGCGTAGAATCAGTCCACGAATGCTTACCATTGGGTTAAGAGTCAGCAAAATTAACTGTCATTTCTGTAAGATAATGTCAGGTGTGGATTGTTCACTTTAAAACTGAATAGTGAGATGCAGGTAATAACTCTGGATTATAGGAGATAGTCACTTATTCCTTTTGATATATATTTCTAGTGGCAAGGGAGGATCATTTTATGCTTAATTGGGTGGCTAGGCACTAGTCTATAACTTTCTCAGAAAGCAGTCACCAGGCATAGATATAATTATATCTTATGATTTAGCCACAACTGTATTATTATACACCCGTGTGTTACCGGGGCCCGAAAGGGGAGCAAAGAATAGTAACACTGCACCCTACCACGCATGTCGTAAAAAGTGACTAAGGAGGGTATGGGCATGGGGCTGTTTACCCCATCCCGTAAAAACTTCGCACAGTGGGCTGATCACCTGCTTGCCAACCAATCTGATTACGGAAACAATGATAGATTGTTTGGTCTGTTTTTGTTCCACAAAGACGCCACTAGGCGTGGTGGAAACAGCGATAGATTGATCAATTTGTTGTTGCCCTAAGACGCCACTAGGCGTCCTGGCCACATACTGCTTTGCCGGTTGATGGCTAAGGATGGAAGAAGAAGAAGAGTATTATTATAGCAAGAACATTGCATTTTCTTTGTACTCACTTTGTGGAATGCTAATATATTTTCCAAAGGGGACATACGATTTATTTGTGTAATGTCAAATGCTGTAATCTATTTATGTAAATTCATTTAATGTTGTAAGATTTTTTTTTTTTTTTTTTTTTTTTTTTTTCGTACGCCCGCTAATACTCGAGGCGAAATCTCAGGTTATTGTTAATGTCTAACCTGACATTGATTTTACGTGAGTATCCCTTTTCTTGTACAGAGACAGGTGTCCCTCGCCATTCAGGCAGATACTCGCCGATTTCGGAGGTACCCATTAGAGCTGGGTCGGCTCAGGAGCCGCCAATCCCTGGTCGACGACACTCCTTCAAATGTCATCGCCAGGTCTCGAGTTAATCCAGTCCAATTCCCGGTCGACGAAAAATCCTCAAATGCCGTCGCCCGGGTTTGATCCTGAATCACCCGGTCGCCAGAGCGGTGTTGTAACCACTACGCTAGCGCGGCTCCATATGTTGTAAGATGAATAAGCATATTCATTTAACTGTAACTACAGGTTAGGTTTCCTGTATGTTGAGATTGGGAGAAGAGGGGTAGATTTTGCTGTCAGAACATTTAATGACAGTTACATGGGTGTACAAAAGATATTAAGCCTATGCGGGCGCGTGTTGATAATTGATATTTTTAAGGAACAGGAGACAGGGTTAAAGACAGCCCTAAACTATCATAGCAATAAATACAATAAATTTAATCCCATAGTGGAGCGAAACTTTCTGTATAAAGTTAGTGTGATTTATTATTTGCTTGAAGTAAAAGGGTGTCTCTTTTGGGTCTCAGTTTCAGGAAGACCGAATCGCTAGAGCAGACTTCAGTCAGACGAAGAAAGTCATATACTCTTCGATCTAGAGGGTTTCTGTATACATCTAGCAACGAATCGTCAACCCCGTTCCTGAATCAAAACCCCTTTTTGTCAACGCCAAGTTAAGCTCACGCAGTGCAACGGAGCCAACGCTAAATCTGGAATCACCAAATGCAGTAGTAGTTCTCTACTCGCCTCTTGGATTACCAGCCAGAGCATTGCGGCTTCCAGAATATCAAACCCGCCCAGCATGCCTATAGCAGAATTCCATATCACCCGCCTTTTTTGTGCCTAAACGGGGCACTCAGCAAACCACAGCCAAACCAGTTTAAACAGGATTTACAGCCAAGCGGAGCCTTGCGCCGGATAAGCGCGCCTGGGTCTCTTTGTCCTCAAGTGACTTCTTCTGGTGTATTTCCTGGATACTTAAAACCTCGCACGTCAGCAGGAGATAGACAGCGTCCCCCAGCCCAACTCGCGCCAGTAGGGGGGTCACCAACGATAGCGCCTATACAGTGATGTTATTCAGGTTAATTCCATCACCGATGGAGGATATATACGAAAACACCACTTACTGGAGTTACTTCAGCTGGTCCCCGAAAACCGAAGGACTGTCACTCGATTATTTATCTCTTTGTGTTCTACAGGTTTTATGAATGGTGATCTGTGTGTGTGTGGTTGTTGGTGTATATGATTATTGATGAATATTTGATTATTGATGTAATTTTATGTTGTTGTGATGATATGCATTATTTTCATGCTTTTCTTCTTTAATAAATTTTACACATTTATTAATGCGCTGTTCACGACCTTTCCATCCATATTTGTATTTTTAGCTCTTTACTATAATCTCTATGTATGATAAGAGAAAAGAGAGAGAGCAGGAGGTGCTGAGACAGACATAAGTGAGTTGAGGCTTGGAGAGAGAGATCATTTTGATAAATCTTCTTCCAGGTTGTCTCAAGTCCATCTCCTATTTACACCTTATCTAAAGTGTAATCTATAACTCTGTCAGTCCACTATCCCTTGTCGATTTCACTACTGTTGTCCAACTCGACAAATACTCTACACTCTAACTCAACCACGACAAATGGGGGCTCGTCCGGGATTCTAGAACCCATCTATACAACAAATGGGGTCTAGCCGCGGAATTTGAACTACATCTGCAGCAATCGCAACAGATGAGGTTGCAGTCTGGTAGGAATCTCTCACAAGATTCTATTCTGATTCTTAGAGTTTAGTGTTCGGCAGATTATAGGAGTTTCTTTCCCCTAGACATATCGAACTATTTCGTTTGGAGGAAGTCTGAACAGCGTTTTTCTCCACAGCATTCATAATATTTAGTTACATTTATTGCTCATGCTACACATGAGACAGCTGGTAAAGGTTGATGGTATCACTGCTGAGTTTTTGGTTGACAAATCTGACGACTATTGTTGAAAAAGTCAGAAATTTTTTTTTAAGGGTTAATATTTTTTTTAGGAGTAGCTCTTTAATCTGAGATAAGAAGCTACAGATAGTCAGTTACTAGCTTGCATTTGTACCAAGGGAGGATGTTCATTCGGACGATAGTAACCAATCCTCTCAATAGCTTAGTACTGACAGAACTGGGGTGAAGTGATAGTAAGTTTTACATCACTTACATTTTTTGGAGTTTTTTGGGGGGTTTGCTTGTCGATCGGAGTAGCTACAAATTTTCTTGTTTTTTAACGTTCCCAGGCTAGCCTAGATTTTATTGATTATTAAGTTAATCAGCACCTAGTGGACTAGGTAACTAAGATCTCTAGGTTCTATTCTTCTATAGTGTTTGCTCACCCTGATATAATGGCCGATCTAGATAAAGTGCATAGGATTGCCCTCGAGGTAGCTAAGTACATGGAGTACAAGGATAGCGAAATCCAGCCCTTTCTAGAATTTGCAGTAAGCCTGCAGGATCAATACGAGGTAGACAATTGGTTTGACAGCCGTTTAATTTTGGCATGGTCCTGTAAACAAACTGGGGAGAGTGAAGCATTCACCCGACAGTATGTAGAAGAAGTGATAGAAGATGAGAAGCAAAGGGAAAAGCAAAGACAAGAACGGGACAAGCAATTGGAAATGGAGCAACAAGAACGGGACAAGCAATGGGAAATAGACGCCAAGAAAGGGACAGAGAAAGCCAAGAAAGGAGCAGGCTACACCAAATCAGAATGAATGAACTGGATAGCCAAATTCGGAGGATGAAAACAGATACTAAATGTAGTCACTCTAATTCCCCTTCTACTGTGCCCTTAACGGTCAACGCCCCTGCAAACCTTGCGCCCATGAAAGAAAACTTGCCTGCTAAAACCGAACCCCAACTCCAGAAAATTGACTTTCCTTTGGACTTGGATCCGAAGCCCAAACAAGGAAAGAATTTACGTCGGGACAGCAGACCTAAAGCCACGGGAAAAATTACGCAACGTTCCCAGGCATGGATACTGCTCAAAGGTGAGAGAGGTGCTAACAAGCATTGTAATACGGATTGTTCCCGTCTGGCAAGCAGCGAACCCCGAGCCTCTCACGCTCCAGACCGAGCAGCACCTAACCGACACGTGACGTCGAGAAAAGGGAGCCACACCCTATCACGTTATATTTCGCAAGATTCCCGGCCGGACAGCGAAAAACCACATGCAGAGGCGTATCCCTCCAACTCAGCGATCGTAGAATGGAGGCGCCGCTCCTCTTATCACCCTGAGCTTAAAAGGTGCAAGAATAAGTCGCCTGCTAAAAGGGTTAAAGTTTCCAAACCGTTCCAAGGAACTTTGGAAAAACACACCGAGAGTTTTTTCTCGGGCACTTCGCGATCAAACGGGATCTCAAACCGTCCAGTCCTTTGCATGCAGACTGCGGAGCCTGTCAACCAGGAAGTGGATCTCGCATTGCAGGACAAAGTTCAACTGACGCCAGTAACTTCCTCAGGGGAGGGCAAAGTTGACGTTTATGATGGACACAGGGTTCCAGGCGAAGGGATCCCTGGTATTCCAGTTGAGTCTCTCACACTTCTCAGGGCAGAAGACAGTGAGAAAAGCTGCCTTACTACTGTACAAGGAGCCATTGTTGAGAGCCTTGGCTCACGTCATGCTAGTAATGGGAAAGCGACTCAACAAACTCTGCAACTCGCAGATATTACCTATCTGTCTTCACGGATAGAAGCTACGGAGATCTGTTATGATTTAGTAGAACCCCAGAATGCGATCGATTACTCTTTGCTTCAGGCAGCAGAGTTTTCTCATTCAAATCGCATTATTCCAGTGGTCTCAACCCCACTGATGGACAGCAAAGTAGTCGCCTCCGCCAGGCCATTACAGAAAACTTGATCATTTCCGTTGACCAAGCCAGAGTTGTGACTGGCAAGGCAAGGAAAGCTCCAGACCCGCCTTTAGACGGCACAGGTCTGAAGATTGATCAATGCTCCCGCCGAAACAGCGGAGTAGGTGTGGAGAGGCAGAAGAAAATGCTAGCATTTCTTCGGCCAACGACCGGCTGTATTTGCCAACTAGGGTTACACGCGCGCGGAAAACCCCGACAGACTGCAGCTATCGAGGGTTATTCAAGTCCGCGACAGGTAAACCCATAACGGAAATTAAACAGCCCGAGTCCAGCAACGATTACACTGCACATAACAGGCGGATTACCTATGCAGTGGTCAGTGAGTTCAGGCGGGGCCGAAACTCACAACAGGTGCGGATAATTTTCCGGACCACGGACAGACAAAGCAAATTGGGGAAGGAAGGTCATGTTCACACGGAAACAGATTATGTCAGTGTTCAGTGGCCTCGCAAAATCCCATTCGCTGAACGTCTATTAGACAGAGGGAAGAAAAGAAATGAACTCGGAGCTAGTCATACAGACAGACAGAAATTGGAAACGTATTTGGTTTTATGAGTATAGGATGTTCCAATGACAGGTAACTAAAGACGATGGAAAAGATAAATTACTGTCATTTTTGTCCGTATTCCTCGAACTTTAAAAGGGGGGGCACTTGTCACGTGAAAGATAATTTATTTTACCATCTTGTCCATAATTTGATTACTCCTTTAAATGTTCTGTTTTCCGAGACATTGTGTATTCTTCTTTCTTTCATTTTTCACCTTCGCAAACCCTCCCCGAGGTTTTGTTTACGTTTGGCCTTAGTACTAAATTCCTCAACGGCCAGCGTAGAGGTAACGTAATGTTATCTAGCAGCACCTGGTCTGACCAAAGGAATATCTCTTACGTTTAAAGCCTTTGATCACGAGTGAAAGGGTCCCTGTGTTTGGCTTCCAGAACGCTGCTTCGGATCATAATATTATACATCCTGGAAACAGGGGGAGACAAATCGCGGTCAATCTTTGGGTTTTCGCCCCTTAGACAAGATAGAGCATAATGTTATGCATTTCTCTACCTGGGGAACTTTCGCACGATTTCTTTTGTCTTGCTCTGGATTACGTCTTTCGCCGAACTTATGTAGAAATACGCACGCCAGGTGTCCGGGGGGAGCGTCCCTTGTGATCTATAAGAGTAGACTGGTTTTAATAGACAAAGACATTCGTAAATTTTCCTGGCCCGTAGATGACCATCATGAGATAAGGCAAACTTTAACACAATACTAGAATGTGTTTGCCTATGTTCTAGTCATTTTCGGGGTGAGTTGACATATCTTATAATTATTATATTAGATTCATGCTAGCTTTATATATCTGTTAGGAAAGTGAATTTATTTCTGAGGACTTCTCCTAGTAATTTATTCAGTGATAAGGTAGCGCTGTCTACGGCCTATTAAGTGGTGCTTAAACTGTTACGGTTTATCATGGGTTAAATGTTAAACTTACAATAACAGATATTAGGCGTAGAATCAGTCCACGAATGCTTACCATTGGGTTAAGAGTCAGCAAAATTAACTGTCATTTCTGTAAGATAATGTCAGGTGTGGATTGTTCACTTTAAAACTGAATAGTGAGATGCAGGTAATAACTCTGGATTATAGGAGATAGTCACTTATTCCTTTTGATATATATTTCTAGTGGCAAGGGAGAATCATTTTATCCTTAATTGGGTGGCTAGGCACTAGTCTATAACTTTCTCAGAAAGCAGTCACCAGGCATAGATATAATTATATCTTATGATTTAGCCACAACTGTATTATTATAGCAAGAACATTGCATTTTCTTTGTACTCACTTTGTGGAATGCTAATATATTTTCCAAAGGGGACATACGATTTATTTGTGTAATGTCAAATGCTGTAATCTGTTTATGTAAATTCATTTAATGTTGTAAGATGAATAAGCATATTCCTTTAACTGTAACTACAGGTTAGGTTTCCTGTATGTTGAGATTGGGAGAAGAGGAGTAGATTTTGCTGTCAGAACATTTAATGACAGTTACATGGGTGTACAAAAGATATTAAGCCTATGCGGGCGCGTGTTGATAATTGATATTTTTAAGGAACAGGAGACAGGGGTAAAGACAGCCCTAAACTATCATAGCAATAAATACAATAAATTTAATCCCATAGTGGAGCGAAACTTTCTGTATAAAGTTAGTGTGATTTATTATTTGCTTGAAGTAAAAGGGTGTCTCTTTTGGGTCTCAGTTTCAGGAAGACCGAATCGCTAGAGCAGACTTCAGTCAGACGAAGAAAGTCATATACTCTTCGATCTAGAGGGTTTCTGTATACATCTAGCAACGAATCGTCAACCCCGTTCCTGAATCAAAACCCCTTTTTGTCAACGCCAAGTTAAGCTCACGCAGTGCAACGGAGCCAACGCTAAATCTGGAATCACCAAATGCAGTAGTAGTTCTCTACTCGCCTCTTGGATTACCAGCCAGAGCATTGCGGCTTCCAGAATATCAAACCCGCCCAGCATGCCTATAGCAGAATTCCATATCACCCGCCTTTTTTGTGCCTAAACGGGGCACTCAGCAAACCACAGCCAAACCAGTTTAAACAGGATTTACAGCCAAGCGGAGCCTTGCGCCGGATAAGCGCGCCTGGGTCTCTTTGTCCTCAAGTGACTTCTTCTGGTGTATTTCCTGGATACTTAAAACCTCGCACGTCAGCAGGAGATAGACAGCGTCCCCCAGCCCAACTCGCGCCAGTAGGGGGGGTCACCAACGATAGCGCCTATACAGTGATGTTATTCAGGTTAATTCCATCACCGATGGAGGATATATACGAAAACACCACTTACTAGAGTTACTTCAGCTGGTCCTCGAAAACCGAAGGACTGTCACTCGATTATTTATCTCTTTGTGTTCTACAGGTTTTATGAATGGTGATCTGTGTGTGTGGTTGTTGGTGTATATGATTATTGATGAATATTTGATTATTGATGTAATTTTATGTTGTTGTGATGATATGCATTATTTTCATGCTTTTCTTCTTTAATAAATTTTACACATTTATTAATGCGCTGTTCACGACCTTTCCATCCATATTTGTATTTTTAGCTCTTTACTATAATCTCTATGTATGATAAGAGAAAAGAGAGAGAGAGCAGGAGGTGCTGAGACAGACATAAGTGAGTTGAGGCTTGGAGAGAGACATCATTTTGATAAATCTTCTTCCAGGTTGTCTCAAGTCCATCTCCTATTTACACCTTATCTAAATTGTAATCTATAACTCTGTCAGTCCACTATCCCTTGTCGATTTCACTACTGTTGTCCAACTCGACAAATACTCTACACTCTAACTCAACCACGACAGCGCCTCGGGCAAATCAGCGGAAATCAGCGGTTTTTTTTCCAAGATAAAGAACTTCCTTCGTCCGCTCTGTTTCCGGTGTCAATCGACAACAAAGGTTTCTGATATCGGCGATCGTCTTCCCTGTATATACGACATCACAGGATTCGCTCGAGCTTTTTGGGGAACTTCAAAAGCCGTTGCCTTGCACGTGTTTTTGGGCCCGTGCGCTGTCAGTTGTCGTAATTTTGACAGCTCTGCTCGCATCGAGCTTCAGGCAAACTTACTAGGTTCGTTCCCTTTAGAATGAATGACAGTTATAGATCTGAGTAGCCGCTCGGCAGCGCGTGAAACAAGACAAATAGGCATGGCTAAAATGTGAGTTAGACAGATAGCGAGAAAGTCATGGATTTTGCGTAACAAACGTGCATGCTAATGAGGGAAGCAAGGTGGAACGCAAGGTTGAACGGAATGAGGGGCGACGGTGGGAAACAAGCAGACGGATCATTGTAATCTATATACATAACCTGTCACAGTATTTTGAAAAACATAGCAGCTGAACTGCTCCTTTCTTTGAGTCGTCTGCCTTCTTGTGGCGAGGCACGCATCATTCAACCTAAACCCCAAGTCTGTTTGTTATATCAGAGCGCAAGTGCCATTCATAAATAAATGAACTCTGTCAACTCAAATGACGATTTGATAAATGCTAAGCCCCGAGAAGGGCTACTGGCTTCTACCAGCTGGTGTGGTGAAGCCCTGAAAAAGGCTAGTCTTAAAAAAACTAATCCTGAAAAGGACTGCGTGCACGCTACTGTTAGAGTGATGAAGTCCTTGAAAGCAACTACAGTTGATATACTATTTATGTACATGACTGCCGCTTCTCTTTAAACCTCAGGCTGTACATCAGTTAATAATGAACAGAACGCAAGGTCTTTTATATTTGTACATGTGCCCTAATATAACCAAGGAACCCTGTGTCTAAGTTGAACGGAGCACACCTCGCCAAAACGAGGCTTTACATCCTGTGTCTGTGTAAAATGACGGAAAATATCGCGTGATGTTCTGGTATAGTGGACTTCGCACCGTTATCGATCCAGTTATATATTTGTGTGTCTGTCTGCTTATTTGTATATGTATCCTTCCGTTTTATTGCTTTAATCGCACACATGTTCACGAGTTTTAAAAGGTCAGAAGCAACAGACATATTTTGTTCTTTCCTTGGAGTGGAATATAATGAAACTCTCAGAAATAAGGAGCATAAGTGCATTGTCTTGGGCTTAATCTCACGAAATCACAAATGAGCGTTGACCGTCTTGCAAACACCCGGCAAACGACCCGTTGTCAGGTCCGCGGTCACAGAATTAGCATCCTGCTATCTTTTACTGGTATCCTAGTCTGTCAGATCTACCAATGAGGAGAGATGAATTTTGCGGACCGGGTATTGAACAATCAGTGTAAACCAGCGGCAGGCAACTCGTGAGCTGTTGTGATCGACTTTAGATACGCTGAGCTCTCTAAAGATCAACAGGATATAATAACGTATGTATCAGGTTCCACAGTATTCGGAATTAGCAATAAGTATAGCTGATATGTAAGTTGGGGCCTATGTAGGGTCCGGGCCCCGATGTCCCGCCTAACACACAACCTCTCACATACAGGGTACAGTGATCACGGCGAAAGCTGCTGTTTTGCTCGGACAATTAAGCTTCTGGCATATGGCCTCTCCTGTGACAAAACGTGTTTTTTCATGTACTTTTGTGTCCCCTCTCTCTCTCTCTCTCTCTCTCTCTCTCTACATTCTTGCTCTTTCGCCGCACCCAGACATATTTATGTTTCACCAGATGAGCTGTAACAATACCAGGCTAATTACATGAGCTGTAACAATATCAGGCTAATTACACAGGTCAGCGCTAATACGTTTATCACTTGAGTCGCCTAGCCACCATTGTTAGAGACACTCTTTATTGACGCAATATGGTCTCGTACGAGCGATGAATAAAAGGCCACATTGTCAGTCTGAGAGATCCGTGTGGCGGAGGCACGAAAACACATGTGATAATGAGATAATAGCTTCCGCCAGGACCATCCCTGTGTAATTATTACAGATGACCTGGCAGAGGAGACAATCTGGGCGGAAGTATTACAGCATTATTAGAAAGAGGTCACGCGATGGAATTTTTAAATGTAATATTTTAAAACACGCGGTGGAAAGTATGATTTAACACCCCTACCCACATAGTGCAAAAGAGACTGGATTGGTGTAAAGTGAGAGCCGGAATATACAATGGGTCTCATTGGAAAATTCGTCGGAAGTACAATCTGGGATTTGAACTTAGAATGAGAGATATAATCTAGCGAAATCGGAGTCACAGATCAGACTGCATCGCAACATCAAGCCAGCAATTCACCAAAGCCAGAAAGAGAAGGATTGAACAAAGGATTCCAAAATTATAAGTGACAGATCGAAGTGTTTGGGCAACTTTACAGCTTAAAAGTAAACCCACATTTTAAATACAAATACTGGAAAACTTAAAGGTCAGATCAGAGTATTTGGGCTACTTTAAAACTTAAAAAGTAAACCCGCATTTATAAATACCAAGACTGGAGACCCAATGAATCAGATCACCCGTCACAAGAGGATTATTAAATATCTAGACCAAGTGATTCGAAAGCATCTAACCTAAGTTGCTAGTGTCCCTTCTAAACTGTGCCAGGAGATTGTGTTCCCAAAAGTTACTTTGGGGTAAGTGTAAACATTTATTTTACAAATTGAATTTTACATGTTTTTTTGTTGCTAAGTGGTGATATGTAAGGCTGGCAACCTCAACCTGTGAAAAAAGTATATTCATAAACCACTACAGCAAGCGCTGGTGATAGTTTCTTGCTAGTCGTACAGAAAACCGACCGCAGAGGTGACCCCAGACTCCGACTGGAGCAGTGATGAGTGATGATTACATCACATGTGCCTCAAGTGTATCATATCAGTTTGTGAGATGTATGTACCTTGCTCATTTTAATTCTGGCAAATCATTGATTTCGCGCTGTCCTAGCGCATATTTTACCAGTTTAATACCCAGAAGAATATTGGTGATTTCTAATCATCCTCACTGAGTTACGCTGTGTATGCTCAAAAACGAATTTAATTATTCAGACTAGCATTGTTGGGTGGACTGCGAGACAATGCGCCTGTTAATTTGCAGCCCACAAATGTACTTAGCAGAGGAATTTGTTCTTTTTTTGTGTAAAATTCGTGGAACGAAGCTATCAGGTCGTTCGAGGAACGAAGCTATCAGACTGTGAAGTGTCATCATCACAAAAGAATTGACGAAACCAAGGCTGCAGGACTCACTTATACCTGTTAAGTGCTTGTAAAAGGCACTAGCAAACGGACATTACATTTTAATTTAAATCCTCAAACCAAGTCTTGATGAAGACAATTTGATTTACATCTAAAATTCATCATCATTTAATCGCTATTTTAACCTGATAAAACTAATTGATTATTAAATGTGTTGCATGTTATTTTAAAACTAAACAATTATTGTTGATTCGGTTATTATATGTGTGAAAGCAAACGTATGAGCAAGACTTTAATATATATACACTTAGACATATATCTACATATATAGCGCTAATTCTTAGAAAAGAATTTCGCTGGATTTACACCAGCTGGGGGCTTGAACGGGCTATAACCATTGCTTAATTCTTCATAAAAGGCGGCGGACCGATAATAAGTTAACAATTGCCCTGCCAATGCAGCATTGTTCTTGACTTCGGAAATATCTTATGAATCTTCCCTTGGGATAGAAGCGTCATTACCCTTCTATCTACAACTCTGCGAAGAGTAATCTTGTGCGAAGGTAAACACCTTTGACGACCCATTTTAGATACTCTTGCGCTTTGGCCACTGCTGGACCACTACTGCAAAGCAGGGGAGGCAATCCGTGAGATCTCCTTCACAAATGTGTTCATAGCAACACCTTCACGAGATTACCCTATTTTCACAGAGCTTGCTATGGGGGCGACCGAGTGTCTGGCGGTATAACCTGGTCGGGAGTAGTTTGGGACACCTAAGGTGCAGGCGCAATACCTACCGGCGGGTGGACCATTCTCTGACCAGCACCAACCCAAACCCCACTCATGGGTTAAATGCTACTTTTTCACCTCTTCACTTACCTACCAAGCTTTCTCTGTCTAATCCACTATAAACCCTACCAAGGATCCCGTTGCGGTGATGGTAAAACATTACTTTACCTAGAAGGGATCCGGGCCCAGCCCAAAGTCCCAGCTACAGCGAAAGGGCCATGCGACCCGACGTTGTACCCATCGTCGGACTCGCCAACTCCTGAGATGCGGGAATGTGGCGAAGCTCAACAACATATGCAACTTCTATTTCTACCGGCCGATCTTTTTCTGTAATTCTGTCGACAGAGAGGTGGGAAAAAAAACAGTCATTCGTCTACTAACATCACCAGGCCTAAGAGTCTTTTATATTAGAACATGCGTCCTAATATAACCGACTAGGTTCAACGGGACGCGCCTCGCTAAAACAAGGAAACAATTATTTTTTTTTTACAAAGTGGAAAATTCAAACTAAATGAAATTTTACAACAGTAACTTCACTTCAAAGAAAATTCCTAAGCTATAAAAAACTATCTATCTATCGCCCTTCCGTCACCTGGAGATCTACCAAATCATCCTTTGTATCAGTCTATCTATCTATCTGTCTGTCTATCTATCTATCTATCTATCTATCTATCTATCTATCTATCTATCTATCTATCTGTCTGTCTGTCTGTCTGTCTGTCTGTCTATCTATCTATCTAGTTATCTCTCTCTCTCTCTCTCTCTCTCTCTGTCTGTCTGTCCGTCCGTCCGTCCGTCTCTATATTGGGGAGTTACAGGGTATTAGAGGGTTTTAGTGAGTTGTGTATGGCGTCCGACTCGAATTCTAACGGAACCAGGTTCGACCCAGTAGAGGGAATATTATTTATGGACATTTTTTTCTTCTTTCGGAACTAGTAGTCCGAATGCTAGCATACCCCCCCCCCCCTACCCGGTCTCCTGTGTAGTGAGATCAGATGCCTAGCCTTCTCGCATAAGGGCAACAAAATAGGAGGTCCCATCTGCAAGCTGCGCACGTTGAAAATCCCACGGCAGTTGGAAATCGGAAAGAGTAGGCAACAATTTAGAAATTAGAAGCCTACCCACCACAAAAAATATTTATAGAATGTGTGATTCCTGTATACATACATTGGGATTCTCGCCGGTGCTACGGAGTTTGTTGTGCACTGTGCTGAGATCCTCCTTGTGTGACCTAAGGAAGGAGATCGGAGCACTGATGGAGTTGTCCGTGTGCAATGAAGATACAGTAGTCCTTTACAACCAAAACCTAGATATTTATCTATTGATTGAAACCAGATGATTGATTCAGCTGGGATAGCTGATGCCTAACGTGAAGCAACTTTTTTTTTAAATACTTCGCAGGACAGCAAAGACGCCACCCTGCGTCGTGTAGGCAACTATACCCATCATCTGTTGAACATAAATAAATATTAGACAAACATAAAGGTGTGTTTTCAGGCACTCGTAAGAAATAAAGAAGTAGAAAACTAGACAACAGAAAAACAACAGACGTGAACATAGTTTGTGGAATGTCGTAAAGCTGTTATCAGCGCGTTATCCAGGCTTTCGGCCCTTCGCTTGGGGCATGAAGTGTTTTCCGAATGAGTGAAAGCTGTGAAATAACAACTTTCAGTATAACGTTTGTGCAGAAAACAGAAATACTGTTTAATTTTTTTTCTTTTTAATTTGAACAACGTGATAAGACGTAATTGCAGCGTAAATGTTCGAAAACTGCGTTTAAACACGACTAACACTAACAATGAAAACCAATTTTAATGAACGTTTGCGGTTAATCCTGTGTTGATTATTTACTGATGTCTGCTGTCTGAATGTACTAAATTCTACCGAATCTGGATATTCTAGAACAAGGATTGCATTGTAATACTTTCATTTAGTTTTCTCAGCGTGGTGTCCTGTCCAATGTCAAAGTCCTCTCTTGACATCTTGTTCTGCCTGTGTTTGTATGGTTATTTCCATCAGTTCCACGCTGGTCACCTTGGTACGGCTTTTCAATCCTTCTGTTCTGCGAAAGCACCCATTTATGAAAGTATGGGGCTTTCTGGTCATTTTCGATGTTCTCCGTTTTTCAGTGCCAGACATTCGAGTTGAAGCTACTTATTTTTGTGTTGGACTTGATGTCTTTTGACTTCCATGTATTTCCCAACACAGTGAAAGAGATTTTAGTGTATTGTCTCGTATAAAGTAACAAACATGATTTATCGATATTGTGAGAAGTACAAACAATGCGTGATTGCATTTGGAAAAATGAGAAAAAAAGTGTAGTGACTAATACGTAATTTTCGAGAAATGCAGTTAATTTAAGTCGGCATGATTTTTATGCATATGCATATAAAAATGGAAACTGGAATACCACCAGCCCTAAAGGTCTTTTATATTTGGACATGCGTCCTAATATAACCGACTATGTTGAACGGAACGCGCCACGTTTAAAACAACTCGAATGTCAAGTCAGTCCTAGTTTGTGGCTAGGAAACATGGAGAGTACAAAAGCAACAATTAGGAAGTTGCAGCCTTTCATACTTTGGTGTTACAACGAACGGAAGGATTGAAATTGTAAGACAAGATCACCATTGTGAAAAATGATGGCAAGAACAAAACAAGTGCCAGTGGAACAAAAGATGAGAAGAGGACCCTGGCGATGGATATGACACACATTGAGGAAAGCTGTTGAGTGCCTGTAAGGCTCTTTTTCTGCAATCCCCAGCTTAAAAGAATTAGAAGGAAATGTGAAAAACACACTTCTTCTTCTTTGTACACTCTCAGAAGTCCACTTGAATGTTCTCAAAGAAAGCAGTAGTCAGTTTGAGGCTATTTGAATCCCCGTAAAGCTTTTCCACGAAAGGAGCAGACGTCGGCCATATGCGCTTTCTCTGTACCGCATATAAGGGGCAACTTGGAAGCAGATGTTCAGCAGTCATTTTATCAGTGCCACAGTTACACTGATCGGTAGTTCCTATCTTTAGCTTGTTGAATAGATGACATCTCAGTCTGTTGTGGCCAGTGCGGAGTCTGAAGATTACCAATGAAAAAACACACGAAAGTTAAGAACTGGGGCCGGAAATAAAAGATGTGAAGAAGACATAAAAAGACGTTGAGCTGATGGCACGTGACAGGAGAACTTGGCATACATTTGTTGAAGACCTATATTCCTTTGGGAGCTGAAGGTTAATTATGATAATGTAAAGCATTAAACGTATCAGTGAAAGTGAAAACTATTGGGTGGGAGGGGACATGTTAAATAACAAAGAGCGTGTGTCATACATTTGTGATGGCAAATCAATCCATTTGCTGTTGTTTCCGTAATCGAAGTGACTGGCAAACGGGTGATCAGCCCGTTGGTGTATAACGTATATACAAGACATTTAATCTGACATATTTATCACAATCGTTAGCTAGAACGACATGTGGTCACGTGCTCATTGCAGTTGTCATTCATAAACATATTATCTTTTCTGACATCTTTACCACAGACGTGTAGCTAGAACGACACGCAACATTCACACAACTTCTGCAGAAACCAAGATTAGTGACGTTACTATATTAAGCTGCAGAAGGTACGAAGTACGTCTAAGGCCATGACGTATCGTCTGGTTGCGGACTATGTCTCTTCTTGTTACTTTAACCACCTTCCTCAGATACCTCATTTCTGAGGTATGGAGCTGGCTTTTGTGGGTTGTAGTGATTGCCCATGAATCGCATCCATAAGTCAAGACTGGCACATTGTCACGTGAAAGATAATTTATTTTACCATCTTGTCCATAATGTTATTACTCTTTTAATGTTCTGTTTTCCGAGACATTTTGTATTTTCGTTTCTTTCATATTCTACCTACATTTTTTCACCTTCTCAACCCCACCCGAGGTTGTTTACGCTGGCCAGCTGCGGTCAGCTAACGCTAGACGTAATGTTATCTAAACGCACCTGTTCGACCAGAGAAACATTTCTCGGGTCCGCTTTAAGTGTTAGAACGAGCCAAGACGGTTTCTGTGAAAGAAACGGTTCGTTAGCGGCGGGTACCCTCTGTGGTCCCAACAGGGGAATTTCTCTGGTCGCTTTAAAACGTTTGATGACGAGCGGCTGGTACCCTTTGAGGCCTGGGGAACTTTCGCACGATTTCTTTTGTCTTACTCTAGATTACGTCTTTCGCCGAACTTCTGTAGAAATACGCACGCCAGGTGTTCGGGGGGAGCGTCCCTTGTGATCTATAAGAGTAGACTGGTTTTAATAGACAAAGTCATTCGTAAATTTTCCTGGCCCGTAGATGATCATCATGAGATAAGGCAAACTTTAACACAGTACTAGAATGTGTTTGCCTATGTCCTAGTCATTTTTCGGGGTGAGTTGACATATCTTATAATTATAATATTAGATTCATGTTAGCTTTTATATATCTGTTAGGAAAGTGAATTTATTTCGTAGGACTTCTCCTAGTAATTTATTCAGTGCTAAGGTAGCGCTGTCTACGGCCTAGTAAGGGTGCTTAAACTGTTAGGGTTTATCATGGGTTAAATGTTAAACTTACAATAACAGATATTAGGCGTAGAATCAGTCCACGAATGCTTACCATTGGGTTAAGAGTCAGCAAGATTACTGTCATTTCTGTAAGATAATGTCAGGTGTGGATTGTTCACTTTAAAACTGAATAGTGAGATGCAGGTGATAACTCTGGATTATAGGAGATAGTCACTTATTCCTTTTGATAGATATTTCCAGTGGCAAGGGAGGATCATTTATGCTTACTTGTGTGGCTAGGCACTAGTCTATAACTTTCACTGAAAGCAGTCACCAGGCATAGATATAATTATATCGTATGATCTAGCCACAACTGTATTATAGCAAGAACATTGCATTTTCTTTTTTACTCATTGTGGAATGCTAATATATTTCCCCAAGGGGACATACGATTTATTTGTGTAATGTCAAATGCTGTAATCTGTTTATGTAAATTCATTTAATGTTGTAAGATGAATAAGCATATTCATTTAACTGTAACTACAGGTTAGGTTTCCTGTATGTTGAGATTGGGAGAAGAGGAGTAGATTTTTGATGTCAGAACATTTACTTACAGGTACCTGGGGGTGCAAAAGATATTAAGCCTATGCGGGCGCGTGTTGATAATTGATATTTTTAAGGAACAGGAGACATGGTTAAAGACAGCCCTAAACTATCATAGCAATAACTACAATAAATTTAATCCCATAGTGGAGCGTAACTTTCTGTATAAAGTTAGTGTGATTTATTATTTGCTTGAAGTAAAAGGGTGTCTCTTTTTGGGTCTCAGTTTCAGGGAGACCGACTCGCGAGAGCAGATTCCAGTCAGGCGAAGAACGAAATATTCTCTTCGATCTAGAGGGTTCTGAATACCGCTAGCGTCACGAATCGTCAACCCCGTTCCTGAATCAAAAACCCCTTTTTGTCAACGCCAAGTTAAGCTCACGCAGTGCAACGGAGCCAACGCTAAATCTGGAATCGCCAAACGCAGTAGTAGTTCTCTACTCGCCTATTGGATTACCAGCCAGAGCATTGCGGCGTCCAGAATATCAAACCCGCTCAGCATGCCTATAGCAGAATTCCATATCACCCGCCTTTGTTGTGCCTAAACGGGGCACTCAGCAAACCACAGCCAAACCAGTTTAAACAGGATTTACAGCCAAGCGGAGCCTTGCGCCGGATAAGCGCACCTGGGTCTCTGTCCTCAAGTGACTTCTTCTGGTGTATTTCCTGGATACTTAAAACCTCGCACGTCAGCAGGAGATAAACAGAGTTCCAGCCCAACTCGCGCCAGTAGGGGGGGTCACCAACGATAGCGCCTATACAGTGATGTTATTCAGGTTAATTCCATCACCGATGGAGGATATATACGAAAACACCACTTACTGGAGTTACTTCAGCTGGTCCCCGAAAACCGAAGGACTGTCACTCGATTATTTATCTCTTTGTGTTCTACAGGTTTTATGAATGGTGATCTGTGTGTGTGGTTGTTGGTGTATATGATTATTGATGAATATTTGATTATTGATGTAATTTTATGTTGTTGTGATGATATGCATTATTTTCATGCTTTTCTTCTTTAATAAATTTTACACATTTATTAATGCGCTGTTCACGACCTTTCCATCCATATTTGTATTTTAGCTCTTTACTATAATCTCTATGTATGATAAGAGAGAAGAGAGAGAGCAGGAGGTGCTTGGACAGACATGGGTGAGTTGAGGCTTGGGGAGAGAGATCATTTTGGTAAATCTTCTTCCAGGTTGTCTCAGGTCCATCTCCTATTTACACCTTATCTAAAGTGTAATCTATAACTCTGTCAGTCCACTATCCCTTGTCGGTTTCACTACTATTGTCCAACTCGACAAATACTCTACACTCTAACTCAACCACGACAAATGGTTTGGCTCGTCCGAGATTCTAGAACCCATCAGCCCACGACAAATGGGGTCTCGCCGCGGAATTTGAACTACATCTGCAGCAATCGCAACAGATGAGGTTGCAGTCTGGTAGGAATCTCTCACAATATTCTATTCTGATTCTTAGAGTTTAGTGTTCGGCAGATTATAGGAATTTCTTTCCCCTAGACATATCGAACTATTTCTTTTGGGTGGAAGTCGGAACAGCGTTTTTTCTCCACAGCAATCATAAATATTAAGTTACATTTATTGTTCATGCTACACATGAGACAGCTGGTAAAGGTTGATGGTATCACTGCTGAGTTTTTGGTTGACAAATCTGACGACTATTGTTGTAAAAGTCAGAAAAAATTTTTTTTAAGGGTTAATATTTTTTCAGGAGGAGCTCTTTAATCTGAGATAAGAAGCTACAGATAGTCAGTTACTAGCTTGCATTTGTACCAAGGGAGGGTGTTCATTCGGACGATAGTAACCAATCCTCTCAATAGCTTAGTACTGACAGAACTGGGGTGAAGTGATAGTAAGTTTTACATCACTTACATTTTTTGGAGTTTTTTGGGTTTTTGCTTGTCGCGATCAGAGTAGCCACAAACTTTCTTGTTTTTTTAAAGTTCCCAGGCTAGCCTAGATTTTATTGATTATTAAGTTAATCAGCACGTAGTGGACTAGGTAACTAAGATCTCTAGGTTCTATCCTTCTATAGTGTTTGCTCACCCTGATATAATGGCCGATCTAGATAAAGTGCATAGGATTGCCCTCGAGGTAGCTAAGTACATGGAGTACAAGGATAGCGAAATCCAGCCCTTTCTAGAATTTGCAGTAAGCCTGCAGGATCAATACGAGGTAGACAATTGGTTTGACAGCCGTTTAATCTTAGCATGGTCCTGTAAACAAACTGGGGAGAGTGAAGCATTCACCCGACAGTATGTAGAAGAAGTGATAGAAGATGAGAAGCAAAGGGAAAAGCAAAGACAAGAACGGTACAAGAAATTGGAAATGGAGCAACAAGAACGGGACAAGCAATGGGAAATAGAGCGCCAAGAAAGGGACAGAGAAAGCCAAGAAAGGAGCAGGCTACACCAAATCAGAATGAATGAACTGGATAGCCTAATTCGGAGGGTGGAAACAGATACTAAATGTAGTCACTCTACTTCCCCTTCTACTGTGCCCTTAACGGTCAACGCCCCTGCAAACCTTGCGCCCATGAAAGAAATCTTGCCTGCTAAAACCGAACCCCAACTCCAGAAAATTGACTTTCCCTTATACTTGGATCCGAAGCCCAAACAAGGAAAGAATTTACGTCCGGATAGCAGACCTAAGGCCACGGGGAAAATTACGCAACGTTCCCAGGCATGGAAACTGCTCAAAGGTGAGAGAGGTGCTAACAAGCATTGTAATACGGATTGTTCCCGTCTGTCAAGCGGCGAACCCCGAGCCTCTCACGCTCCAGACCGAGCAGCACCTAACCGACACGTGACGTCGAGAAAAGGGAGCCACACCCTATCACGTTATATTTCGCTAGATTCCCGGCCGGACAGCGAAAAACCATATGCAGAGGCGTATCCCTCCAACTCAACGATCGTAGAATGGAGGCGCCGCTCCTCTTATCACCCTGAGCTTAAAAGGTGCAAGAATAAGTCGCCTGCTAAAAGGGTTAAACTTTCCAAACCGTTCCAAGGAACTTTGGAAAAACATACCGAGAGTTTTTTCTCGGGCACTTCGCGATCTAACGGGATCTCAAACCGTCCAGTCCTTTGCATGCAGTCTGCGGGGCCTGTTAACCAGGAAGTGGATCTCGCATTGCAGGACAAAGTTCAACTGACGCCAGTAACTTCCTCAGGGGAGGGCAAAGTTGACGTTTATGATGGACACAGGGTTCCAGGCGAAGGGATCCCTGGTATTCCATTTGAGTCTCTCACACTTCTCAGGGCAGAAGACAGTGAGAAAAGCTGCCTTACTACTGTACAAGGAGCCATTGTTGGGAGCCTTGGCTCACGTCATGCTAGTAATGGGAAAGCGACTCAACAAACTCTGCAACTAGCAGATATTACCTATCTGTCTTCACGGATAGAAGCTACGGAGATCTGTTATGATTTAGTAGAACCCCAGAATGCGATCGATTACTCTTTGCTTCAGGCAGCAGAGTTTTCTCATTCAAATCGCATTATTCCAGTGGTCTCAACCCCACTGATGGACAGCAAAGTAGTCGCCTCCGCCAGGCCATTACAGAACAACTTGATCATTTCCGTTGACCAAGCCAGAGTTGTGACTGGCAAGGCAAGGAAAGCTCCAGACCCGCCTTTAGACGGCACAGGTCTGAAGATTGATCAATGCTCCCGCCGAAACAGCGGAGTAGGTGTGGAGAGGCAGAAGGAAAATGCTAGCATTTCTTCGGCCAACGAAAGGCTTTATTTACCAACTAGGGTTACACGCGCGCGAAAAGTCCCTATAGACTGCAGCTATACAGGGTTATTCAAGTCCGCGACAGGTAAACCCATAACGGAAATTAAACAGCCCGAGTCCAGCAACGATTACACTGCACATAACAGGCGGATTACCTATGCAGTGGCCAGTGAGTTCAGGCGGGGCCGAAACTCACAACAGGTGCGGATAATTTTCCGGACCATGGACAGACAAAGCAAATTGGGGAAGGAAGGTCATGTTCACACGGAAACAGATTATGTCAGTGTTCAGTGGCCTCGCAAAATCCCATTCGCTGAACGTCTATTAGACAGAGGGAAGAAAAGAAATGAACTCGGAGCTAGTCATACAGACAGACAGAAATTGGAAACGTATTTGGTTTTATGAGTATAGGATGTTCCAATGACAGGTAACTAAAGACGATGGAAAAGATAAATTACTGTCATTTTTGTCACTATTCCTCGAACTTTAAAAGGGGGGGCACTTGTCACGTGAAAGATAATTTATTTTACCATCTTGTCCATAATGTTATTACTCTTTTAATGTTCTGTTTTCCGAGACATTTTGTATTTTCGTTTCTTTCATATTCTACCTACATTTTTTCACCTTCTCAACCCCACCCGAGGTTGTTTACGCTGGCCAGCTGCGGTCAGCTAACGCTAGACGTAATGTTATCTAAACGCACCTGTTCGACCAGAGAAACATTTCTCGGGTCCGCTTTAAGTGTTAGAACGAGCCAAGACGGTTTCTGTGAAAGAAACGGTTCGTTAGCGGCGGGTACCCTCTGTGGTCCCAACAGGGGAATTTCTCTGGTCGCTTTAAAACGTTTGATGACGAGCGGCTGGTACCCTTTGAGGCCTGGGGAACTTTCGCACGATTTCTTTTGTCTTACTCTAGATTACGTCTTTCGCCGAACTTCTGTAGAAATACGCACGCCAGGTGTTCGGGGGGAGCGTCCCTTGTGATCTATAAGAGTAGACTGGTTTTAATAGACAAAGTCATTCGTAAATTTTCCTGGCCCGTAGATGATCATCATGAGATAAGGCAAACTTTAACACAGTACTAGAATGTGTTTGCCTATGTCCTAGTCATTTTTCGGGGTGAGTTGACATATCTTATAATTATAATATTAGATTCATGTTAGCTTTTATATATCTGTTAGGAAAGTGAATTTATTTCGTAGGACTTCTCCTAGTAATTTATTCAGTGATAAGGTAGCGCTGTCTACGGCCTAGTAAGGGTGCTTAAACTGTTAGGGTTTATCATGGGTTAAATGTTAAACTTACAATAACAGATATTAGGCGTAGAATCAGTCCACGAATGCTTACCATTGGGTTAAGAGTCAGCAAGATTACTGTCATTTCTGTAAGATAATGTCAGGTGTGGATTGTTCACTTTAAAACTGAATAGTGAGATGCAGGTAATAACTCTGGATTATAGGAGATAGTCACTTATTCCTTTTGATAGATATTTCCAGTGGCAAGGGAGGATCATTTATGCTTACTTGTGTGGCTAGGCACTAGTCTATAACTTTCACTGAAAGCAGTCACCAGGCATAGATATAATTATATCGTATGATCTAGCCACAACTGTATTATAGCAAGAACATTGCATTTTCTTTTTACTCATTGTGGAATGCTAATATATTTCCCCAAGGGGACATACGATTTATTTGTGTAATGTCAAATGCTGTAATCTGTTTATGTAAATTCATTTAATGTTGTAAGATGAATAAGCATATTCATTTAACTGTAACTACAGGTTAGGTTTCCTGTATGTTGAGATTGGGAGAAGAGGAGTAGATTTTTGATGTCAGAACATTTACTGACAGGTACCTGGGGGTGCAAAAGATATTAAGCCTATGCGGGCGCGTGTTGATAATTGATATTTTTAAGGAACAGGAGACATGGTTAAAGACAGCCCTAAACTATCATAGCAATAACTACAATAAATTTAATCCCATAGTGGAGCGTAACTTTCTGTATAAAGTTAGTGTGATTTATTATTTGCTTGAAGTAAAAGGGTGTCTCTTTTTGGGTCTCAGTTTCAGGGAGACCGACTCGCGAGAGCAGATTCCAGTCAGGCGAAGAACGAAATATTCTCTTCGATCTAGAGGGTTCTGAATACCGCTAGCGTCACGAATCGTCAACCCCGTTCCTGAATCAAAAACCCCTTTTTGTCAACGCCAAGTAAAGCTCACGCAGTGCAACGGAGCCAACGCTAAATCTGGAATCGCCAAACGCAGTAGTAGTTCTCTACTCGCCTATTGGATTACCAGCCAGAGCATTGCGGCGTCCAGAATATCAAACCCGCTCAGCATGCCTATAGCAGAATTCCATATCACCCGCCTTTGTTGTGCCTAAACGGGGCACTCAGCAAACCACAGCCAAACCAGTTTAAACAGGATTTACAGCCAAGCGGAGCCTTGCGCCGGATAAGCGCGCCTGGGTCTCTTTGTCCTCAAGTGACTTCTTCTGGTGTATTTCCTGGATACTTAAAACCTCGCACGTCAGCAGGAGATAAACAGAGTTCCAGCCCAACTCGCGCCAGTAGGGGGGGTCACCAACGATAGCGCCTATACAGTGATGTTATTCAGGTTAATTCCATCACCGATGGAGGATATATACGAAAACACCACTTACTGGAGTTACTTCAGCTGGTCCCCGAAAACCGAAGGACTGTCACTCGATTATTTATCTCTTTGTGTTCTACAGGTTTTATGAATGGTGATCTGTGTGTGTGGTTGTTGGTGTATATGATTATTGATGAATATTTGATTATTGATGTAATTTTATGTTGTTGTGATGATATGCATTATTTTCATGCTTTTCTTCTTTAATAAATTTTACACATTTATTAATGCGCTGTTCACGACCTTTCCATCCATATTTGTATTTTAGCTCTTTACTATAATCTCTATGTATGATAAGAGAGAAGAGAGAGAGCAGGAGGTGCTTGGACAGACATGGGTGAGTTGAGGCTTGGAGAGAGAGATCATTTTGGTAAATCTTCTTCCAGGTTGTCTCAGGTCCATCTCCTATTTACACCTTATCTAAAGTGTAATCTATAACTCTGTCAGTCCACTATCCCTTGTCGGTTTCACTACTATTGTCCAACTCGACAAATACTCTACACTCTAACTCAACCACGACACACATAAATGGAAGGGAAACAGCCATCTTTATCTTCTTGTTAATTTCTGTGTTGCTGAGGAATCCTCGATTTATGGCCTGAAAGTCTCCCAGCTGCTGCTCTTCGGCTAGCCAACTCTTCTTTGATGCTTCCCTTCCAGTCTATAACAGTTCGATTGTATTTAAAGTGGTTGACCTGCTCCAGGACCTGTTCTCCCAGCATAATCTGATGCCTTTTTTCCTCTCGTAATATCACCATGGTTTTTGTATTGAAACTGCTGATGATCATCCCTCTCTTCCCCAACTATTTTCCAGACTTGCAGGTTGGATTAAAGATGTGCCTCTGATTTAGCAATCAGGGCAACATCGTCGGCAAATGCCAGCTTTGAAATAAGACGTGTCTCATCTTCCAGTACCCCACTGAATACTTTCTTGTCCTCTCCTTACATCGTCCATGAGGAGTGTGCATAGATAAGGTGACAGAATATCACCCAGTCTTACCCCAGTGGTGGTCCTGAACACTTCTGACTTATGGTTAGCCGTCCTCACATAATTTCTGCAAGTCTTATAGAAGCCTCAAGACCCAACCCCTCCAGACCCGAGTGGAACAGTCCCAATTACGATGGTTTGGCCATGTCTGCTGATTGAGAGAAGATCAGCTACCACGACAAACATGGTAAACCAAGAGCCAGGTATCTAGTCTTCCAGGACGACCCTGAGTTCGTTAAGAGGACAACATTAGACACTCTATGAA
Organism: Oreohelix idahoensis; assembly: GCA_024509875.1. Lineage (NCBI taxonomy): Eukaryota > Metazoa > Mollusca > Gastropoda > Stylommatophora > Oreohelicidae > Oreohelix > Oreohelix idahoensis. The sequence continues at coordinate 380,289 of JAMPIV010004260.1, read as the reverse complement.
GGACTGAAGACTAGATTGGAACCAGGCCAGGAGGAAGACACCTGATATGATAGTATATATCTCTCTCTATCTCTGTCAAACCTCTACACCCAAGGGTAGAAGAGGAACGACTACGTAAAGTGCGCATGACAAAGAAAAATTAGGTCACATCAAGGAAACAAACTACAAATTCCAAATACCGTCTGCATACTATTAGGAGTGTTGTCGAAAGTGCAGTTCGCATTTTCCCTTTACCTTTAATGTACTCTGTACTGTAACTCGTAGCATGTTTGTTACCGTAACAGGACTAATTGTTTGCCTTGTGGATTGTTGAACGCTTGTTTGTATTTGTATATAACCTTTCTATCTTTGCCTTTATTTCTTTTCTTTTCTTTTCTGTTCTTTTTTTCTTTTCTTTTGTTCTTGTTATTTTTCGATGTTTTGTCTATTTCCTTGTTTACGCCTCGTCTGCCAAATTCTCGTCTGCCCTTTTAAATCTTCTGCTAATATCGTGACCGTTTAATAAATGATTAACTGTTGCTGTTTTCAACGCGCAGCACAAAAGGCTTTGTGTGCTATACTGTTGCACCTCTCACATCTGTCCTCCATTCCATTTATGCAACTTGCTTTCTTGTTGTTTTCTGACTTCGCTCTGACGTTATTGGCCTGTATAGCACGTTGGTCCTACGTCATCATGGCCAGGTTATTGGTTAGCCGTTATCCTTTCCTTTCTTGTTCACACAGAATTATATTTTGTCATTTAATTTCTTCCTACGTCCGCTGGTTTATCCTGTCCCTATCAGTGAATGCACCCAAAGGAACCCGGACACTCAAAATAATTTGTAAAACAAAAAATAAAAAATCGATCTAATCTTGTTATCGCAGTGCTGTTATTTATTATCACTCTCACATTATTGTCTCCGATTTTATTTCAAGGGCGGCAGTTTTCTGTGTTCGATTTCTCCTATTGAGATAAGGAGTTCAAAAATAGCCAAACTTTATTTGTTCTTGCACATTCGAAATATTTTGTTCTTCTTAATTTTGATTGTAGGACTTCTATTTGATAGCAGTGAAAATAATAACGATTAAAAAATGCCGCAGACATTATAACTTGTCCTTGTTAATATGTTCGCTTGTTCGTATACTTAAATATGTTCGCTTGATCTTATACGTAAATATGTTCGTTTGATCTTATACGTAAATATGTTCGTTTGATCTTAAAAGTAAATATGTTTGCTTGATCTTATCCCATCCCATCCTATCCCAACTAACATAATTACCAATGTATGTTACGTCGGTCGGTCTCACTCAAAATAGTAACTCGCGCCAGAAAAAAAAAGTGCGCAACGCACGGTGTGCAACTTGCGCGGCGTGGGTGTTATATATTTTTTTTTCTATAACCAGCGGCACTCGAGCTTTCCAGCTCTTTCGGCCCAATGACATGTCATTGCGAGGCTGGGGGGTCAGTGGACTTTCCTTCCATTTTTTTATGTGCAGGAGCCGTTTTTTCAGTCAAATTTTCGTTTTTCAAACGCCGACGGCCGGGTTTGAACCATGAACACCTGGTCGCCAGTACAACGTCGTAGCTATTACACCAGCGCGGCTCCCAGGGTGTTATATAAAACAAATACTTTGACAATTCTTTCAGAAAAGTGCGTAAAAAAAAAAGTGCGTAAAAATTGGTGTGCATGAGCCCTCACCCGATGTACAAATCATGAAAACTTGAAAGTTTTTGTTAAAACCACTTATTACGAGGGAACACTCTTTGAAAACAATCCACGCACTTTCACACGAAATGTTGTCATCAAAGAACTTTTAAATGCAATCTAAAATAACATAATTCTCGCCGTGTGTACGTTGGTCACAGCTGAGGAATGCAACCGTGTTGAAAAATTGTATTGTTTCCATTATATATACTCTCCCGAAAATAGTTACAATCAACAAAGAAAAGCGTTCAAATGACGGTGTTCGTGAACAGTTTGATTACACTGTATAATGGAAAGAAACCAAAAACACTCTAAGAATGTACTTCTATCTGCTCATCCGGGAACGGAAACAGCACACTATAATTAAAAAACCCTTCAAGTTTGACGGGTTATTGCTAGTACAGTACGTAAATGTGTTCGCTTAATCTTATTACGTGCGCAATAGCGCTAGGTCTTTAAAAAAAACAGTGTATTGTAAAATTAAAAATACTTTATTGCTAAAAAATAATGCTAATCTTCATCATCTGAGCCTTCAGTGAATCGTAATCTTTTTGCTGGTGGAGAGCCAAAATCTATCTGAAGAAGAAGGCACGTTCTAATAAATAAACATGAATAACTGGAAAAAAGCGCAATAATGCGAAGCGCAATAAAGCGAGGTTTACCTGTATTCCTATTCTCTGTATCCTCAGACACCCGCAGGAACTACACTGGGCACTCTCTATCCATAGGATTAATTCTTAAACGGGTATTTTTACAGTCAGAGTCGGCACAGGGGATTTCTGAAGGTGGTGCAAGGTCTCGTGGTGGAGCTCACCCTTCCCCCCTGTTTCCCCCCTTTTCCGGGCAGTACCGTATGTACTCTTTACGAGACTCCATTTCATGCTATTAAAACAACCAAAGAGCTACAGACTTTCATAGATGGATGCTTGCGTAGAATAGAAGGATTGAAATGTTATGACAAGATCATTAATGTGGAACTGATGACAAGAACCAGACAAGTGTCAGTGGAACTAGAGATGAGAAGAAAGCGTTGGAGATGGATGGGACACACATTGGGAAAACCTGTTGATAGCATTACAAGGCAGTTCTTGTTCTGGAACCCCCAGGGAAAGAGAGGTAGAGGGAGGCCAAAATACACAATGAAAAGAGCACTGGAGACAGACTTGAAGGGGATGAAGAAAGACCTGGATCTGATGGCACGGAACAGGAAGACTTGATATAACTTTGTTGAAGGTCAAGGCTCCTGTGGGAGTTGACAGGCGAAAGAAAACACAAGGATTTCGTGCAACAGTTGGATCACACTGTAACGTTCACTGTTGTCTTATTGTAGGTTATTTTTTTTTTAAATTATTTATGTTGAATTACAGATGGGCACTTAATGCGCTGTCTTTAAAAAGGCAATAATACAGAAACATAAGAAAACGATCAGTTTCGTTTGAGCAAATATTTGTTTTTCCTTTGAAATTGTTTGTTCCGTTTTTCTTGTTCTTTTCAGGTATTAATGCTTTTTTTTAAACACCCCCTCCCCCCCCCCTTTCTCCCCCCAAAAAAGTCGGTGCCGCCCAGTTCACAGTACAGACGCTACTTCCTTTTAAGGAACCAGTGACTGTTACATGGTGGCCGGCACATTTCTTGAATATAATGTACATTCCGTTACACAAGTAAACTAAACTACATTTACCAGACCACAAGTTCTTTTATATTTGGACTTGTACCCTAATATAAACGACGGACCTTGTGTCTAAGTTGAACCGGCGCGCCTCGCCAAAACGAGGCAAAACTTACTTACTTACTTACTTAGTCGTTCCCCTTCTACCGTGAGGTGTAGAGGTTTGAAAGAGAGAGCGCCAGACTATCCTATCGGCTGTCTTCCTCCTGGCCTGGTTCCATTCTAGTCCTCGGTCCTTCAAATATTGTCTAATGTTGTCCTCCCAGCGGACTCTGGGTCGTTCTGGGGGTCTGGATCCCTGGCTCTTTGTTTCCCATGCTTGTCGTGGTAGCCGATCTTCTCCCATTCTGCAGACATGGCCAAACCATCTTAGTTGGGACTGTTCTACTTGGGTCTGCAGGGGGTGAGATTTTAGGCCTTGACGGATCGTCTGGTTGTGGACCATGTCTCTTCTTGTTACTTCAACCACCTTCCTCAGATACCTCATTTCTGAGGTTTGGATCTGGCTTTTATGGGTTGTAGTCATTGCCCATGACTCGCATCCATATGTCAAGACTGAGACATGGGTGGAGCGGTATACAGCCATCTTCGTCTTCTTACCAACCTCTCTCTTGCTGAGGAATCCTCTATTTATGGTATGAAAAAGTCTCCCAGCTGCTGCTTTTCGAGTGGCCAACTCTTCTTTGATGCCTCCCTTTCGGTCTATAATAGCTCCGAGGTATTTAAAGTGGTCGACCTGCTCCAGGACCTGTTCTCCCAGCTTAATCTGATGTTTTCTTTCTTCTCGTGATATCACCATGGATTTTGTTTTAGAGCTGCTTATGACCATCCCTCTCTTCTCCAGCTCTTCCTTCCAGACTTGCAGGTTGGATTGGAGATGTGCCTCTGATTTAGCAATCAGGGCAACATCATCAGCAAATGCCAGCTCTGAAATACATACCTGTCTCATCTTCCAGTACCCCACTGAATACTTTCTTGTTCTCTCCTTACATGCCTTGATAACATCGTCCATGAGGAGTATGAAAAGATAAGGTGACAGGATATCACCTTGTCTTAAACCACTGGTGGTCCTGAACTCTTCTGACTTATGGTTTGCTGTCCTCACATAATTTCTGCAAGACTTGTAGAAGCTCTGTATAGCATGAATCAGAGGTGCTGGAATGTTCTTCCTTGCCAAACAGTCCCAAAGTTTGCTCCAGGCGACCCTGTCAAACGCCTTTTCCAGATCTATGAAACAAAGATGGATCTCACTCTTATACTCAAGAGCCTTTTCACTCAGCTGTCTGAGTGTGAAGATTAGGTCTTGAGTACTTCGGTTTGCTCGGAATCCGCACTGGATCTCATAGATTTTACCAGGGACACTGAGAAGGGATATGCCTCTGTGGTTTCCACATTGTCGATTGTCACCTTTTTTGAAAATTGGTGTTATGATGGTAATCTCCCAATCCTTTGGTATGGTCTTGTTGCACCACGCTGCCTGTAGGACCCTTAAGAGTAATAGGTCACCTGATGCTCCCATGTACTTAACCATTTCTCCTAAAAATAAAATAAAAATAAATAAACAAATTGATTCCTCGTGAATAATTAGTGAAGACTGCACTGAATGGTACAATTATTTAGTATGCATAGAGGCATATCTGGAGTCATCCTTATGTGACCACCAGCTAAGCACAATGCTATAGTATACAAATGTGTAAGTAAACCTCTGTGAGGCTAATTACACCCTCATTGACTCTTGAAATCACCCACACACTCAGAAAGCCACCAACGCCAACACAGGACGACTACCAAGCTATGAACAGATCAGAACAAATTGTCATTCTGCGCCTCAGAACAGGATACAACCGACTCCGCAGCCACATGTATACAAAATTTAAGATTGGCAATTCAGCCATGTGTACATGTGGACAGGCACCCCAGACTGCAGAACACATACTTCAAGACTGCCCTGAATATGATATATTGAGGCAAACCCACTGGCTCAGAGAAACAACACTGGAAGAAAAACTATACGGACCTCTGTATGAACTACAAAAGACAGTGAAGTTTATACAAGAAACAACATTGCAGATATAGACACTATATTTCAAGCGAACGAAAGAAGAAGAAGAAGAAGAACCCACACACTTCCATGGATTCCTCCTGTGATGAAATATGTCGAGAACCCAGCATTGAACACTACGCTTGGGTTAGTCACTTGAGTCCCAGACGTAACTCTGGCTATTACCTGGTTGGCAGCATACAGGAGGATCTCACTATGGGCCCATGATAGGCAGGGGAAGCTAAGAAGTGGCTCTGTGTAGGACGTGACAATTCCTTGGGAGAACCAGAGCACAGTATTTTAGCTCTGCATATTTGTAGAGCCCCCTTAGATGGCGGGAAAAGCAAAGTATGCCACGCGCCTTTCACGGCGGTTTGCGAGCGACACTTTAGTTTTTCCTGACCGCGCTATTTATAGCTATCGTGACAGAGGTCACGTGGTCAACTTCCTAACGGGAAAAAAATGTGGCGGTGTTTACTTTTGATAGGGCTTAATTAATGCTTTTAGGCTACTTTATTATTATAAATACCGGCTTTAATTTTGCGTTAAGCTAGACTAGAAATGTTAGAGTAAATTTTAGAACAAGAACAAACATTTTATCACAATTAGAACAGAAGATATAATAGTCTGAAATAGTGTAAAATTTACGTTTTTTTAAATATTTTGTTATGGTTTGTTTCTTATGCAATTTACACTAAAACGATCACAATCAACATGCATAACAAATTACAGAAATCAAAAGTAGAAAACCTGCAGAAAATGAATATCATAGTTTTGTTTTGGATTCATGCGTCAGACATTAATTATTGAAACATTAAATTGCAAGTCCACATTTATTACCTTAAAATAACACACCCAATTGTCCCCAAAACATGAGAGCTAACAATTATCTCTCAATCATACATCACGATGGTCATGTAAAAATGAGTATGGTCATGAGTAAAACGAAATGTTCAATTTAATAAATAAAACATACACCTATTAAATGATTTCCACACTCTGTTAAATCTGTCACTCTCACGCAACAACTGCCATAATTTGCTCTAGCCCCAAAATGTCGCTTACGTTTTATTGGCGTTCTGGTGACTGATGTTTCTCTTCTATGTTTAATTAGTTTTTATAGTACAATAGGGTGTCCTCTGGTTTTGCATTTTATGATATTATTTTGTGCTGTTTCTAGTTTTTTTTTCTAACAAGGGATGTGAATAGGGTTTCTTCCTCTTATGTTAGTGGTTGTGAAGGTGGCTTAGCAAGTAACTGTTGTACTGTAATGTCGCTTTTGAAGACAGGCGAGGTGGATGTACTTGTCGTATGTATAACTGACTTGGTAAGTGTAGATGTGGCAAAAAAAACTGGCATGCTAGGGTGAGTAGTGTTATCCACCTCCAAATGAATAATGGTATCGCCTTTAATGTGAGCTGACACATCAACCTCCAGCTGAACAATATCATCACTAGTGTGAGCAGGCACATCAACCTCCTGCTGTACAGAGCTATCCTGGCTACAGCTAACTGACTGACTACAGCTAACTGACTGACTACAACTAACTGACTGACTACAGCTAACTGACTGACTAGACATGGAGGGGTCAGAAAGAACATCACAGGGGATAGAGCAGCTTTTTGTTTTTAAAACACCAAAAGATGTCTTTGCAAAATAATTGCACAGTTGACATTCACTTATAGTTAAATTATGGTCATAGTCTTTCCAGATGTGCTGACTGTTTTCCGATAGTAACTTGGCTGTTTCAAGACACTTCTCATTATGCCTCCTTTTTGCGTTTTGTATTCGTAAGTAACACTTCCTACAAAATATAGTCGAATACTCTGTCGGTTTATCATCTGATACTTTAATTCCGAACACAAAGAACAGATCACTAACTTAATTCGAACAGTTCAGTGCATTCCGTTTTGAATTTTTTGTTTGGGAAGTTAATGCTCTCTTGCCACAGGCTCTGCACAGTGCACTGGCACAATTCATACGATGCAACAAAATATGTTCCATTTCGTTGTTATATAGTATAGTTTACTTGTGTATGTATAAAGCTAATGGACTATTTGGGAGTATCAAGTCTAACACCAGGCTGCAGAATGCTTTATCTGTGAATTAAAGAAGATACACAAACAGTTACTTAGAATTCTTTAACAGCCGTCGTGTGCACAGGATTTTCTACCAAAGAACACTAATGGAACAGTCCTTATCTCACACACAATTAAAAAAAGACATTCATATTATAAATACAAGATTAACAAGACTTGAAAGATAGATGAAAGTATGTGGAAGTAATCTATCTATAGCTTTATATGTTTTCTGACGCATGTACGCAGCTAAATATCATTATTTGCGACCATGTCTTTCACACCTCATGGCTGTTGAGGTGGGTGCAAGAGGGCTCGTGGCTGTTCAGTGTATGATTTATTGAAACTGTTGGGGCTGAGAGGACAGTCGAGAACAAGGGCACTGAAGAGGCTTAGTGAAACTGCGGAAAAGGCATCATGCTGGCTGTGGAACAACCGCAATGGGCTATGGAACTCGGGACAGTAGACTCTGCGGTACAGAAAACATCAGAGATTTTTCTAAGTCCACAATACGTTGCGTTTTTCGGTGTACTGGTGAAAGGGCTGGGAGATTCACGCTTGCCAAAGACACCAGACGTGCCAGTTAGAACTCAGAATTTCCATTTATCAGACCGGAAACCTTTTATTGGAGTATTCATCGGGACTTACAATTCAGCCCAGGAAATCTCTATAATTTTATTAAGGAAAACCGCTGTCTGAGGAAACTGAAAGAAACACACGGAGTCAGAAAGGGAATTGTCGTAAAATTTTTTTTGAGAGAAAGAGTCTTAGAAATAGTGGTCCTGTTTAGAGTGGAGAATGGTGGTGAACAGCTCAGGGATAGAAAATGTAGAGAGTAAATAGTTGCTTCACAGAGTGCTGGGGAGAGTACGGACAGACTTATTTACGACAAATCGTTCCTCTCAATCTTCTCTTCACTCTCCTGGTCAAACAATTATTTGCCAGTTTCCAGACACACACCTGCGCTCACACCGATTTGGTGCTTCAAACACACAGACGCACTTGAATACAAACTATATTAAACAGATAGGGGAAATTTTGGGCTTTGGGTATTCCAACACAGTACTAAATAAGTTTATGCTGTTTATTAACCTTAAAAATCAAATCACAACAACTATCATGTGTTACAGAAAAAAATATCATAAGTACAGAAAATAAAAATAACAAGGTGAGGGGGGAAGGGGGGTGAAGAAGATTGGTATCGACTAAGCCCTTCCCGCTTGTATTAGACAAAGATAAACCCAGTCCAAAGATAGATAGTTATTAGGAACATAGGTAATGTAACCCAACAGTGAATTTAATTACTCTGAAAGAGGTGTTACAATATTAGGTATGGGTGGTAGACAAAAATCCTGTTATTCCCAAATGTTCTTCCCTTTACTAAGCAAATGAAAAAGGGGGGGGGGGTAACCAGAGTTAACAAAATATCCCACTTAAAGGAACAATGCAGGGTATACAGAAAAATGGATTACCCGGTAGGCAAGTTAACAAATGGTTTGCAAAAAATTAAATCTCCTGTCATTCATGCACGCGCGTGAGGGCCCACACTCATATACTCACACACACTTACCGATAGCAGCATCAGACAATCCATAGAATTATTTAAACAGCAATTACACTCTTGACATATGAAAATGTCTGGTACTTCGATGTCCCGCCCCAGATGTAGCGAGGTTTGCTGATAGCAAATATTCCCACTTATCGCCGGACTTGAAGCCTAAGAGTTCTTGTGTTTTATTATATAAAAAGGAGTCTATGGGATGGCACTGACACAATTCAACACAGGGGTGAGGATGGAGTGGTCTCTTTAATTTCGCTCTGGTGGTAAAATTCCTTCAAGGCGTGATGATAGCAACTGACCGGTAGGTTTTAAATCCAGTGAGGAAAAACTAGGCCCAGTCACAGTTCAGGTAAATATGTACTCTCTCACAGTAGGGCAGTAAATAAAATATTGCTACTGGCACTGTTCATCTTCCAGTTTATCTTACAGATTGTAATTTAATTTGATGGTTTCTTTTTAAATATTCTTGGGTAAGCTTTCTTTCATGTAATTATGATAGCTAGGCCGCATCGGACCGCCACAAGATTAAATTTAAAATGTTTCATCAGTATGCCTGGAAGTTTTAAGATGATTTCTGTATTGCTGGGATCGCAGGTTACGATCACTCTGTATGAAAGAAAAAAAAACATGTAATATACCGAAAAATCAAATAACATTCTAAAGCGCGATGAATTTCCCGTTTAGACTATAATATACACTCGCGTATTTAATTATATATTTAAGAAGACACTTCGCGAGTTTAAATGGTTAAAACACACATCTATATATATGACTTAACTCAATTAGTTATAAATTCCTTCGCGACTTTTAAAAGTTAATTTAAGCATTTAAGCATCTATTATCTTTTGGAATAATATGTTAGATATATCATTACATTTACAACTGGAACTATTGAGATGGTTTAATTTAATAGATTTAAATTAACACAAAATCCAGTGAAATAGAATGAATGAACTAGACCACTGATCACTTTCCACAATTATATTTTACCGTTTTGCACAGAATAGAATTCACTGCAAATATATATGAAAATCCAGGGGAAAATCTAACACGATTTCAAATATAGCTAGTGCTTCTGTCAAGGTCTAGCCAACGAGTGATAAAATGCATTTCTTCATGGTCTGTATATATCTAAAATGGAATATAAGATGAGTGGGACATGTTAAAAATTGACACCTTTTTAGATCTCATGAGACTTTCGGGGATCTGACCGCCAGACTAAAGAGAGATGCCGCCCCTGGTCTTCCGTATCTCCGCTCGATGCGTGCGCGTCGGCTTTCCCATTCGCTCCCACTGCGATCGGTTCTGTGGTTAACACCGAGATGCGAAATACCGGCAGGAAACTTGCGTCGCTCGTTTCAGGGACCACTACTGCCTTTTTTATAGCGTGCCGCTAGTCTTTCCTGAGATCCCCCCCCCGTGTCTTTGATCGTGGTCGCTACTATCGTTTGATGCTGGCAACGCCCCCCACTGGCCAAGTTAATGAAAATAACTGCATATGATTGCTCAAGAGATATCCGTGGGCGTGATTTAACCTCTCCTTAAATCAATGCGATGACCAGAATGAACGGTAGATAAAATGTCCACATATTAATCAGCAAACGTGTTGACCATCTGCGTGGAAAGGTTGCATAGCTAATGAGTCCAGGTGAAAAAAAATCCCGTTTGACGAAAAGTTACCACAATATTCAGGGGCACTGATGCTATCCGAAGGGGTCGTTACGAAGGGTCGTACCATATCATCCAACACTTCAGGGGTACCGATGTTATGAGAGGGTTCTTACCATCATCTAACAAATTCAGGGACGGCTGAGTTGTCTGTCCTAATCGTCCCCTCTTTTGAGACATGAAAACATCTTTTCATGTTTGATTTGTGACAATGAAGCTGCCCTGATCGGTAGCGTTAGGATGATTGGTATCTTCAACTTGTTCCTCTTCCTCCGTAGTCCAGTTTCTACTCAGGAAATCCGCCCCGACATTCTGTCTTCCCGGAATATATTCCACTTTGAAAGAATAAACGCTTAAAAGAAGAGCCCAACGCATGATCCTTGCGTTAAATTCTTTATTGGCACCAAGAAAGGCTAACGGAGCGTGGTCTGTTTGCACTGTGAAAGATGTCCCATAGAGAAACTCATGATGGCGTCTGATACCGTCAATAAGAGCGAGACATTCTCTTTCAACTACGCTGTAGTTCCGTTCAGCTTTATTTAATTTCCGACTGCCGTAGGCAACTGGAAATAGCATGTTCAGGTCACTGTCCTCGGCTTGAAGCAGTGTTGACCCGATGCCCTGACCTGATGCGTCGACCCGCAGTACAAAAGGTTTCTTGAGGTCAGGCAACCTCAAAATGGGGTATGCAGACAACTGTCCTTTCAAAGTGCTGTACGCGTGTTCGCACTTTTGATCCCATATGACCTTATCAGGACAACCTTTCTTTGTGAGGTCAGTCAGAGGTGCCGTCAGTCCGTTGAAGTTCTGGATGTATTTCTGATAATATGCACATAGTGATATGAAGGAACGTACGTCTTTCTTGGTTCGAGGTCTTTTGGCTGCAGCTGTTTTCTCCACGTTCTTCTGAACAGGCCAACTACAGCCGTGAGAAATAGTATGCCCCAGGAAGTCTAACTGTTCAAACCCGATGAGACATTTGCTTGGTCTGGCTGTGAGACCAGTTTCCTGTAGTCTCCTGAGGAGCATAACAACCGTAGCAATATGTTCTTCGTAGGTTTCCGATGCAATTAAAATGTCATCCATGAAATTGTGGATATGGGGACTTTGCAAAGGTTCTAGAAGCTTCCTCGTCATCCTGGTGAACACTCCTGGTGCGTTATGCAATCCAAACGGCATCACATTAAATGTGTAATGTCCTTCACTAGTGCTGAAAGCTAACAAAGGTTAAATTTCCTCCTTGACTTGTATTTGATAATAACCTTTACTGAGGTCAATCTTGGAGAAAATCTTTGCTTTGCTGAGCTTGGTGAACAACTCAGTAATAGTTTGGAGAGGTTCGGGCTGGAATTCCGTTACAGCGTTTAGCAGCCGGTAATCTATACACAGCCGAACTTCCTTATTGGGCTTCTGCAACAGCACTACACTGGAACTGTAAGGAGATGTAGACTCACTGATAATTCCTGCCTGACGCAGCTTGTCTATTTCTCCGCGAAGTGCATCAGCTTTAGCGTACGGGATGGGGTAAACTCTGGTTCGAACAGGGGTCTCGTTTGTTAATTTCATATCAAATTCTATGAGATTTGTTCGATCAGGTACATCCGTTAAGACTGCATGGTACTGTTTTAGTAGCGCCCTGGTTTCTGTTTGTTGTTCTGGTGAGAGATTGTCGCCGAACTTGACATCTTTAAAGGATTCTGTGGGTTGCAATGGGTACTCCATGCAGCCATCATCATCTTCCTCGTCTTCCGTTGCTATGGCGACAGCCAGGAGATGCTCGGAGGATGGCACCGGTCTTTCCAAATATTTCTTAAGCAGATTTGTGTGGAAGACCTTCTCCTTTCCTTTGATGGAGATCTTGTAATTGGTACGTGAGATCTTTTTAAGGACGGTAAACGGCCCTTGCCATCCGATGCGAAGTTTATTGCTTCCGGTTGGAAGTAGCAACAAAACTTTCTCCCCTGGTTGTAGTTCTCTCTCTTTTGCAGCTTTGTTGTATCTTTTAGCATGTTTAGCGTGGGCTTTCTTAAGGTTGGTAGTAGCTAGATCCCATCCTAGCTTTAGCCTTTCCTTGAGCTCAGATACATACTTGCTTGCAGAGACGACTGTCTCGTCAGCCTTTTGGTCTGTCAGGGACCGAAGTAAGGCTTCTAGAGGCCCCTTTATAGGTCTGCCAAATAAAAGTGTAGCAGGCGGGAATCCCGTAGACGCTTGGGGAACCTCTTGGTAGGCGAATAAGGCAGCCGATATATATAGGTCCCAGTCTTCCGGTTTCTCCTGACCAAGCTTACGTAACATGGTGGTGAAGCTGCCATTAAAACGTTCCATGAGCCCATTTCCGTCCGGATGGTAGGGACTTGTGTGGATATGTTTGGCCCTCAAGATCTTAAAGATCTCCTCCATTAACAGGCTACGGAATTGGGATGCATTGTCCGTCAAAACTTGTTGAGGGAATCCCAACCGTGTAAAAATTTGCACGAGGGCTTCTGCGACATGCTTGGAATCTGTGCATGTTAGTGGTACAGCTTCGGCCCACATTGTGCAGGTGTCGACTAAGGTCAGGATGAACCTGTTCCTTCTTTTGGTCCTTTCCAGGGGTCCAATGATGTCGACAGCAACCCGTTCAAATGGAGTACCCACTATTGGCATTTGCCCCATAGGTACTGGGGGTGTCAAGTGCTTTGGTGCTACACGTTGGCACTGGGCGCAGGATTTCACGTACCTGATAATGTCAGAGTTCATTCCTGGCCACCAATAGTGGTTTTTTATTCGCTGAATAGTGGCGTTTTGTCCCATATGTCCGCTAAAGGGAAGAAAGTGCCCCATTTCTAAGATCTGGCTTCTGTACTGCGTCAGTACTAGGAGCTGGTTATTCCTCGTGTCCGGGTTGCCCGTTCTACGATACAATACGCCATCCTTAGAAAAGATGTCTCCGTTGTGTCTGGGGTCCTTAGCCATGGGCAGTTTTCTAAAGCAGAGCTCCAGAGTAGGGTCCTTTTGTTGCGCCTCCTTCAGTTCATTCAGCAACAAATTTGGCGCAGGCTCCCTCTCCTTCTTGGTTTTCCCTCTTGTGGTTACCGCTGCTACAATCGGCTCCTTAGGTCTCCCAATAAACACGTATCTACATCCCAGGATAACTGGGTAGATCGGATCATCCATTATGGCCGCTTTAATAACACCTCTGAGAAAATCAGAGTGTATCTCTACCAGTGCGATAGGAAGCGTCCTGGGTGCATCACTCCTGAAAACTCCACTAAGTTTGACGGTTTCCTCTGTCTCCTGGCCTGGTTTGACTTGGTGTCTGGCGACAATACAACTAAAGCTTAGTCCAGTGTCAAAGAGACAAGTACTTGAGGTACCATTCAAAAGTACAGTTCCTCGCGTTGAGGGTCGGTCCCCCTCAGGTTGAGAATCACTGACATTGTCTCTACCTGGCGAGGCTGTATGCAGGCATCCGATGCGGTTAGGCCCGGTTTGCTTGCCCTGATCAGACGTTCCTGGTGTAGGGGTCTTCCCTTTTCCTTGAAGTTGGTGGCCGCGCTGCCACGTAGGCTTGGTGGGTTGATCAGAATTATTATTTGGGGAAAATCGGGTTTTGTAGAATTTCGATTTTTCCTGGGGAGGTCTCTGGGTATTATTATCTCGTTGGTTATAATTCTGAGAGGAATTTGAGGAATAGGATGACTGCTCTAGATTTTGTTTACGAGATGGCTCATCTGTGGGTTTACGTTTAGTGCTGGGAAGTTCGGCCATTGCATTGGTATAGCGTTCTGCCTTATTGAGGATGTCCTCAAGCCTGACTGCGCCCTGTTCAGCCAAAAATCTACGGGTTTCGTTTGACAAAGTTGACTTTATCTGTTCCACAAGAACAAGTTCAAGTAGTCCCTCATATGTAAGAGTGTTGGTGTCGTTTTCAAAGTGATGAATAGAAACGCGAATGGTTACAATGGAATAAATGTCAACAATGTCTTTCAAACGAAAAACCAACAATGTATCTTGAATTGTGTGAACTGGTCAAGTATTGGCATCACACGAGTCGTTGATAACTTTATATAGACTTTATTCACCAGGACACGAAGTGGACAAGACGGACATCGTCACAGGCGCAAAGATCACACGACAACATATTGATTTATTACTGCTAAAGTTCCTGAAGATTCTCTTCTAGTAAAGACCTCTGTCCATAGACCAAGGATTACAAAACTGTTACCGTATAATATCCTTCTCAGTCACGACCGTTGACCTTCTTTCAAGGACGTCTATCAAGGTAACGTATACATACTCTGGGGTGAAATCTTCCATATTACATTTTGTTAAAATTCCCAGACGTTCTTCATACATAGCGTTGTACATCATATAATTTTCATACAAAGTCATATACGATAATCCTAACAGTAAAGGCTTTCAGTTGGCTAACCTCTCTTTACATCCAAGCCACGACTTTGGCATTGAAGCATGTACGGCATATAAAACATGTGCGTAAGATAAACAATATAACTTCTTCTACTCGTAGGAATTCTCCGTCTACGATTCAAATCTTAAAGGCAAGCGACTCTGTAGATCCATTCTAGGAACATCTTAATTCCCGCTAGACTAGTATTAGAGCGGCCTTTTTTTCATACAGCATTAAAATAAGAAGTGGGACGATAACTCACGTGACATTCCTGATATTGGTTTCGACCTGAAGACCAATACAGATCACTAGAAATAAATGGCTTCCTTAAAATGCCATTGAATACGAAATATAAAATTACTATCATGGACACAAGACAGTTCCATGTTTCCACTTCAAAACATGACGTCACAAACTACTCAACTAGGTTACACGTGCGTCCAAAGCAACACTCACTGCTTTGTGCACGTCAGTGCGTGAATCAATCGAACGCTCAAACAATATAACTACATAAAACTGGTGCGTACATTTGGCAGGACCGAAGACTACCCCCTTAGGTAATAAATGTACGTAACAGCTCCCTTATTACCTCCCCTTAAAAAAAATTAATCCCATTAATTTTTTTCGAACTAATTACTCGAGAGAGGTGAGTCAAAACTACAACAAGATTTATGACATGCATAAAATTATATCATATTAAGAAAAGAAAATTAACTTGAAATTAATATAACTAAATGACAGTATGCATTAAAGCACACATCCACCATCGACCTACTTTGGAACGATGTGGTAATATTCGAAGTAAAAAGAAGTTGAAAAAATGAAAATGAAGAATCAACAAAAAAGATGATAATAAAATTCAACTAAGTTTTCAACAAAATTTGAAACATATGATTTCAAAAATGAAAATGAACAGCAACACTGATGATAATCAATGATAAGAAAATCAGTGAAACAGAAAATTTTGAAATACAATGTGCAAAAATGAAGCAATGCAAAATTAAACACTTTAAGAAGCAACGCACTTACTGATATCTAGCACTAGTAAGTTTGACTAGTTATCTAAAAGTGAAATATCATGTAGTGGGATACGTGACTACACGTATTGCGAGACACTAATAACGTTAGTAGATGTGTGATTTATAAACAATCAAATTGATTAAATTGAATTAATCTAATTCTAGTACTTAATTACACATAAATAAATAACTAGTAATTTTATTCTAAGTAATTCTAATTTCAGTCATTGTGAATATTCGTTCAGAACTATTTAGAGTCAACAAGAATATGTTCCTAATGTTCCATGCACGAAATAAGTTTACGAACACGATATGTAGTGTAATATGTTCCATAACACTAACGAATGTCTATTTGTTGCTTTTTACCAATGTTTCCATACTACAAAAAAAATGTTACTTTAATATCACTGTTCTCGTTCTAATAAAACGTTACTTCACAAGAAATAATGTTATAATCCATATGTAAGTATGTTCTGAAAGTTATATATATACGAATACTGCAAAACTATACATAGTCTTCACAGATGTACAATTAATGACACTGTACAAAGTTATTCATGTTTCGGTGAGGACGTTTCTCCATCTAAAAGTAGTTTAGTTTCACCAAGTTCACTAGGGCATCTTGAAAGACAGTCTGCAAATACATTCTGTACTCCAGGAATAGCTCGTATCTCAAAATGGAACGGTTGAAGAGCTATAGCGTAACGCGCTGACTTTGATGACTTAACGTTTCCAGTATTCAATGCGGTAAGAGCTTTCTGGTCAGACTCCACCACAAAGTGTGATCCGAGGAGATAACGATCCAGTTTTGTGATTGCCCAGACAAGAGCAAGGAGCTCTTTGTCTAGAACGGAGTATTTCATCTCGCTCGTTGTAAGCTTTCTGGATACGTACATAATTGGAAATAAGGTGCCTCCGTATTCCTGCATCAAAACTGCCGCGATAGCGTAGGAAGAAGCATCACTGCGAAGAACAAAGGTGAGATCTTTGTTAGGCAACCTTAAAAAAAGGCTTATTTGAAAAAATTTGTTTTATATAGTCTAACGCCGTTTGGTGATCCTGCGACCACTTTATTACATTAGGTGTGCCTTTCTTCAGTAACGAAGAAAGAGGTGCAGTTATAGTAGACAAATGAGGGATGAATTTAGAATAGAACTGTATTAGTCCTAAGAGTGACCTCACTTGTTTTTTTTGTCTTAGGTGCTGAGATGTTTAAAATTTTAGAGACGTTACTGTCTTCTGTATACATTAAACCGCGAACTATACGGTGACCAAGAAATGAGATGTCATGAAAACCGACAAAAGCCTTTGAAAATTTTCGCTTTTTAAGGATTATATCCTGTAAGGTAGAAAGGTTTTACAACACATTTTAAAAACAAAAAAAATACAATAAAAACTAAATTTAAAATGAATATGTTCAAATAATAAATTTAATCTGATCAAAATGATAGAAAAATAACTAAAAGAAATGACATCGTAAACCAATATAATATGACGGCGCATAATATAAATAAAATATAAAACCCAAAAAATAATATAAAAAAAAAAATAAATTTATTACTATTTTTAATAATAAAAACATAATTTATATTGAAAAAACAAAACCCACAAACAAAAAACTAAAAAAAAATTTTTTAAAAAACAAAAATTCGAAAAGGATTAAACACCCAAACAAAAAAAAAAATCATATAAATTATGGCTAAAAATAATAATGAAAATCCCCGAATTATAACATCTTCAAACTTTTGTTTACCTAATATGAGAGGGAGTGACAACCATCGGACCAAAAAGAAAACAAATAAATTTAAAATATTAAAATAAACTTAAGAAAAATAAAAAAAATAAAAAAAAAAAAATAAATCAAGTAATATAAAAAAATAAAAAAATAAAATTAACTTAAATAAATAAAAAAAAACCTTTAATACGTGCAAATAAAAAATTCATTTTAATTCATAGAACCTAATTTATATTAATATTTATTTTTTTTTTCATTTTTTTAAAAAAATTTTGGCAAAAAAAAAAATAAAAATTTTCCCAAATACCTTAAAAAACAAAAATATTAACCCAAATTTAAAAAAAAATTTTACAAAAAAAAAATCATAAAAAACACCCTTGGAGGTTCATAAAAAAAAACTCATTAACGTTATCAAAAATACCTGAAAAAAAAACAAAAAATTTTTGGAAAAAATATAATTGAACAAGAAAGAAAAAACAATTACAAAAAAAAAAATAAAAAATATGCTTTTACTAGTTTTTAAAATAATAAAGATAAAAAGGACCAAAATAAAAATAAAAAATGAAAAAAGATTGGAAAAAAAAAAATCGTTGGGGGCCCGGTCCCCCGACTTGGGGTCGGCCCGGGGTGTGGGTCCTTATGCGGCCAAACAAAAAAAAATAAAAAAAAAAATAAGTTCAAAACAAAAAAAAAAAAGGAATTCCGTTTGGGTCATTTAAAAAAAAAAAAAAACCCGTTTTTTAAGTAAGCTCTCAACAAAAAAAAGGTTTATTCATGGTTGTGCCCCGTTGGGCGCGGGGTGACTTTGTTTTAGTAAAAAAAAAAAAAAAAAAAAAAATTAAAATATTTTCCCGTAAAAAAAACATTAAACGAAAAAAACAAAAAAATAAAAAAAAAAAAAACTTTGGCCAAAATAAAAACAAAAAATTACCAAAAACTGGAAAAAAAAAAAAAAACGCCCCTTTTATTCCAAAACCCTCTTAAAAAAAAAAGGGTCCAAAAGAAGTATTTTGTCCATCGATTAACGCGGTTAAAATAAATACGTATTTAAAAAAGAATCATTTAAAAAGGAAAAAAAAAAAATGTTAAAGTAATGTGCCCCGGATGGCTACGGTCGGCAGATTATTCAAAAAAAAGAAAAAAAAAACAAAAACGCCAAATTAAAAAAGAAAAAAATCCAATAAAAACTAAGTGCCGCCGAAAAAGGAGGTGGGTTAAAAAACGAACTGGCGAACCAAGTGCCGAAACCGCCTGGGCAAAAAAAAAACACAAAAAAACCTCAACAAAAAAAAAGAATAACAAGAATTAAAGTGGACGAAAAAAAAAATTGCGAAAAACCCCCCCCCCGACCCCCCATTAATTCGCCCTTAATTGACAACCCTGGACATAAGGCAAAAAACCAAAATAAGGTAAAACAAAAAACAAAAAAAAAAAAACAAAAACAAAAAAAACAAAAATAAAAAAAAAAAAATAAACCAAAAAAAAACGAAAAGAGTGAAAAAAAAAAAAAAAAAACCAAACATAAAAACGATAAAGAAAATTGAAGGTAGGCAAAATATAAGATGTAGGTCAAAAATGTGAAACCCCGCGGCGGGCCGCCGGATGTTGAGTGGAAAATGAAAAGAGTGAGTGTAACTAGCCCCTCGCCAAAGACAATACCAAACCTTGCTAATAAAGTGTGGGGAAAATTGGGTTCCAAAAATCAAAATACTATAGGTAGGCCAAAAGTAGGCGGTATCCGAACCCAAAAAAAACATAAAAAAAGGTATTTGGAAAGAGAAGAGGCGGAAAGAACGCGAAAAAAAAAAATAAAATTAAAAAAAGGTAAAAGAAATGAAAATTCCGCCGGCAACCCAGGTGCCCAGTAACGTTCCAAAAAAAAAATGGAAAAAAAAAAAAATAGATACGGTGCGGTAAAAAAGCTTGATAAGGGGGGCCTGGATGAAAAAGGTGGTCCACGGAAAAAAAAAGCGTCCCGAAAGGGACAACCCGACGCCGGGTGGGGGGTGTGCGCGATAAGGTGGGAGTCATCCCCGAAAGTGAACATTGCCGGCCCGACGTAGACCGAAAGATGAAAGTAAAATAAGGAGTAAAAAAAAACAAAAAAGAAAGGGATTTTGGCCTCTCAGGCGGCGACGATCCCGAAAAAATGAAACAAATTTATGGCGACCGGCTGCCCCTCCCAGGTGTTTTTGTGTGAGCCTGAGCCTTATAAACAGAAAACCACAATGAAAGGTCGCCCGATAGAATAATGGATGGAGTGCCAGCAAAAATAAGTGTTGTTGGAATGGGTGTGGGATGTGGGGTCCGGGCGTGGCCTAAAGTGCAGAGCCGACGGGTGTTCCTCAACAAGTAAAATCCCCTCAAAGTTGTGAGGGGGCCCATAACAGAAGATCTTCCGGTAGTGTGCAAGAAGGAATTTGCCCTTTAGGCTGACAAAAAATAATTTAATAAGACAAGTGTGCGACTGGTAAAACCCCGCCCTTCTGGCCATCGGCGGAAACGAACCCCCCCCCCCCCGAATTAAAAAAAAAAAATATGAAAAGAAAAAAGGAGGTACATAAACAGAATTGGCCCCTGAGTAAAATTGAAAGTGGTAAAGAAGAGACAAAAAAAAAGGGAAACCCCCCCGGAGTAGGAGGCATTGGTTCCCCCGATGCCCCGGCCCAATCTTAAACGGCTCAGAGGAGCCTAATAAACCAGAGTAGTGTAATCAAAAACTTTCTGAAAGTAGGGTTACTGGGAACCGAACCCTGCCCCCTGACTTACAACCCCAACCACGTCCGCTAATTGTCTGCTCGTGTCCCCCCCGATACAAACAAAAACCCCCCCCTCCCCGCCCCACCAAGTAAAAAGAAAAAAAAAAACAACTCTGGATGACGCGTCCGAACTTTATACAAAACAAAAGCCAAACGATTCCCTTCCGCAACCGTGCGTACGTAAAAGCCGAAAAGAAGATGAAACACGCCGCGCCCCGGACCCCGGTATGCGGGCTAACATTCCGGGCCCGATTACAAAAAGTCCTGTTGTGCAACTGCCCAAGGGACAAACCGTGAGGAAAAAGAATAATAAAAACTCGTTCCCCGCGTGTGGTAACCCCCGCTGAAGGACGGGAAAAACAAGAAAAACAGAAAAAAAAGTTATTAATTAAAAGAAAAATAGACCAGACCGCGAAAGGTGCCCCCCGCGCAAAAAGAATAGTTGAAAAAAAAGGGTGGTAAACCGACCCCATAGCGAGTTGTTGATGTGTCGTGGCTAAGAGTCAGCCACGGTCGAAAAAAGGTTGGTGTTTTTTGTAAGTGGAGTGGTAAACCATGATGTAACAATAAGAGTGAAAATCGAACTTAGCGGGGGTCCATGTCACCACACTCGCGAGGAGGTAGTACACACAGTGGGAAGGATCTAAACTGAAATTGGCGTAAAAAGAACATCAGCCGTATCCCCCGTTGAGCTAGCACATCTCCCCCGTAGCTAACAACACCGAGGCCGTAGAGCAATGCCTAAGAAATAACCGAACTTGGCCCAGGGACGCGTCAAAAAACTGGGTAAACATGCTCTCATCTATGCCCCCCGAATGTCTCTCTCTATGAGCACTGTGCGGGACAAGGGGAAAAAAGAGTATCAAGAGTAGCGAAAAGCAGTGCGGAATTCGCCGAAAAATACACACACACATGAGGTGGAAACGAAAAAAAAGTGAGCGAATCTATCAATGCTGTGTAGAACATATCCAAAAAAAAAAAGACCACCCCTTCATAGTATAAACGAGTGAAACCAAGTATTAAAGGAAAGGAAAACACGCGCGGTAACTTTGTGATTGATGTGTTTAAATTTTAAGACTTAATGAACCCGAAAAATTAAAAAGCAAACTATACGAAACGAAGAATTGAGATCTTATAAAAGTAATAAGAATTTGAAGGTTTTCGATTTAAGTTATAATCCTGTTAGTAGAATGGATATGATATGTTCATACCCCCCCCGAGTCATGTAAAAAGACAGATGTCCTAAAGTAATCATCGAAAGGGTTACGATGAGGACAAATATGCGGCGCATCACGCGCGTACAAAGTGCTGGCGCATTCATTAACCCGAAAGGCATAAAATTAATTATATTGAAAAAGACCCCGTGGTCGTCCGATGAAAGCGGTGATGGTTTTGCTTCGTAGCTGAGTGGCCACTTGCCAATAAACCCTTTGAAAGGTCAAATTTCGAAAAGAATGTAGCATGAGATAATTTCTCTAATAAGTCGTCTAAAAGAGGTAATGGTTCCGCATCGAATTTTGTAACTTGTTTAACCCTTAATCTGTACGCAAAGACGGTATATTGTTGTCTTTCTTCCTAATGATTACCATAGAAGAAGAATATGGTGATGAAGATGGTTCAATTATATTTAATTGGAGCATATCATCCAATTTCCTTATCAACCTTATCACGAAAGTGTAAAGGAATAGGATATGGGCGAACTCGAATCGGTGTATCGTCAGTCAGAATAATGTCATGTTGGATGACTGACGTATGACCTGGGATGTCGGTGAGGACATCCTCATACGTGTGTAGAATTTTAGAGACTTGCTGACGTTGATCATCAGTAAGAGTAGATGAGATAGTAACATCATTCCATTTCTCAGTGGAATGGAGTGGTACAACTGGTATTGGTAGTTGTACATCATCGAAAGAAGATTCCTCTTCTTGGATGACTGACAAACTAGAATAGTGTTGAATAGGTGGTGTAGGATCGTCAGTTGCCGGAAACACTGACTGTAGATAATCAGGACGTGAGTAATACTCCTTCAACATGTTAATGTGGAAGGTTTTATGTTTGCCATTAACATCAACGATGTAGTCGACATCGGATATTCTTGAGATGATCCTGAAAGGACCTCTCCAGGTAATTAAAAAGACGATTGTTATGCGCAGGGAGTAATACAAAAGCTTCATCACCAGGTATGAGCTGGCGAAGACGTCTATATTTGTTTGCAGATAGACGAGCTTTTTCTTTGGCATGTTCGGATGATGCAGTAGCTAGTCTACAAGCATCTATGATTTTCTTTCTAAGAGAGATCACATACTCATAAGAGGATTGAGTTTCCTCTTCAATATTCTCATCCACCAATAAGTCGTGGATTAACGACATCGGACCGCGTGGTTGCATGCCAAAAACAAGCTGGAACGGAGAAAACCCCGTTGCTTGATTTTGTACCTCGCGATACGCAAAGAGACAAGCGGGTAGGACCCGATCCCAGTCTTGGGGATGGTCTTGAGTCATCTTACCCAATAACTGCTTGAGTGTCCTATTGAGACGCTCAATTAACCCATTTGACATCGGATGATAAATAGAACTAAGAGATCTATCTATACCTAATGTCTTCATCACTTGAGACATGGATTCAGAAATGAACTGAACCCCATGATCCGACAAAATTTTCCGTGGAAAACCAATGCGTGAGAAGATTAACATCAATGCCTCTGCTACACTGGCAGATGAAGTGTTCTTGAGAGGGATGGCCTCAGGCCAACGAGTGCACATATCAATGCACGTAAGAATATGCGTATGCCCTCTAGCAGATGGAAGCATTGGACCAATAATGTCAATGGCCATTTTATCAAATGGTCTAATCGGGATGTCCGCAGCTTGAATAGGAGCCGCATGAAATGGACCCCGTACCTTAACTTCTTGACATATCAAACAGGACCGACAATAGAGAGTAACATCTCTATGGACGCCTGGCCAGTAGAATGCCGAAAGCACTCTGGATTTGGTACGCGAAAAACCCATATGGCCCGCACATTGCGAGTCATGAGCATGTCGTAATATACGAGATCTCATACAGGATGGGACAAGAATCTGAGAACATAAGGATAAATCCTTTTCCCGTATTACTCTAACCAAAATCCCATTTTTAAGTATAAAGTCATGTCTAGATTTTGCAAGTTTGTTGCTTGTATTCTTTTTGTTAACATACTGAAAGAATTTTTTTTAATGAATTATCATTCTTTTGCAATGTTGCAAACAACTCCCGTGAAATAGGAGCATCATCATCACAAGTGGTATGAACTGTAGGTTCAATAGGTGTATCATGCGACATATTAGTAGCTTGCGCTCTAGTCACTACTGCATTTGCAGTTTGAATATGTCGCTCTTCCCATTCAGCAATTTGCTGTGGTGTACACTCTTTAATACCATGTATGCGACCAAGTATCACATCACAAATTGGGTTAGGCAGAAGACATGCTTGGATCTTTCCTGTAAAGAAAGGTGTGTTAAGATCAATAATAGCAGTGGGAAATGTTTCAATAGTGCCACCAAATGTTACATATTTGACAACCCGGCCCGTGGCACAACTTGGGTCGATCAGCGAAGTCCGGACACCGATTGTTGTACAACCTGAGTCAAATAGGAGAGAGCATGAAATATTATTGACAAATCCCTTGTTAAACTTAAGAGAGCCCTGTCCCTGGTGTACTGACGCAGCAGTGGCTGTACAGACTGCAGGCAGGCTAGGCAAGGTATGTCCGCAACGCAGCGTCGTGATCGCCTTAGGCTGGAAAAGAGTCGAGCATTCTGGGCAGTCTTTCACCTGGGAACAATCTAGAGAACAAGACATAGCATTGTGAGTTTCAGCTACTTTACCCTGTTCAATGTTAGCCTGTGTATCATTAAAAGCAACATTAGAATGTCTACCTGTATTATTCAACGATCTATCTCGTCGGCGCGATCGATTGTGATTTTTGTCATTAAAATTGCCATAATTGTCGTTTCTGCTACTTATCAGCACTAAAAGAACGATTGCGTGAAAAATTGTTTTGTTGTGCTGCAAAAGCAACAGGCAATTCACTCTTAATCTGCGCGTTACTTAGATCCATGTTTGGGTGAGCAGTGCAAAAATTTTTTGCATGTTCTTCTAAGTTTTTCATTGATAAAGGTTTCCGTTCGTGTAAAAATGCGAGAAATGTAGGGTTTACCGACGAAAGTACCTTATCGCGCATCAGTAAATCAAAGAGACCTTCATACGACTTTTCAATTTTGGATAATTCGATCCATCTTTCTAATGTTAGTCGTATCTGTGACAGAAAATCACTAAAATTTCTGCCAGATTGAGGTAGTAATGCGTGAAATTTCAAACGATATTCGTTTTCTGTCATTTGGAATTTTTGCAGAAGTGCTGCTCTAAGAGCATTGTAGTCATTTTTCTCACCAATGCTGGTGGTATGATAAACTGCTAATGCATCTCCTGTAAGTAATCTGGATAAATATGTACAGTATAGCGCTTTATCCACGTTATAAGACCCACAAGTGGCCTCAAACCTATCCAGGAAGAATATTACGTCATCAGACGGGGGATTAAATTTTGGTAATTTAAGGTGAATTTCCTTAAAATGATCCTGTCTGGATGAAGTGTGGCTTTCAAAAGTTCTCTGAGAATTAGCTTCCTGAGTTAACCTAAGTCTCTCATATTCTGACTCTGCTAATTTCAGTTCATGCTGTCGTTTTCTTTCATTCTCTTCCATCTCAAGCTGAAGTCGTTTTGTGTTTTGTTCAGCTATTAATCTCCTTTCTTCTATTTCTTTTTGTTTCTGTTCCATTTCCTTGTGTTTAACTTCCATTTCTTTTTCAGCTATTAATCTTTTTTCTTCCATTTCTTTTCTAAGTCTTTCTTCAGACTCCTTTTGCTTCTGTTCTGCCTCTCGCTGAAATCGTTTCTCTTCCAATTCAGCGGCTAATCTCATTTTTTTCTCATTCTCCTCCGCCTCAATCCGTTTTTGATCTGCCTCAAATTGAAGTTTTTCTAGTCTTAAAGTTTCTAACTTTCTCTGTTCGGCTTCTATTTCTTGAGCTTTCCTATATTCTGCAAGTGCAAATGTTTTAGCTTCATCAGGAGCCATCTGAAGAGCTTTTGCTTGCTTAATGAAATAGTCTAAGGTAGCCATTTCAAGATTATTATGTAATAATACTATTTAAAAGTGTTACTACAACTAGTGTTCTTCGTTCCTGTTCTAGAACGGTAAAATCAATTTAAATAATAGGCAATAATATTAATAATTAATAATGTAATTTATAACATGTAATGGTGTGAAAGCAATAACGTGACAGACAATAGCACAATAATGACACGACAAGATATTCAAGCCAAACGAAGACGTTCGCAGAAATCCAATTAAAATAAAATGAGAAACTAAAATGGAATGTCGTAAAGAATTACGATGATAACTGCGATTAAATTCAACAAGACAATAGACACCACAGTGTAAAAACAAAGGTTTTGTAAAAAACTAAACGACAGGAAAGGTGAGACGGACAATAATCACATACAAAATTCATCATAAAACTAAGGCACAAGTAAAAATAGCTACCAAAAACAACAAGTAAACGTGACACTACAGCTAACACAGACAGGTGTCACAGACCACCAGACACAGTGGACCTAGAATCCTTCTACGCTCACGCGTAGGAACATTCCACTGCGGGAAGTCTGCAAAATAATGTCCTACAGAACGTCTGACGAAGAGCCCGAATTGACTTCGAGATGGATCTCGTTCGTCAGATCTACCGCCCAACCTCCCGCGAAGAATACACAAAACATAACACATAACATAGAAAATATATAAGTGGACATAATCAATCAAGGCACAGCTAATAGTAATAAAGGGTATAACGGATACAAGTTATACTTAGCTCGCGTGCAGGTAAAAATCAAAGTGCCTTGTCCCCGTGTATGTACGTAAGAGGATGCAATACTTCGCTCTGCGTATCTAGATTACAGCTCGCACGCAATAATGATGAAGAGATGGAGGTTGATTGAAGACTTTGAGCATTTGAGTTGATTATGATTCATATTCCGCCAGGATCCACATTGAGATGATGTCGCCTTGAAAGTAAAAATTCTTTGTTTCAAACGATCACTTGGATGGGTACGTTCCTGAAATTACTTCCAGACCGCACTGGCCTACCAGTTATTGTTGGTGTCGTTTTCAAAGTGATGAATAGAAACGCGAATGGTTACAATGGAATAAATGTCAACAATGTCTTTCAAACGAAAAACCAACAATGTATCTTGAATTGTGTGAACTGGTCAAGTATTGGCATCACACGAGTCGTTGATAACTTTACATAGACTTTATTCACCAGGACACGAAGTGGACAAGACGGACATCGTCACAGGCGCAAAGATCACACGACAACATATTGATTTATTACTGCTAAAGTTCCTGAAGATTCTCTTCTAGTAAAGACCTCTGTCCATAGACCAAGGATTACAAAACTGTTACCGTATAATATCCTTCTCAGTCACGACCGTTGACCTTCTTTCAAGGACGTCTATCAAGGTAACGTATACATACTCTGGGGTGAAATCTTCCATATTACATTTTGTTAAAATTCCCAGACGTTCTTCATACATAGCGTTGTACATCATATAATTTTCATACAAAGTCATATACGATAATCCTAACAGTAAAGGCTTTCAGTTGGCTAACCTCTCTTTACATCCAAGCCACGACTTTGGCATTGAAGCATGTACGGCATATAAAACATGTGCGTAAGATAAACAATATAACTTCTTCTACTCGTAGGAATTCTCCGTCTACGATTCAAATCTTAAAGGCAAGCGACTCTGTAGATCCATTCTAGGAAC
Organism: Oreohelix idahoensis; assembly: GCA_024509875.1. NCBI lineage: Eukaryota > Metazoa > Mollusca > Gastropoda > Stylommatophora > Oreohelicidae > Oreohelix > Oreohelix idahoensis. Next base: position 352,812 of record JAMPIV010004260.1, on the reverse strand, counting down.
ATCTTAATTCCCGCTAGACTAGTATTAGAGCGGCTTTTTTTCATACAGAATTAAAATAAGAAGTGGGACGATAACTCACGTGACATTCCTGATATTGGTTTCGACCTGAAGACCAATACAGATCACTAGAAATAAATGGCTTCCTTAAAATGCCATTGAATACGAAAATATAAAATTACTATCATGGACACAAGACAGTTCCATGTTTCCACTTCAAAACATGACGTCACAAACTACTCAACTAGGTTACACGTGCGTCCAAAGCAACACTCACTGCTTTGTGCCCGTCAGTGCGTGAATCAATCGAACGCTCAAACAATATAACTACATAAAACTGGTGCGTACATTTGGCAGGACCGAAGACTACCCCCTTAGGTAATAAATGTACGTAACAAAGAGGTAGGTCAGATAATTCAATGCACTTTGTCAAATAGCCCGTGAGACGTGAAGAGAACTGCGGAAATGTTTCCGTGCTCTCTTTCCGGCTGTTTCTGAACATTTGCAGAAATTTTCGGGCGGTCATCTCAAACCGCTCTAGCAAGGCCTTCTTCAGCATGTCGTAATCATGTTGGTTGGTTCCCAGCTTTTTGTACACGTCATACGCATTACCTTTTAATGACGTTGAGAGTTTAGGTGCCCAACGGAAACTCTCTAACCCATACAGATTTGCGACCCTCTCGAATTCCTCTAGGAAGGTGTCAATTTTTTCATTGGGGCTAGGAAAAGACTCTAAAGCAAAAGACATCGCAGTTAATTGGGCAGATTGAGTGCTGGAGAGATCCATTGACTGAGACTGGGGCGAAGACGGCTCTCCGTTATTTGAAAGAGAGGCGCCCCGACTCTCTAAAGCCTTAAGCGCCAGTTCGTGCTGTCTTTCCCTGTCTCTCTCTCTTTCCCTGCGAGCTTCTATCTCTGCCTCAATTTTCTTCTGCTCCAATTGACGATCGTCCGTTTCTTTCTTCCTAGCTTCTGCCCTCTCTTCTTCCGCGTCATACCTTTCAAGTTCCCTGTTGACAAACAGGTTTGCGGCTTCTCCTTCTAATCCTGAGTCCTTCGCCTCCTGTCTCAAAATGGATCTTATCCTAATTCTTTCTGCCATGCCAAAGAACTGGATGCTTCTAAGACTAGAGAATAGTAAGAAAGAACAAGAAGGGAAAAAACTCAAAGCCGCTACGAGAAAAAAACACAAAGTATAAATTTACGTGTGTTACCTCCTACTTTGTAATGTGCAAACTTATCGCTGCTATTATTGTCACTTAAGACTTTTAGCGCAAGCGACTATGCCACGTTAAAATGGTAAGTTACACTAGAAAAAAATCTACTTTTACTAACAGTAGAGAAAGATTTATATTAAAACAATTTAAAAGGAAAAAAAATTTCCCCTATAATTTTAATTCTCCGTCACAAAACTCCGCCCCTGAAGTCAGTTTATGAGAAGAGACGTATTAACTAGACTTAAAGAAGTCAGAACAAGGCGCCTTTAGCTAAGCTCAACTCTTTTTAACTTCAAAAACCTTTAGTGACTGTAAAAACAATCACGCAATCCCAGCAAATCTTATAAAGAAAAAATTAAATTTTCTCTGCCAGAGGATAATTTAGCTAACCGAATTTATGATTATCCGTACTTTCTACTGCTGTGGAAAGAAAACAACCTGTAAATATGCTGTGTTGACGACCCAAATACTAAAAGGCGTTGTCTAGGGGTGTAATTAATTATTTATTTATTTCCCTAATTCACAAAGACATGTCATCCACACTCTATCTAGTTAGACCCAGACTTAATCAGACTCAAAAATATCTTTATCCCGGCGAGCCAGCCAAATATTGTCGTAAATTTTTTTTTTGAGAGAAAGAGTCTTAGAAATAGTGGTCCTGTTTAGAGTGGAGAATGGTGGTGAAAAGCTCAGTGATAGAAAATGTAGAGAGTAAATAGTTGCTTCACAGAGTGCTGGGGAGAATAAGGACAGACTTATTTACGACAAATCGTTCCTCTCAATCTTCTCTTCACTCTCCTGGTCAAACAATTATTTGCCAGTTTCCAGACAAACACCTGCGCTCACACCGATTTGGTGTTTCAAACACACAGACGCACTTGAATACAAACTATATTAAACAGATAGGGGAAATTTTGGGCTTTCGGTATTCCAACACAGTACTAAATAAGTTTATGCTGTTTATTAACCTTAAAAATCAAATCACAACAACTATCATGTGTTACAGAAAAAAATATCATAAGTACAGAAAATAAAAATAACAAGGTGAGGGGGGTGAAGAAGATTGGCATCGACTAAGCCCTTCCCGCTTGTATTAGACAAAGATAAACCCAGTCCAAAGATAGATAGTTATCAGGAACATAGGTAATGTAACCCAACAGTGAATTTAATTACTCTGAAAGAGGTGTTACAATATTAGGTATGGGTGGTAGACAAAAATCCTGTTATTCCCAATTGTTCTTCCATTTACTAAGCAAATGAACAGGGGAGGGGGAGGTAAACAGAGTTAACAAAATATCCCACTTAAAGGAACAATGCAGGGTATACAGAAAAATGGATTACCCGGTAGGCAAGTTAACAAATGGTTTGCAAAAAATTAAATCTCCTGTCATTCATGCACGCGCGTGAGGGCCCACACTCATATACTCACACACACTTACCGATAGCAGCATCAGACAATCCATAGAATTATATAAACAGCAATTACACTCTTGACATATGAAAATGTCTGGTACTTCGATGTCCCGCCCCAGATGTAGCGAGGTTTGCTGATAGCAAATATTCCCACTTATCGCCGGACTTGAAGCCTAAGAGTTCTTGTGTTTTATTATATAAAAAGGAGTCTATGGGATGGCACTGACACAATTCAACACAGGGGTGAGGATGGAGTGGTCTCTTTAATTTCGCTCTGGTGGTAAAATTCCTTCAAGGCGTGATGATAGCAACTGACCGGTAGGTTTTAAATCCAGTGAGGAAAAACTAGGCCCAGTCACAGTTCAGGTAAATATGTACTCTCTCACAGTAGGGCAGTAAATAAAATATCGCTACTGGCACTGTTCATCTTCCAGTTTATCTTACAGATTGTAATTAGTTATAAATTCCTTCGCGACTTTAAAAGTTAATTTAAGCATCTATTATCTTTTGAAATAATATGTTAGATATATCATTACATTTACAACTGGAACTATTGAGATGGTTTAATTTAATAGATTTAAATTAACACAAAATCCAGTGAAATAGAATGAATGAACTAGACCACTGATCACTTTACACAATTATATTTTACCGTTTTGCACAGAATAGAATTCACTGCAAATATATGTGAAAATCCAGGGGAAAATCTAACACGATTTCAAATATAGCTAGTGCTTCTGTCAAGGTCTAGCCAACGAGTGATAAAATGCATTTCTTCATGGTCTGTATATATCTAAAATGGAATATAAGATGAGTGGGACATGTTAAAAATTGACACCTTTTTAGATCTCATGAGACTTTCGGGGATCTGACCGCCAGACTAAAGAGAGATGCCGCCCCTGGTCTTCCGTATCTCCGCTCGCTGCGTGCGCGTCGGCTTTCCCATTCGCTCCCACTGCGATCGGTTCTGTGGTTAACACCGAGATGCGAAATACCGGCAGGAAACTTGCGTCGCTCGTTTCAGGGACCACTACTGCCTTTTTGATAGCGTGCCGCTAGTCTTTCCTGAGATCCCCCCCCCGTGTCTTTGATCGTGGTCGCTACTATCGTTTGATGCTGGCAACGCCCCCCACTGGCCAAGTTAATGAAAATAACTGCATATGATTGCTCAAGAGATATCCGTGGGCGTGATTTAACCTCTCCTTAAATCAATGCGATGACCAGAATGAACGGTAGATAAAATGTCCACATATTAATCAGCAAACGTGTTGACCATCTGCGTGGAAAGGTTGCGTAGCTAATGAGTCCAGGTGAAAAAAAAATCCCGTTTGACGAAAAGTTACCACAATATTCAGGGGCACTGATGCTATCCGAAGGGGTCGTTACGAAGGGTCGTACCATATCATCCAACACTTCAGGGGTACCGATGTTATGAATTAAAGTTCAAATTAACGACCCCCAAGTACACGTGTAATAAGGCAACTGCCAGTGCCTTTTATTCATCTGAGCAAACATTATGTGAGCCAGGATTGGCGTAAGTTGTGATTTTACATTCTATATTTTATTACTAACATGGGAACTAACATATATGTGTATATTACCTTGTGAATTTTAAAATGTGAAAATCGCTAGTGGATGTCCCAGTCATTTGAGGCTGGCAACCTCAGCGTATAGAATAATGATCCATGAACCACCACTGCCAAGGGCTGATGGTTGCTTTATTGCTAGTTTCGTAAAGAGAACTAAAATCATAAAGTAGTCCCAAGTCCCATACGGAGCATGGAGGAAAAGATGAAAGAAATGATGCACATTCTAAGTAGAATACTTACAGTTTCAAATCAGTGTAAACATAAATGAAAACATATTCAGTTTATATTGTGAACACTTTTCATTCCGTGGAAATGTAAATCTAAACATATTCTATCTGAGCGGTTAACCTTTTCATTTGAATGTAATATAAAACTAAAGCTATTCAATTTAAATGTAAACGAAAGTTTTATCCCGAGGGATTAACTTTAATTCTCATCGAGGGTAAATTCTGAGATAAATGGGATGGTAGAATAGAGGAAAGGGGACACATAAGTATGTGTCGGGAAACGCAATACTCAGAAGAGCGTTTCGTTTCTATTCTTTATCATAGTTATGGTGGTACCAGCAGAAAGTACCTTCTCTGGAACAAGAAGGGACAAGTGAACTACGCTTTAAGACGAAGGACCAACTTTGTAGACTCTCCTTGACATTTCTTGGAAACGAACTACACCCGACAACCTTGACCAGTGACGAGCGGAAGCAGTGTAAAAAGAACCAACCCATCAGAAGGAGCAGAACCGTCATTGGCAGCTAAGTTCCATATATAAGCTGCCAATGTGAACTTTTTTTTCCATCGTCTCTATTATCCATCAATTATGAAACTTTTCTTTTAAACTATTCAATTATTTTCAAACTGTTAAAACTTAAGTGATTATTAAATTTTGTTATTTGTAATTTTACAAATTTAACTTCGATTTAATTATTTTGACGTTACTGCATGTTTGTCTCAGTCAATTTACTACACACACTCTAATCAGAGCTAAACCAGTAAAATAAGAATTCCACAGAGAAACTCAGAGGTGGGGGCTTAACGAGCTAAGATTAACTATTGCTTAATTCTTCATAAAAGTGGTCGGCAGATTCTATAATTAACGTGCTCAGCCAAAGCAGAATTGTTTTCGCTGATCTGAATATCTTGTGAAGACTCCCTTTGTGATAGAAGTGTCATTACCCTTCTATCCACATCTCTGCCAAGAGTAATCTTGTGCGAAGGTAGACACTTTTGAAGCCCACATTAGATACTCTTGAGTTTTGGCCACTGTTGGACCATTACTGTAAAGCAGGGGAGGCAATACCGTCACAGCGAGAATCCCAAGCAATTGGTTATAACGTCAGTATGTCGGCCATTTTAGATCTTATTCTGTTTCTGTGGAATACAAAATAAAATGAAACTTATTTGTCAAATGACATTTACTGCTACTTGTTTTGACGTTTGTTTTATGTACATTCAATTGATAAAAACGAGGAATTGTAAAAACAAAAATTAGAAACCGGGGGTGACTTTTTAATCACCGTGTAGATTAATAAACGGTTGGTAACACGGTCAGCTGCCACGCAGTCTGTATCTGAAAGACGATGCTGGGGACGTTAGCTACAATTTAGGGAGAGTTGTAGCAGTAATATATAACAGTAGTTTACCCAAGTGATGGACAGTATATCTGTTTTGCTTAGTGTTCTGTGTCTAGTTGAGGTAATTGGTAGCAGAAATGTCAGAATCGCTTACTAGAATTATTAACCAAGAAAAGACTATAGGGTTTTAACAGTTGTGAATATTTGCGTTTGTTTATAGGAATATCATGACGTTTTTTTTTTTTTTGTCTGCCGTCCATTTGATTTGTTTGTCTGTCAATCTAGGAGGGGCGTTCAGAAAGTAATGCACCACATCGTTTTTCTCAGGAGCTGTTTATTCAAAAAGCATGAAATTTATACACAATATACATGGATATGTCATGTAAACACTGGCATTATTCAATATAATCTCCATCAACTTGTACGGCTTTACGCCAGCGCTAAACAAGTGCATATATTCCTAGCCCGTACCAGATTTTGCCATTTCTTCGCTGCATGAATCACTCCTTCATCATCTTCAAACCTTGTCCCACGGAGTGCATCTTTAAGTGGACCAAATAGATGAAAATCAAAGGGTGCCAAATTGGGACTATAGAGTGGATGGGTTAGTACAGTCCAACCCAATTTGGTGATTGCTTCCCGTGTTGCCAGACTTGTTTGAGGTCGCGCATTGTCATGAAGGAGAAGCAGGTCTGTTGGATTCTTGTGCTGCCGAACTCTGCGAAAACGTTGATTGAGTTTTTTCAATGTCTTAATGTAAGCTTGCGAATTGATTGTCTCTCCTCTTGGCATAACGTTCACAAGAATCACACCTTCAATGTCCCAAAAGACAGTGATCATGACCTTTCCAGCTGAAGGAATTGTCTTGAATTTCTTTCTTCGTGGTGATTGTGGATGATGCCACTCCATTGACTGTCTTTTTGTCTCAGGTTCAAAATGATGTGCCCAGGTTTCGTCACCTGTAACGATCTTAGCCAAAAAGTTATCTCCATCAGCATTGAAATGCTGCAACAATTCAGAAGAAATTGCGTTCCTTTGCAATCGGTGGTCATTTGTGAGACTTCGAGGAACCCATCTTGCGCAAACCTTAGAAAATCCGAGAGTTTTTATAACTGCATTTGCACTACCAATGCTGACTGACAGCTGTAAGGCCAATTGTTGAGTAGTGATTCGCCTATCAGTAAGAATAATGCCCTCAGCGCGTTTCAACATTTCTGCGTTGGTGGCTGTGGCAGGACGTCCACAGCGCGGCCGATCAAGCAGCTCCGTATCTCCACTTCCTGATTCTTTGATTCTCTGAACCCAGCGACTGACTGTACTCCTGTCGACTGCAAAACTTCCATGCACATCACATAGACGCTTGTGAATGTTCACAACAGTTTCCTTCTCTGCAACGAGAAATTCTATCATAATTCGCTGCTTATAACGCAAGTTGCTAACACGCTCCATTTCAACGGTTTAGGGCAGCCGTATTATTTAGCCAGTTGCGGTGCAATTTGGTGCACACAATTGGCACATGCCATATTTGAAGTGTGCAAAATTTCATGCTTCTATCTTCATTATTAGCTGAGAAAAACGATGTGGTGCATTACTTTCTGAACGCCCCTAGTATTTATCTGTCTGTCCGGCTGATCTGTCTGTCTGTTTATCGATCTGACTTGTTTATCTGTCTGTCGGTCTACCTGTCTGTTTATCTGTTTGTAATCTATCTACCGGTCTGTCTGGTCTAACTATCTGTATATCCATCCCTTAATGTCCATAAGTCCGTATGTCTGTCTATCTATCTGTCTGCCTGTCTATCCGTCTTCCAGTCTGCCCCTCTCTGTCTGTTCGCCTACCTGGCTTTGTATTTCCGCATGCGGTGTCATAGTGTACGCTTTCATGTTTCAGATTTTATATAATGTGTTTGTTGTCACGTGCTAACCTTCAAAGCATGTATTCACTGCTTAGACAGCGCAGACTACGCTGCCTGTGTCTTGTCCGCCTCATGGAAGATGGTCACATCCCGACAGATATCTTCTAGGGACAACTGGCAGATGGCAAAAGAACAGTTGGGCGACCTCAGCTGAGGTTCAAAGATGTGTGCAAGAGAGACATGAGGGCACTGGACATAAATCCAGCAACCTGCGAGGATGAAGCTGCCGATCGCACCATGTGGCGATGCTCTGTATTCGCCATCTCGGATTGGGCGAAAAGAAGCTCTTACGGCAAGCAGAGAAGAGGAGAAAACGTCGAAAAAACCAGGAAAAAAGGCAGCTGCGGGCCGTCACCTCAGGGGCGCATTCCCATAGTCAGTTATGACTTAAGGGGCTATTATTATTATTATCATCATGTGTGAGATTCCACAGATTGCTTACTTCTGTCTCTGCTTTTCACTCACACACACCCACATTCTCTCTCTCTCTCTCTCTCTCTCTCTCTCTCTCTCTCTCTCTCTCTCTCTCGTGGCCGAGTTGTATTTATTTTCCGTTTAAGTACATCGTTGTTGGCGTGATGCTGACCACATCACCCCTAGTGTGCCGATGGTCAAGAAAATACGGGCCTAACACCGTATTCCCAATATGCCTCAATAGGCGTCTAACGGCATCCTTTACCTTTTACCTTTACATCGTTGTTGTCTTTTTTTTCAATTATAGAACGTTAATACCCTGTTCAACCTTTTGATTATAATGCGGGTATACTGTATGATTCAATTTTTGATGCTAGGTCGATGTTAGCCTTGAAAAGGGCTGGTCCTGAGAAGGACCGCAAACTGATGTCTGTAGTCAGTACACCTCTGTCCCTCTGATCACTTTATACACACATGACTTACTGTTTGCGAGACGACGCGAAAGTTTTGTGTTCCATTTATCATTACAGGTGCTGATCCTACACAGACGCTACCGTGAGTCCCAGATATCTCATTTTTGTTGACGCAATGATGAAGCTGACCACATACCTTCTGATTGTTCCTTGCCTGCTCACCTGCACCATCCTGGGCTGTGTCTACCACGACTACTGTATTGTTGGTGCTGGACCTGGTGGTCTACAGATGGGATACTTCCTTCACTCGGCTGGGCGGGATTATATCATCTTCGAAAGAGCCAATAAATCTGGTGTGTTCTTGGGCAAGATATGCAGAGTTACTTATCATTCATTAATTTCCCGTTTTTATTTTTAATCCCTATGGATATAAGGACTATCTTCATTGCACACGGACAACTCCATCAGTTCTCCGATCTCCTCCCTTAGATCACACAAGGAGGATCTCAGCACAGTGCACGAATCCCAGTGTGTATATATAGGAATCACACATTCTATAAATGTTTTTGTGGTGTGTAGGTTTCTAATTTTTAAATTTTGCCAGGGCAGCAGCCGTATGGCCTACTCTTTATGATTTTCAAATGCCAAGGGATTTTTAACGTGCTCAACTTGCACACGGGACCTCCAATTTTTTTTTTTTTGCCCTTATCCGATAAGGCTAGGCATCCGATCTCACTACCCAGGAGATAAGGGGGAGTATGACATCATTAGGACCACTGGTTCTGAAAAAAAATTTCCATAAATTGTATTCACTGTACTGGGAATCGAACCCAGTACATTTAGAATTCGAAGCGGACGCCATACCTCTTAGCCACTCCGATCCCTTTGGAGCATAACGCCATCATCATGTATAGATTACTTCACCCAGTCCAATAACCAAGTCACACAGTCCAATAACCAAGTCACACAGTCCAATAACCAAGTAAATTGAACCATAAAACGAAACTAAGAGCATGGTCTTAAATTTATTGTTTTTGTTATTTTAACGTACGCCCGCTATTGCTCGAGGCGAGAATCTCCGGTTAGTATTTCTAACCTAAGACTGATTTTTAAGTGAGTATCACTTTTTTCCCTGTACACTGACAGGTGTCCCACTCGCCATTCAGGCAGATACTCGCCGTCTTCGGAGGGTACCCATTAGAGCTGGGTCAGCTCAGGAGCCGCCAGTCCCTGGTCGACGACACTCTTTCAAATGTCCTCGCCAGGGCTCGAATTAATCCAGTCCAAGTCCCGGTCGACGACACTCGTTCACATGTCCTCGCCTGGGCTTGAACCTGAATCACCCGATCGCCAGCGCAGTATGGTAACCGGTACACCAGCGCGGCTCCCAAATTTATTGTTTGAATTCATCTTCATTTTCCTTTGCGCTCCTTATAGAGCATGACACCATCACTACAGCTGGTCCCCTTACAGGAAGCCTGCACCAGGCAGTCACATGCTCTTGTGGTGTTGGTTTCTGTGCCATTTTCTTTTCTATGATGAGTTTGCCAGTCCCATGCACAACCTTATGTTAGTCACTGTGCACACGGGGCATTGTTTGAACTGGATACTGGAAAATCACAAATACGATTGCAGCAAAATTAAACTCATTTTGTGTCAAATTTTTAGACAGGGCCTTATGACTGTTCTGGGTCATGTACTCTTAAAAATTGCCGTTGTATTGTCAGAAGCTCGTATCTTCTTCTTCTTCCTCGTTCGTCCCAAAAAGGACGTTGGTTGCGTTGTGTCCGTTTACATCGAAGCTGCGATATTTGCGCCTTTCGGCCGACACATCCAACTTCAGCGCGGCATTTTTTGGGACCGGGTTAGCCTTTCCACTTCGATCCCTACTCTCTCAGCCAGACTGCAGTGATGCAGCCTGTTTCCAGGACCACCACTTGGAGGTGGACTAGGGTCTTGGTCAGCTCTGACGCAAGCAGTCAAGCTATGAGTCGCTGACTGCATTCATCTCTCTTGCTGCGTCTTCGGTCTAAGAAGGTCATAAAAAGCTACTGACAAATAATAGTTGGGAAACAGAAATGTTGCACTGGCTAGAGCATGGCTAGACCACTTGCCTTCGAATAACAGTAAGATTGCCACATCATGAATAAATGGAAAAAGAGAACAACCTAAAAAGACGAAATGATGTTTGATGAAACTGGTTAGTAAGTTGAGATGTGATCTGGAAAATGACGGCAAATGCTTGACGTCTGTGAAAGACCATAGCTAACCATTGGCACGCTGGTCCTTGTGTGAAATGAACATAAAATGTTACACTGATTTAAAGAGTGTACTTCTATCATCATCTTCATCATCATCATTATAATCTTCATCATCTTCATCATCATCTTCTTCTTCATCATCATCGTCCTCTTCATCATCATCATAATCTTCAACATCATCATCTTCATCATCATCTTCCTCATCATCATCTTCATCATCATGATCATCATCATCATCACCATCTTCATCATCATCATCATCATCATCTTCATCATCATCATCTTCATCATCTTCATCATCATCTTGATCATCATCATCATCATCTTCTTAATCATTATCATCATCTTCATCATTATCATTCATCATGTTCATCATCACCATCTTCATCATCATCACCATCATCTTCATCATCATTATCTTCATTATGTTCATCATCATCATCATCATCATCATCATCTTCATCATTATCATTCATCATGTTCATCATCATCATCATCTTCATCATGTTCATCATCATCATCCTCATCATCTTCATCATCATCATCTTCTTCATCATCTTCTTCTTCATCATCATCATTATCATCATCATCATCTTCATCATCATCATTTTCATCATCACCATCTTCATCATCATCATTTTCATCATCACCATCTTCATCTTCATCGTGTTCATCATCATCATCCTCATCATCATCATCATCCTCATCATCCTCATCATCATCATCTTCATCATGTTCATCATCTTGTTCATCATCATCATGTTTATCATCATCATCATCTTCATCATCATCATCCTCATCATCATTTCCTCTGTGCGTTCCCTATGGAGCATGGAGCCACCAATGTATCCAGTTCCCCGGCACCAATCATTCACATGCTCCTGTAATGGTGGTTTCTGAGGACAGCCACCACGGCTGATCCCCTTGCAGTTACATGCTCTTGTAGACGTAGTTTCTGTGGCAACATGTTTGACATGATGAGATTGCCCTTAGAAGAATAAGATGGACAGCATTCTCTACTGGAAGATATAGAATAATGATAAATGGAACAACATTAAGTAATGTACACATACTAACAGGATGAGGCATACTAATTACATCAGATGGACAACACATCACCAAGATTAAGAACAGAATATGCCAAGCAAACACAGTATTTTCATAAACTGAGAAGCAACATATACAGTAAATCCTTGTCGTTGAACATGAGAAAAAAAAAAGATCTGAGGTGTTACATTGAATTGATATTATCAAATGGAAGTCACTCATTGACACTGAGTTGAAATGAGAAAATTACTGGAAGCAACAAAGATATTGTGTCTCAGAAGATTGCTGAGAATCCAGTGGCCAGCTAGGATGATCACTAATGAAGAGCGAATAAATAAAGAAACGTGGTGACAAATATAAGGCGAGAACAATGGGTCCTTTTAGGAAAATGTGATGAGAAGAGAGGAAAACTGGTAGATATAGGGACCACGGGAAGATAGAGGGAAAGATAGTAGTAGATAAAGCCAAAGAAAAAAGATAGCAAGAGACATAGATAAGCTCAACACCACCAGAGTGTGGGATGGAAAGAGGAATTCAACTTGACCTACGCTGAAACGATTGGAAAGTATTAAAATGTTACTTATGGCTTACTGTGTACTTAGTCGTTCCCCTTGACTACAGGTTGGCATAATACATCATGGTACAGTGGAGGTGTAGACTCATGGTTTATAATGGAAGCACTCAGTATTGCCCAGAGCTGCCAGTCAGACTATTCTATCGATGTCTTAGACCTAATCTCGTCTAGGCCTGTCCAGCACAGATTCCATTCACATAGTCCTCGGTTCCTGTGTAGCAGTGATTCTGGACTCAAGCGAATGGGCATTTTTCTCTTCCCACTAAATGCGGACTTCTCTCGGGTCTGTCACTCACGGGATACAGGAATCTGTCTTGTTAGCATTCTTTGTTTCCTCTGTATGCTTGTCGTGGTAGCCGATCTTCTCCCATTCTGCAGACATGGCCAAACCATCTTAGCTGGGAATAAAACGGTCAGACTAATGTAGAGTTTAACCTCCGCCATGACTGGAATTCTTTGTTGTCACATGATGAGAGCCTTCGGGCGACAAAGTACTCCAAAGTGTTGTTTCCCAACGCTGAAGTCCTGGTGGACTATTTAAATGACTTTCAGGTAATGACAGGTACCTAGCAATGTTTAATGTAATTTTTTTTCAAACTATCGTTACAGCACATTTTCCCGTTGCTGGGGTCCGCCGGAGAGACTATAAGGACTCCAGCAATGGGAAAATGCACAGAAACTATTGTTTGTTTTGTTGTGTTTTTTTAAATACATGTATTTCATGTATTAACTCCTTAAAATTAACACTTGTACACTTTCACAAAAGAAAAAAAAAATATTTTTTGGAGGAAAAACTTTTAAACTTTCAAATCCAAAATTTTCTTATGTGTTTTAAACCTAGTGTGATCCTAGTGGCAGATTCAATATGTCTTCACTTATGTTTGTCCTTGTTATCTGTTCACAATTTGTGCTCTCCCAGGACTTTCAAATACATTTACTTTTTTTTCCCATCTGAAATCTTCTTGTGCAGTATCCCCTACATACTAATTATGTAACTGAAGTGTCTGAAAAACATCTTTTCGGGAAAGTACAAAAAAGACGCACATTGCACAGTGAAAGGTAAATTGAACAGTGCAAAGGCCTTTCAGTTAATTCATTGTGCATTGCCCATAAGTTATGATAAGTTTGACTACAGAGATCCAATAAAGTTGAAATTTAATGGAAAGAAATGAAATAACCACATGTAGCAGAACGACTTACTTACTACTACTTAGTCGTTTCTCTTCTACCCTGGGGAGTAGAGGTTTGCCAGAGAAAGCGCCAAACTATCATATCGGCTGTTTTCCTCCTGGCTTGATTCCAATCTAATCCTCAGTCCTTCAGAGATTGTCTTATGTTGCCCTCCCAGTGAACTCTGGTTCATCCTGGAGGTCTGGATCCCTGGCTCTTGGTTTCTCATATGTGTTGTGGTAGCACCCATTCTGCAGACATGGCTAAATTGTCGTAATTGGGACTTTTCCACTTGGGTCTGCAGGGGCTGGGTTTTGAGGCCTTGCTGTATCGTCTGGTTGCAGACATGTCTCTTCTTATTACTTCAAGCACCTTTCTCAGATACCTCATTTCTGATGTTTAGAGCTGGCTTTTGTGGGTTGTAGTCCTTGCCCAGAATGAGCAGAACATAATTATTTCCCGTCATGTTTTGGCGAGTTGCTTGTTTACATATATTTTCATATTTTATGTTAGCTTTCCTTTATTTGGTGTCTGCCAGCCACATGAAGACTTTTAAATAACACGTTTTTGCTTTGTTGTTTCCAAGACATTAATAAAAATTTGTTGTTTTTAATGCAGGATGTGTAATGATGCTGTGAAATAATTTTTCAACTTCATTAACAACTTCATGACGCTACGAAATAATTTTTCAACTGCATTAACAACTTACCGAATTTGACCAGATTAACTCATGTGAAAAAATAGGCAGAAACAAAAATGTGTGCAGGATTGTACTTTTCCACGTGTTTATTTAAATGCACCTTTAATATTATCACTATCAGACATTCATCATTCATATCTTAGTGGCATGTGCTAGACACCCTGGGGTACCTCCCTTCTGGGTGGTAGTATTAACATACCTGTTCTTAATAAGGTGCCTGATGTGTCTTTTCCTTCAGCGATGAGAAGAAAAGATGTAGCTTCTGTGATGGGGCCATAATAAACGCCCCAAAATCTCCCTGAAGTTCATATTTGTGTTTTCGCTTCTTCAAGAGGGTCCTACCCCGAGACGTTCTGAGAGATTACGACTGAAGCGCCTAGCTTAGTGCAGTTGTCGGGACGACAACAAAATCAGGCGGGGAATATGTAACAGCGCCATCTTGTCATCGCCATTGTGTCTGTCGTTCTCTACCCTTTTACTACAACATAGCGATTTGGCAGCCATTTTAGTGTTACTCAGTCAGGATCTAAAAATACAACATTAGTCATATCGCTTACGGATAGCAGCCAATCAGAAGAGAGGAGCGCCGAAGCTGCCCGGTCATTGAAATCCTCTGTTATTTCCACGCTAGACGCTGGGGCAAGTCGCTGTAAAAGTCTAGTTCAAGATCATACCTAGGACTTATTAGCAATTGAGCACTGGCTGGGTGTTTTGTTTGTTTGCTTACTGGTTTAATGTTTGTTCATTAGTTTGCTTTGTGGGTTAGGGTCACTGACAGGGTTGTATGAATAAATACAGCCCCTGCCTTAGAATCAGAGTTTTATTGTTGATCGGGTCGGTTGCGAGTGTGCAAGAAAGTGATCACAAATCACAACAGCATCGTCATCATCTCGCCCACCCTATCCCACTTCTATAAGCGAAATGAGTTATAACGGTTGCCTTTATGTTAGTCTTTTATGAACGTCTGCATCAAAGGCTTCTAGTGGGGTTCTTATAAAATATATTACTAATGATAAATTAATAAAAAAATCAGCCCAAACACCTCAAAGCTTTTAGGCCACTCCCCCTCCCACCTTTGGTTTTTTTTTTGTTTTGTTTTACACCATTGCAAGTGTGACAAGACTACCATTATTTTAGGATTAAGGAAAAATCCACACACACTTTCATCATCATCACCCTTTAGCTTCCTAAGGAGCACATGCCATCAATAAACTTATGCCAAGTCTTCCTTCATGTTTGTCTCCAGTTCTCTTCTCCGTGTGTTCCTTGGTCTCCCTTTACTTCCGTTACCGTGGTGATTCCAGAACAATTATAACACATAAGGAAGGGAAACCCGAGGCCTATAAACAGTAAATAAATATTAGACAAACATAAATCTTATGAGTGCCTGAAAACATACCTTTATGTTTGTCTCATATTTATTTACTGATTCCATAACAAGTACTGCCTAGTAATGTTATCAACAGGTTTCCTCAGTGTATATCCTATTCATCTCCAGCATCTTCTTATCGTCTTTTGTTTCACTGACGTTTGTCTGGTTCTTGTCATCACATATTAGTCATCTTGGAAATTGTAATTTACCATACTCTATTAACAAAAGGCAGTTAAAATATTTTGGCTACATAAAAAGATATAACACTTTGCAGAAGACCACAATAAAAGCAGAGTTGAAGGCAGACGTTCAAGGGGAAGACAGCGCTATAAGTGGGAAGATAACAACAAGAGATGGACGGGAAAGAGTCTATCAGAGTGCACCATCAAGACAAGAGACCGAAGACGTTGAATATCCATTACAGCCAACCTTCTTTGCGTAGATTGTGACAAACGGCTTTGTGCATGTACTTTTGTGCCCCTCTCTCACCCATTCATCCCCTCCGGCAGTATCACTTCTTTTCTTCATCGTCCTATTATTTGGCATATTAAATGCATCTTCATTATTCTTTTTGTGACCGCTCCCAGACTTTTTACGTTTCACTAAGTGAACGTAGTATTATCAGGTTAATATGATTATCACGTAAGTCAGACTGGCCACCTTTGAAAGAGACGTCAGTTGTTTGTGCAACGTGGTATCGCACGAACACGCTCAGAAAGCCAGATTGCTATCTAAGGATACCGCCCGAGGGACGGGCAAAAACACCGGTGATACTTAGATAATCGTTTCATCTGAGCCCTCTCGGTATCAATATTGCCGATAATCTATCTGGGTAGACAATCTTGGCGGAAAGTATTACGCCAGGAAATGTGTTCACAGATTTGTTTGTGAGTTGGCAGAAGCATTACGACATATTGAAAGAGGTCACGCGATGGAATTTTAAAATGTAATATTTTAAAACACGCGGGGGAGATTATGAATTTAAACACCCCAACCCAGATAGTGCTAAAGAGCTTACCATTGGTTTGATTTGAGAGCAGGAATATACATTGACTTTCATTGGAAGTTAGTCTAAAAATACAATCTAGGATTTGAACTGAGAAATGAGAGCGAAATAGGAGTAAAAAATCACTGCATTGCATCATCAAATTAACAACTCCCAGGAGCCAGAAAGAGAAGGATCGGACTAAGTAATCCTAACTTATAAGTGACAGATCAGAAGTATTTGGGCAACTGTAAAACTTAAAAGTAAACCCGCATATTTAAATACAGAGACTTGAAACTTAAAAGGACCCGGACAAAAGTATTTGGGCAACTTTGAAACAAAACAAGTTAACCCGCATTTTAAATACGAAGTCTGGATACCTAAGGAATCAAATTCACCCGTCATAAGAGGAATTATAATATTTCCAGACCAAGTGATTCGCAGAACACCCGTCTGCGACGTTGGCTATTGCACACCACAGGTCAGATAGAATGACCAAGATTATGGTGCGTGTAAGCGCGGTATGATTAAGAATTTTCACTATGTGTACTTCGCACATGACGTGATCATGTTTGGGATAGAAACCTAAGAGTGTTAATATTTACCATAATGGGTTCGCTTGTGTCTTCTACCAGATGGTAGATATTTGAAAAGTGTTCAATGGATAATGTCTTGTAAGACATCAATGTGTTTGAATATGGAACAAACAAATGAAAATGGATCATGTATTACTTTTATGGAATAATGGAATGTGGAATTTAATAAAATTAACCTGCTTTTCAATGCCATGTCGAGATGTGTAGTCTAAAGTATGAAATAAATGTTGGAATGTTGATAGAGTTTCCAAGTCGATATTTTTATCGTTGAGTTGGAACGTTGGAAATACTGTTACTGAGATCTTGTGGTGGTTGTTATGAACCTTGTGGACAATATAATTATTAATCCTAGACATAATCGAGCAAACGAGCATAATATGGAATTTAACAATATAAACCGTAACCCCACACCGTCATAATAGGATTACTAACATTTCCTAGACCAAGTGATTCGCAGAACACCCATCATAAGAGGAATAAATTTCCCAGACCAAGGGATTTTAAGCATCTAATAAAGTGCTGTGTCCATTCTAAACTGTGCAGGAGATTGTGTTCTCAAAAGTTACTTTCGGGTAAGTGTAAACATTTATTTTACAAATGTGAATTTGACAGGTTTTTTCTTGCTAAGTGGTTATATACGAGGCTGGCAACCTCAACGTATGAAACTAGTATATTGATAAACCACTACAGCAGGCACTGGTGATTTTTCTTGCTAGTCGCACTGACCCCAGTCTCCGGTGGGTGGACAGCGAGACAGTGCGCCTGTTAATTTGAATCCCACAAATGTACTTAGCAGAGGCATTTGTTTTTATTGTGTCTAAAAGATCATGGTACTAAGCTATCAGACGGTTCAAGGAACTAAGCTATCAGACTGTGAATCGTCATCACAAAAAGATTGACGAAACCAAGGCTGCATGACTCACTTATACCAGCTAAGTGCTTATAAAAAGCCCCAGCAAAAGGACAGAAATATTCTTTAAATATAAACCCTCTATCCAGTCTCGATGAAGACAAATTGATTTTTCATCTCAAATTCACCATCATTCTATTTATTTTAACCTGTTAAAACTAATTGATTGTTAAATGTGTTACATGCTATTTTAAAACATAACAATCTTAGTTGATTCAGTTATTATAAGTGTGAAAGCATACGTATGAGCAAGACTGTTTTATATATATATATATATATATATATATATATATATATATATATATATTATATATATATATATATATATATATATATATATATATATATATATATATATATATATATATATATATATATATATATATATATATATATATATATATTTCTATAGAGCTACTTCTTGTAAAAGGGAATTTCGCTGGATTTACACCAGCTGGGGGCTTGAACGGGCTATAACCATTGCTTAATTCTTCATAAAAGGCGGCGGGCCGATAATAAGTTAACAATTGCTCAGCCAATACAGCATTGTTCTTGACTTCGGAAATATCTTATGAAAACTCCCTTGAGATAGAAGCTTCTTTACCCTTCTATCTACATCTCTGCCAAGAGTAATCATGTGCGAAGGTAGACCCTTTGATGACCCATCTTAGATACTCTTGAGTTTTGGCCACTGGTGGACCACTACTGCAAAGCAGGGGAGGCAATCCGTGACAGAGATGACAGCTGACGATGAAGATTAACAATAATTGGACAGGAGATATGATGCCATGTTTGTATATCATCAATTGAATATATGATATGGACATAGAGACACTGTATATCCTAATTATAATCCATCAGAGGTTGAACGGGATATCTTTCCTCATCAGTTAAACAACAAAATTTGTTTGAATACAGGCTCACATTGTTTCATGTCATCATATTATTTCCAGCGCAAGTTGAATATAAATGTGCAGCTCAACACAAACATCCAGAACATCTATAAAGTTCCCAATGACACAGCCCCCGATGGTCATGTCTTCAGGATGAATGATCAAAAGCAGCAGTGTTACACATGCAGGTAAGTAGTTTTGTTTGCTTGTATTGTGTATCTTTCTTATGATTATTTCAGCTTGCCTCTCAGTCTGTCTGTCTGTTTATGTGAATGCCCCTCCTTGCATGCAAGTGTATGTATTTGTATATGATTAAATATGTGTGTTTGTATATGATCAAATGTGTGTGTTTGTATATGATCAAATGTGTATATTTGTATATGATTAAATGTGTGTATTTGTATGTGATTAAATGTGTGTGTTTGTATATGATCAGATGTGTGTGTGTAAATGATTAAATGTGTGTGGATGCGTATAGTCTTAGGCTGTATGCGAGATACCCCCATTGTGCTAATGAGGTATATGCTTAGAGTGCTCTCGATTAGATCCATATATGCAATGGCCTAGGCAAAAGCCTATATACAAATGGCACCCCCTGCATGAAAACATAGCTGACATAAGGGAGCAAGAATAAAGAGGGGGATATCATGGATGGCATAGGCAGAGACAGTGATCAAGCAGGTGACCACAGCTGAAAATATATTCAAAGGGGAAGGGATTAACTACCGGCAAGTCATCATCAGCCTTGGTAGACAGTGTAGAACTTGGGGGCATTAGGAAAGCAGAACTGGAAATTAATCAACTGATACATGATCATGCTGAAGATAATGATGTCACTGTGAATATTTATGGGTCTGTGATCCATGGTGAGAAATGCAGGTTGGGGCTTCTCTGCAAGGGTAAAGGGCAGAATCTTCGCTGAACATAGCAAGGCTTACAAGATAACAACTTCCAGCATGAGAATAGAGGTAGAGGCAGTTACTGCAGCCTTAAGGTGGCTTACTGAAACTTCAGTGGTTCAAAATGGTTGGTTATGGCATGAATGGAAAACATTCATAGAAGCTTCAAATCTGCAGGAGCTGGTGTGGATTTACTATCCTGGTCTCGCAGGAGAACACGGTAATGAGAGAGCGGACAGACTAGCATCAAGAGCACCAATGGTAGGGACACTGGATATGGATAAGGGAGAGATACTGAGAACAATTAATGATCACCTGCTAGAGAATGACACTGCAATAGATGAATCATCAAGGTTAAGACTGTTGGAATTTGGCATCAAATGTAAGGCTAGCAGAGATGGACGGATGCATCCGTCGTGTATATAACCAGCAAACCAGAAGAACAGTTAGCATTCACACTCTTCGACGTACACTGAGGGAGACTGAGCACCTATGGGTTTGCCCGGAGTGCAATGATATCGATTCTGTTCAACAGTAACAATATGTAAAACTTAAATGTTGTCAGTTATTTTTGTGTCAAATAGTTTACAGTACTGACAGTTCTTATTTGGCCTCCATTCACAGAACACTGATTATTGCAACTGGAATTTCTACTCCGAATATTCCAAATGTACAGGGAATAGATCTGGCAAAGGGATATGAGTCGGTGTCAATAGACCCGGAGGATTATGATGGAAAGACTGTTTTGATATTAGGTAAAACTTCATTACTTATTTTGCTGTGCCTGTTATCAACTTTGGAAACAGTGATAGTGAAAATATTTAATTGACTTAATTGTTTGTTTTTTTATACTTATCTCATTGTTTGTTTCATAATTTTATCCTCAGTGAGAATTTTGCCTCCCAAATACACTTTTCTGGCTCATTTTATATGTGTTTACAGTTTATTCATCGGGGGAAGTGGAGGACACTTCATCACATTAATCTTCATTGTTTTTTATTCTTAAGGGTTTGGTAACTTTGACATACACTTTACCTTGTTTCAGCAGGTTATCTTTTGTTTTTCTATTGTTGCTCTGTCAGCTTCATTCAAGTGACATCTGATTATATTCATTCATTCAAGTGACATCTGATTATATTCATTCATTCAAGTCACATCTGATTATATTCATTCAAGTCACATCTGATTATATTCATTCATTCAAGTCACATCTGATTATATTCATTCATTCAAATCCCATCTGTTTACATTCAAGTCACATCTGATTATATTCATTCATTCAAGTCACATCTGATTATATTCATTCATTCATTCATTCAAGTCATATCTGATTATATTCATTCAAGTCACATCTGATTATATTCATTCATTCATGTCAAATCTGATTATATTCATTCATTCATCACATCTGATTATTTTCATTCATTCATCACATCTGATTATATTCATTCATTCATCACATCTGATTATATTCATTCATTCAAGTCACATCTGATTATATTCATTCATTCATCACATCTGATTATATTCATTCATTCATTCATCACATCTGATTATATTCATTCATTCATCACATCTGATTATATTCATTCATTCATCACATCTGATTATATTCATTCATTCATTCAAGTCACATCTGATTATATTCATTCATTTATCACCCTTTAGCTACCATGGAGCCTAGGTCGTCCTGACCCGTGCCATCAGATCAATGTCTTTTCTTGTCTTCTTCATCCCCTTCATATCTGTCTCCAGTTCTCTTCTCCACGTGTTCCTTGGTCTCCCTCTACCTCTCTTACCCTGGGGATTCCAGTACAAGAACTGCCTGTTAATGCTATCAACATGTTTCCTCAGAATGTGTCCTATCCATCTCCAGCATCTTCTTCTCATCTCTTCTTTTTGTCTGGTTCTTGTCATCAGTTCCACATCGGTTATCTTGTCATCAGTTCCACATTGGTGATCTTTTCATCAGTTCCACATTGGTGATCTTGTCATCAGTTCCACATTGGTGATCTTGTCATCAGTTCCACATTGGTGATCTTGTCATACCACTTCACTCCGTCTATACACAAGCACCCATTTATGAAAGTCTAGCTTTTTGGTTGTTTTTTTTCTCTCAATGTTTCAGATCCATACTGTCGGACTGACTTGACATTTGAGATGAAGATTCTGATTTGTGTGTTGGACTTGATGTCTTTTCACTCTGATTATATTGCTTGATTGTTTTTGAAAGTTATGAAATCTACCAAAGTAATTGTGGATAGAATAAATCTGGAAGAGCCTGCAATTTAAATATTCAGCGTGTTCATGACAGCTTCTAAGGCAAGTTGATCAGGATATTTAGTTAGGTGCAGTGAACATTTTATAACCAGTTTCATAAGATATATCTTGCACTTGAGTCTTTATGCTAGACTGAAAAGATGATGATTTACTCAAAATATCTAAATAAAGATGAATGTGAGACAAGTAGAAATACAATGATGATCTTGAGAGGACTGCCTGGAACATGAAGACTTGTTGAGATTTCATTGAAAGTGTGTTCTCAACATACAGACTAACAGTCCAAGGAACAAGAAGAGTCAAACAAGTCTTGAGAGGACTGCCTGGAACATGAGGACTTGTTGATATTTCATTGAAAGTGTGTTCTCAACATACAGACTAACAGTCCAAGCAGCAAGAAGAATCAAACAAATCTTGAAAGGAAAGCAAGTAAGTGCATGATTTGACAACATAAATGTCAGGATTAAACAGTGAGCAGTGCATCCCTAAAGCTCACTCAGCAACAGAAGAGCAGCTATCCCAGATAAGTCATCACCACTGGCAGATAGGTGCAACATTATTCTTTTATAATGCAGACTTCATAGTAATAGTATTACAAGGCAGTCCTTGTTCTGGAATCCATGAACTAACAGAGGTAGAGATACACCAAAAGACACATTGAGAACTGAGGACAGAAACAAAAAGGACGAGAAATACATGGAAAGACCTGGAACTGATAGCATGGGGCAGGAGGATTTGGCATGAGTTTGTTGAAGGCTTATGCACCCTGGGGAGTTGAAGGAAAATGATAGTGAACACAGACTTCATTATCATATACTTTCAAATGATAGTGAACACAGACTTCATTATCATATACTTTCAAATGATAGTGAACACAGACTTCATTATCATATACTTTCAAATGATAGTGAACACAGACTTCATTATCATATTTTTTCAAATGAGTGTGCGAAGAAGAAGAAGAATATACTTTCATATAGTGTTTTTCATAAGAAAAATATACATAAGAGTATCCACTGTCATTTGTTTTTAACAGGTCGAGGCAATTCGGCTTTTGAATTTGCTGATGGTATTTATGGAGTCACGAATCTTATTCATATGGTCTCACGTTCTCGTGTCAGACTTTCCTGGGCCACTCATTATGTTGGAGATTTGAGGTAAGTGAAGACGAACATTCATGCTTTTATGTTCATCTTTATGTACAGTTAACTTTAAATTTACTGCAGTGATAGGAAACTCTTTACAGAGGAACAGGAGGCAATCTGATCATCAGAAGTTGTCCTCCCCTTCATACAAGTGTTTTGGCCCTTATATCTCTTTTTCATTATAAAGGTGGGGGTTGTTTTTGAACTAGGGCTGCTGAGCTTCTCGCTCTTTCGCAGCCAATACCAAGTTAAAGACTCCTTGGTATTGTCTACACTGTAGATCTAGGCTCTTCCTGCGGCTTTGCTGTCTTTCCTAAACATGTTAAATTGAAGTCATGAGCTCCAGTTTCTCCAGTCTGGCTTGCATTTAAAGAATCATCACATCTGGTCCCAAGTTATGAGGAAGAAGCACATGGTCTACTGTACACTACCCACCATCCAAGGGGGCTCTCCTTATGTGCAGAGCAGAAGTACTATGCTCTGGTTCTGGGTTCTCCCAAGGAATTGTCACATCCTACACAGAGCCCCTTCTGATCTCCCCGTGCCTATCATGGGTCCATAGTGAGATCCTCCTGCAAGCAGCCAACCAGGTAAAAGTCAAGAGTTACGTCTGAGGCTCAAGTGACTCCTCTAAGCTTAGTGTGCAATGCTGGGTTCTCAACATTTTTCACCACAGAGGGAAACCCTGGACGTGTGTGGATGATTTCAAGAGTCAATGAGGGTGTAATTAGCCACACAGTTAGAGGTTCACCTCCACATTGTGTACTCTAGCATTGTGCTTAGCTGATGGTCATATAAGGATGACTCCAGATAAGCCTCCATGCATAAAGGTGGGGATGTGCCCACTTGGCTCATGCCTCCCAAGTATCAGCCTCCTGTGAGTCATGAACCAAGTGGGCTGTCACGAAGTGGATTTAAGACTAGAGGCTGCCTACATATAGTGACATGACACTAGTGGGAAGAAAGTCTAAGAAGATAGATTTTAGAAGAAAATGACAGTGGCTGTGGAAGATGAGGCTATTGGCGTCAAGGGGCGAGAACCTAGATTGACTCTCCCTTGCCACTTGTGACGTATTATGTTGCTATAACCTCAACACCTCTAACTACCAAGACGGGATAAGGTTTAACTAAATACCACAGTCACCACTATACAGACAACATATAGATAACGTATAGTTTAACGAAAGTGACTGATCCAGACTAAAGTTTAAATAGTTTTATTTACACAACAAAAATTCAGATAACATACAACAATCAAATAGAATACGAGTTAGCACCCCTGGAAAGAACATAACAATCAATTACAGTGATTACGTAAGGTAACCCCACAATGTCGCCCTCCCCTCCACCTGTAAGGAAGAAAGGTAAGAAATACAACAACCTGTTAAGTGGGATCTCTAACATCAGATCCACCTTACTCTAAATCCCCTGATATTATGTAACCACAATCTAAATCCTACTGTCTGTCTGTCTGCAGACGTCACTAAACTTGAAGGGCCTACACAGCTTCTCCGCTTTAGGCAAATTACCCTTCACTAGCTAACACTATGTCCACCGAAAAGAACTGGTGTTATCATCTCCTACACAAACTAACCGACGAATTGCTGAATTCTATCTATGTTCAGTGTCTGTAAGACACTCCTGGTTTCTACTAAGAGTCTCCTCCACTACTCTCCTTCTCTCTCTCTCTCTCTCTCTCTCTCTAGTGCAGTTAAGAGGTATTTTGACCCTTTTTCCTCTAACCGCCTGTTGTAGCTGCTGACTTGGGTTGGTAGACTGGATACGTGACTTGGACTATCTCTGCTTCACAAAAATGACGAATCTTAATTCGTATGCCCGGTTACCCCTCTTTGGGTTTAGGGCCGTCGGTTTTATTATGACCGAATTTCACGACACCTCTAGGCCCTGTGCCTAGGTTCAGTGTGTGCGTATATGAGCGTAGCGCTCAGGATTTGTTAAGAAATCCGTTCTTTCTGGAGAAGGCTTCGCTTCCAGCGCCCTGCTCTCTCTCTCTCTCTTTCTGGTGCAAACAGAATTTGCGCCGGTGACCGTCACGTCACCACTCCTCTTTCTCTTCTGGCGCTGTCTCGACTTTTCTTCTCCTGAGAAGGCCGACGACTTCTGGCAAGCTGTTGGACAAAACTGCCGCCCCTAGCTGCCAGCCGTGAAAATATTTGCTGTGAACAAACAATAACAACAGATATACCACACATCAAATTTACATCTCTTTAACACTTAACTCCCATAATTGAACACCTCTCCCCTTCTCTATCATCGCACAGCGATACGAAAATATGGCTACCCCTACTTGCCCTCAAATACTGTCCTATCGGAAAACCCCTATCTGCAGACTCAGCTGACTTAATTTATTACATGCCGGCTGCCCAGTCAGCCGTCATAACATTTCAACCACTGAACGAAACCTATCGTCGGTAAAATTTCTGGCCCTACTTATTTAACAGTGATCGAGGTGAGTCCTCGCTAAACCAAAATAAACTAGACTCTCTAGAGAGAATAACCTCCCGTCTCCATGAATTTCACCACTATAAATATATATATCTATTAAAGGACTAATTAAATCCCATCTAGACCCATAACTGCTGACTTCAAAATGTATGATTTACCCACACGTAATAAATACACAATTCTCTATGCTCTATCAGAACTGTTAAATACACTCTCTCTTATTTAACAGCATTACCCAAAATAGCCCGCAGGTAATCTACACACACTTAAATAACACTTAAATAACTCACACAAATACCTAGCGTATTTACTCTGCTAACGTTATAAATCAAATATTGGGAAATCTTCATCCCCATGCCGGTAATATTATTTACACCCGATTCCTATAAAGTTATATATAGATATATCTTTTAAGGAACTGAAATCCTATCTCAGAACATACATACACCCCTATCTCCCCTGTTCCTGCCACTACGTTAACAAATTAGCCCCACTAGAAAATACACAACTAGCACTCACGTATACCCGCTCCAAATCCTTAAAAATCACAGTGAAGTTACATGCATCGTACCTCACGATTGTGACACTTTAATATCTCAAATCTTTACACACTCCTAAAGATTTCTCGTTCTATCATAGAAAGAATTAATGCCCCCTTACAATATTATTATTTCGATAAGATGGCACTTCTGTTACGAAATATAATTAAAACTTCCTGAAGAAACCTTTACTACAATTTTCTGAAATCTTACAGACTATCTTAGCTTAATTAACTTTATATATACCCAAGTCGAATTTCTCCGTAGAGCAGACAACTATGTATATTGAATACAGGCGTTGATTTTCAGGGCATGAAGTTTTTTTTTTTTATTAGAGAGAGTTCTGCATTATTAGACGCTCGTATTTATTACAGAAATTGAGGCCGACTCACGCCAAACGTGAGTCATTGCGTGGCTTCTTTCTTTATCAGGTCACTCTCTAATCCAATCATCATGCCGCGAAATCTAAAAATAGCCCGTGGTCATAAGCTAAATTTAGAACGTAAGAGTAACCGGAGTAATACCATTACTTACTGAGCTACGCACTTAAATCACACCCACCCCCAACTTTTGCGTGCGTAGATGCGGGTTTTCGTGAACTTTTCCACGTCTTAGAATTACCTCTCCTAATAATTACGGACGCACTCACTGCTACAGAAATAAAATGCCCCGCCCCTATGTTACACTAGAAATTCCTACATGAACGCGATTTCTTCATGGTAAAGAAAACTGGCGCGAGTCTAGAATCTAAAACCTACCGTCCCTCTTGAAAACGTAATTAATTATCTACAGAAAAAGACCAAACACCATTATTATTCACAGAGAAGGAAAAAATACGAATAAGATGAAAATCCCACCGTAATCCCCTCCTTCTGAAAAAAAAAAACAGAAAATACTACAAGGAGAAGAAACCTGGGGTGGATTACATGTAATCCCTCCAAGAAAAAACGTAAATAATGCAAGGAGAAGAGACATGGGGCCTGTTGCAAATCAAATCACAGTAACTCCTCACATGGGCCCACCCACTTGTTATTATTATTATTTGCGGACATTATCTTATTCAGCAATTCAGTATTTTTTTTTAAATAATCATGAAATTGACAGCATGACACTCTTTGAAATTATATTGCAGAAGCTATATTCCGTTGATGGGAGCCATGGCAGCACAGTGGTTAGTGCACTGGCTTCCTAGCTCGGTCACTAGGGGAGGTCACTATAATGCACATGGCCAAAAAGAACCTTTACCGACACCTGAGATTGACAGGACATACACTGAAATAAACTTTTGATTTGTGTTTTTTTTTTAAATCTTTTTAACATGAAAAATTAAATTTCCACATATTAATAAGGGTAATTTCCGAATACTCATGCTGTTTTGCTCCGCACAGAATATGTTTAGTTATGTGTTGTTTCGTAGCATTTACAGTTAGGATTAGAGTTGGGGTTAGGGTTAACCTGAACCCTAACCCTAATCCTAACCTGAAACAACACATAACTACACATATTCTGTGCGGAGCAAATGCTACAAAACAACACATAACTACACATATTCTGTGCGGAGCAAATGCTACAAAACAACACATAACTACACATATTCTGTGCGGAGCTAATGCTACAAAACAACACATAACTACACATATTCTGTGCGGAGCAAATGCTACAAAACAACACATAACTACACATATTCTGTGTGGAGCAAATGCTACGAAACAACACATAACTACACATATTCTGTGTGGAGCAAATGCTACAAAACAACACATAACTACACATATTCTGTGTGGAGCAAATGCTACAAAACAACACATAACTACACATATTCTGTGTGGAGCAAATGCTACAAAACAACACATAACTACACATATTCTGTGTGGAGCAAATGCTACGAAACAACACATAACTACACATATTCTGTGTGGAGCAAATGCTACGAAACAACACGTAACTACACATATTCTGTGCGGAGCAAAAAAGCACGAGTATTAGGAAATTACCTTAATAAGTATTGCAAAAATTATTATTATTATTTGCGGACATTATCTTATTCAACAATTTAATATTTTCTTGTAAATAATCACGGCAAGTCCAACATTTCTTGTTTTAGTATCCCCAGGATAAGAGAGGTAGACAGATATCAAAAAAAAAAAAACACATTGAGAAGAGAAGTGAAGACATACAGGGAAGGGGTGAGGTAGGTCTGGAATTGACAGCACGGAACAGGATTTGGCATCAGTTTGTTGAAGGCACGTGCTCCTTGGGTTGTTGAAGGGCTGTGATGATGATGATGATGATGATGATGATAATTATTTTCCTTTTTCTAACCTTTAATGTTTTTTTAACAGGGCTATCAATAATGCTTTGTTAGACACATATCAGCTGAAGTCACTAGATGGCCTGCTGGAAGGATCCGTGACTGATATGGCCTTGGTGCAGAAAGGAGACAAGATCTATGTCAATGTTGGTCGTGAATACGTAAAATTGGCCAGAGTTGGCAATTTTGCCCTACGAGAGCCATACGATGTTGTGATTAGGGCTTTAGGATTTATGTTTGACGATACAATATTCAAGTAAGTCTGTGTTGCTGCTCACATTATATTCAAGTGCATTGCAAAACAGAATGTTTATCCATGCAGATATTAAAAAAGAAAATGTGTACTTAATAATCCACGACCAGATAGTTGGGATTTTAATGTAATCATGATGTTTCCACATGTGCCAGGCATTTTTGTCGAAGCTTATTATTTCATGAAGTTTGTTGAAAATTTTTTTGGCTTTAAATGTCTGCAAAATAGGGTAGGTGGACACATGTCTAATCCTCTTTAGTTTCCTTCTGTGATTTGCTTGGTAGGTTACAGTGGTATTGTTCTTTGCTTCCCGTTCAGGCCCTGATAACACACAGAATCCCCGGGGAATAGAAATAGAAGGAGACCAAAGCACTCATGAAGAAGGGAATTAGACATAGGCATGAAGGGGATTATTTGTGGGAGAACAACAAAAACAGCAATCAAAAAGCTACAGGCTTTCTTAAATGGGTGCTTGCATAGAATAGAAGGATTGAAATGATATAAGATCACCAATGTGGAACTGATGACAAGAACCAGACAAGTACCGGTGGAACAAGAGATGAGAGGAAGATGCTGGAGATGGATAGGACACACACTGATGAAACCTGTTGATAGCATTACAAGGCAGTCCTTGTTCTGGAATCCACAGAGCAAGAGAGGTAGAGGGAGACCATGGAACAAGTAGATAAGAGAACTGGAGACAGACGTGAAGGGCATGAGGAAGACATAGAAAGACCTTGAGCTGATGGCATGGGACAGGAAGACTTGGCAGAAGTTTGTTGAAGGCCTATGCTCCTGTGGGAGCTGACAGGGAATTTTAAAAAACAGTATGTCATGTGACATCTGTATTCTGTTTACTGAGATGTTCCAATGTATCTTTCTTATGAGCACTTTCTTCTAGTACAAGGGAATGGTGTATAGAGAGACCATTGAGAAGGGTCTGTTACATGAGTACATGTTTTCTTTTGTATTTACAGTCACCATGCACATTACTTATGGGTGGTAAACTATGATTTGATTACTTATGGGCGGTAAACTATGATTTGATCCTTCATCTGACATTAAACTTGTTGAGAGGATACTACTAGTTTTTTTCTAAGATTTAGATGCAGCTTCTGACAAATAATGATGGCAGTATGTTTATTTGTAAATTTGGAATTAATTACTGCACATATTGAGATAGTCACCTGCTATCATTACAAGACAGTAATGTATTTTGGGCACACCTTCTTTTCCCCCATCACTCCTGTATAGAAGAAATAGAGGAAAATATCAAAAAACATATGAAGACCAGGACTGGAGACTAGAGCAAACCTTATAGTCATTCATCATCATTTTCCTTTTCACTCCCTATAGAGCATGGAGCCACCACTGCAGCTGGTCTCCTTACAGGAAGCCTGGACACAGCATGACAGACCCTTGAAGCTGTGGTTTCTGTAGCTATTGATTTTACATGATGAGGCTGCCAGCCCCATGCACAACCTCATATTAGTTGTCTTGTAAGACATGCCTGAGGGAACAGTTGTCTTGTAAGACATGCCTGAGGGAACAGTTGTCTTGTAAGACATGTCTGAGGGAACAGTTGTCTTATTATTTCTTTGTCTCATAAGAAATCTCTGGGAAACTACTTGGGGCCAACCTCATGTTATTTGCCTTTTAAGACATACCTAGAGGAAATACAACAGTGATGTTGCGTCTGTTAGCCGTGACTTATTTTTTTGTCGTGTTTTTCTTGTTTGACAGTAACACAGCAATTACTCGAGGCAAAGCTCGGGCCAAGAAGTATCCATCTATTCATCACAATTATGAGTCCATGGACTTCAAGGGTTTATTCTATGCAGGGACCACATCCCACTCTCTGGACTTCCGTAAATCTTCTGGTGGATTCATTCATGGCTTCAGATATACTGGTGAGAAGTTAATTTCCCTGCCGTCTTCAGAGAGGGCAACCAATTTTGATGAAGCAGTTCTTCTTCTTCTTCTTTCGTTCACTTGAAATATATTATCTATATCTACAATGTTGTTTCTTGTATAAACTTCACTGTCTTTTGTAGTTCATACAGAGGTCCGTATAGTTTTGCTTCCAGTGTTGTTTCTCTGGGCCAGTGGGTTTGCCTCAATATATCATATTCGGGGCAGTCTTGAAGTATGTGCTCTGCAGTCTGGGGTGCCCATCCACATGTCATCATCATCAGCTGCCATCTCCACAACGAAGGTTGGCTGTAAAGGATCTCCAACGTCTTCTGTCTCTTGTCTTGGTGGTGCACTTCCCTGTCCATCTCTTGATGTTATCTTCCCACTTATAGCGCTGTCTTTCCCTTGCACGTTTGCCTTCACCTCTCCCTTCTTCTTCTTCTTTCGTTTGCTTGAAATATATTGTCTATATCTGCAATGTTGTTTCTTGTATAAACTTCACTGTCTTTTGTAGTTCATACAGAGGTCCATATAGTTTTGCTTCCAGTGTTGTTTCTCTGGGCCAGTGGGTTTGCCTCAATATATCATATTCGGGGCAATCTTGAAGTACGTGCTCCGCAGTCTGGGGTGCCTGTCCACATGTACACATGGCTGAATTGCCAATCTTGAATTTTGTATACATGTGGCTGCGGAGGCGGTTGTGTCCTGTTCTGAGGCGCAGAATGACAATTTGTTCTGATCTGTTCATAGCTTGGTAGTCATCCTGTGTTGGTGTTGGTGGCTTTCTGATTGATTTGATCATCTTTTTCTTCTGATGGTACGTAACTGGTACATCCGGTTGCTCGTCTGCAGCACCTTCTTTAGCCAGTCGGTCTGCTCTCTCGTTTCC
The DNA here is from genome assembly GCA_024509875.1 of Oreohelix idahoensis. Taxonomy (NCBI): domain Eukaryota; kingdom Metazoa; phylum Mollusca; class Gastropoda; order Stylommatophora; family Oreohelicidae; genus Oreohelix; species Oreohelix idahoensis. The sequence goes on along the minus strand of JAMPIV010004260.1, from coordinate 321,080 downwards.
TGGTATTCCACAATGAGACGGTATCCACTGCATGGCGACCTTGCGCTGGTTGCACAGTTCAGACAGTAAGGCTTGTATACCTGGTAATTTTCTGGACTGAAGTGCTGATCTTGCATCTGTCAGGAATACCACAGGATGTGGACCAAGATTGGTGTTCAGCAGTTTCTCGGTTGCCACCTTGATTGCCTGGATGACGAAGCAGTCAAGATTGTTTTCTTCATGACAGTAAAAAATATTTTTAGACTCACAAAATTTTGTCGACTTCCTCTCATTCCCCAGGTGCATTTTTACGGAATCTGTCCCAATGTCTTTAATGCCTGGCGCCTTCAATTTTTTTTCTTTTTCTGTCTTATTTTCAACTCCTTCTGTAGTGACAAGCCTTCATAATATGCTTACGTTGAGGATATAGATTTTATGGGTTATTTATTTAGTATGTAATATTATGTAATCTTTTCTTTCTCTTGTTTTATTTAAAGGTGGTACATGAAATAAATATTACAAAATTCATGATGATGAAGTAAACATTAATACTGAGGCGGCAAACAATTATTTTAGTTAACAAAGCTGAGGAGAGGCTGAGAATAAATATTTGCATAAATAGCGAAGCATTTAAACAAGTGCATAATTGTTAATGAGACTAAGATAGAATCTGACTACAGCTTTCTCAAGCATGTTGTACTAGGTGACTATAATGAGGTTGATCATGAGGCTGGCAAGCTCAATCTTGTCAAACAAATTAATAAATTAACTATCACTGTAAGAGCACATGAATGCTTTGGTACAGGCTTCCTGCAAGTAGACTGGCTGCATTTTTGAGATAATGCATCATATGGAGCAAAAAAAGAAATGATGATAACAAATCTAAGTTCCCACAGATAATGTAGCAAGTAGGACATCTTGTTACATTGTAGGTAGGTCACAGTGGAAGTATTGTTTGCTCTTGTTCAGGCCACAATAACCACATGGCTGAGAATTGTAATATCTTGGAAGCACAAAAGTAAAGGAAGGAAGATGGTGAACAGAAATTAAAATGAAAATAATTATTGACAAATATACTGTTAACAACTAAAGATATACAAAGGTCACTCCAAAAGTAATTCACATTGTCATATTACCATACCACAGTCATTCAGAAGACATAAGGCTAACACATATATTTTGAGTCTTCTAATCATTTTGCCATCTTTAATATTTCTTCAGTGACACGCAAACCGTGCATACTCACTCGCTTAACAAATCAAGGACACAACTCGCATTAATTACTAACTCAATATGCTACATTCCTTCCCGTTTTCAAATCTAGTCCCCAAGTGTGACAGAAAAAAGGACATATCACACAGTATACAAAGACAGTGTAGAAAATAAAATGTGCATACCAGTACTTTAACTCCAATTACCACACTCTATGAAGATATGTGTTTTCAAAACAGTACACATAGCAGTATATTGTTAGTACGCTTGGATGATGAATAGATATCTCTGTGACACTCCAGTTCTTATCTCAAATGGTTTTTGTTACATTACTTTATAAGGAACTTTGATGTTATGTCTTCATGTGTTTTCTTTATCAGGTTAATGAACTGGGTTCAATTCCCGGTAAGCCTATCACTTCTGTTGTTTTTCTTTTGTCTAGTCTTCTTTATTTCTCACGAGTGTCTGAAACATACCTTTGTGCATTATTTATTGATTTATTTACTGTTTACAGGCCTCGGGTTTCCCCTCCTTACTTCTTTATACGTTTAATTAACTTATGGGAGACTCTAAAGTTATCCTCTAAACCAGCGGTCAGAAACTGGTCGATCATGCTCTACTGGTAGATCACAAGGGATGATTTGGTAGATATCTGGTGATGGACGGTGGAAAATAATACCCTTTTAAGCTAGGGAAATCTATGAATAGCCATCTCTTGCTGACATTAAAAAGTGCAGCATCCCCAGGATTTAAGGTACTTTCCCTTCATTCCTAAGAAAAATCCACAGGCTTGCTTACTAAAATTCACTTTACTCCTCAACTGCATAAGATAGGAATGCAATCTTTTCTTGGAAGTGGTTAACATGCAGTAAATGTATTTAGTTTGAATTTTCCACCGCTGTATTGATGGAACTGTAGGAAGCAGATCATTCATCAGAGATAGAAGTTACAAATAGGTTGCATTTCTTCCTGATTACAAGTATTCTGAAACATGAAAACAGGCATGATTTTATCATGATAGATCTTTAGAGAGCTCAGTGTTTTGAAAGTAGATCCTCATAACTCTCGGTTGCCTACTTCTGCTCTAAACAGTAGAAGGCCTTTTCATAGTACACAAATCCAATGTAAAGTGGTGAATTCAGTGCTGTTATTGCACAGTGTGACTGCATGGTATGTACAGGAGGTGTTTTGTCAGAAACCAGACTGCATTTTATCATGATAGATTAATATGAAACTATTAGAGAAATAAATACCAATTCGTGAAATTTATGAAACAAAGGTAGATCAGGCACTCGCAGGAAATAAAGAACCCACTATCCTGTTCTCACTGTTCTAGTCTACTATCATTTACTGGACACAGTATTAAGGTCCTAAGGGTCTTGTTGGATTCGGCCTATACTGCTTGATAGAAATACAACAGAGTGATTGCGTCATTAATAGGCTGAACTGCCCATGGAGGACTTCTGGTGTCGTGTATTGTGGTTCGCACTATTGACCTGCCATTGAAACATCATTTTTTGATGATGCGTAGATGGCAGAGCGGATAGTGTGATTCGCTTGCATGGCTAGGCGGGGTTGTCGCACGGAAGGTCCAGTGTTCAAATCCTGGGTAAGCCACTCATGTCTGTTGTTTTTCTGTTGTCTGGTGTTCTACTTCATTTCCTGCGAGTGCCTGATAACATACCTTTATATTTGTTTCATATTAATTTCATATTAATTTACTGTTTACAGGCCTCAGGTTTCCCTCCCTTATTTGTAATAAAAATTCGTTATCTTCCTTGACAAAGAGCCTTTTTTCCATCTGAGATGACAAGTTGAGCTATTTGCTTTAACTTGTTCATATTCTTGACTGAAGTTTTTATGGCTCTGAGTTTCCCTAGTATAAGTTAGCCTGCCCCAGGGCCAATATTCCTTAGTTGCCTCTTACAGCATGCATGATAGGGGACAGTGGTACTATTCTTTGCTGACTTTCAGGCCCTGGTAAAACATGAGCAAGAAGCAGTGTGTTATTATAGAATTCTTGGTGGATGAGAACAAGACAATACTGGACAGTTTGACATTGTGGCATGGAATAAGGTCAACAACAGAATTGATCAATTGTACTGAAGACAGGAAGTTTTGGAGAGACATGATCTCCTATGCCACTAGGCATGTTACTTGAAGAAGAAGAGAACAAGCCACGAAGAAACATCCTTTGAGTAGACCAGCTTCTCCAATAGTTCCTGCTCGCACTTACTTTCTCAGTTTCCAGTTGGAATGAAAACTTTTCAGTTACATGCTTACCATAATCAGGTTCCTTAACTCTCAGCAATATTATCTTTCTGTGTAATAAACATAGTTTTAAAACTATAAGCATTAAATATACTGGTGAGTGACACCCCCACCTACAAAATATGGCAGGCAGTTCTCATTGATGCACTCTGATTGGTTAATTTAACCATTAAACTTTTCTAGGGGAGAGGCTTATTGTGAAAGCTAGAGTTTAAGCATGTTATAAGTGGTGATAGTGTGTGTTAGGGACAAAAAAATGTTTTTATTTTTTGTTTTGTAGAATAAACTTTAAGAAAATCAATGATTTGTTAAGTGATTAAAATGAGATATATCGAATACTTACTCACTTACTTGGTTGTTCCCCTTCTACTGTGAGGTGTAGAGGTTTGGAAGAGAGAGCGCCAGACTATCCTATCGGCTAGCTTCCTCCTGGCCTGGTTCCATTCTAGTCCTTGGTCCTTCAAAGATTGTCTAATGTTGTCCGCTAGGCCTCCCAGCGGACTCTGGGTTGTCCTGGAGGTCTGGATCCCTGGCTCTTGGTTTCCCATGCTTGTCGTGGTAGCCGATCTTCTCCCATTCTGCAGACATGGCCAAACCATCTTAGTTGGGACTGTTCTACTTGGGTCTGCAGGGGGTGGGATTTTAGGCCTTGACGTATTGTCTGGTTGCGGACCATGTCTCTTCTTATTATTTCAACCACCTTCCTCAAATACCTCATTTCTGAGGTCTGGATCTGGCTTTTGTGGGTTGTAGTCATTATTGCCCATGACTTGCATCCATACATCAAGACTGGGACATAAGTGGAGCGGGATACAGCCATCTTCGTTTTCTTACCAACTTCTCTCTTGCTGAGGAATCCTTGATTTATGGCCTGAAAAAGTCTCCCAGCTGCTGCTTTTCGAGTTGCCAACTCTTCTTTGATGCCTCCCAACCGGTCTATAACAGCTCTGAGGTATTTAAAGTGGTCGACCTGCTCCAGGACCTGTTCTCCCAGCTTAATCTGATGTCTTCTTTCCTCTCGTGATATCACAATGGATTTTGTTTTAGAGCTGCTTATGACCATCCCTCTCTTCTCCAACTCTTCCATCCAGACTTGCAGGTTGGATTGGAGATGTGCCTCTGATTTAGCAATCAGGGCAACATCATCAGCAAATGCCAGCTCTGAAATACAGACCTGTCTCATCTTCCAGTACCCCACTGAATACTTTCTTGTTCTCTCCTTACATGCCTTGATGACATCATCCATGAGGAGTATGAAAAGATAAGGTGACAGGATATCACCTTGTCTTACACCAGTGGTGGTCCTGAACTCTTCTGACTTATGGTTTGCTATCCTCACATAATTTCTGCAAGACTTGTAGAAGCTCTGTATAGCATGAATCAGAGGTGCTGGAATGTTCTTCCTTGCCAAACAGTCCCAAAGTTTGCTCCAGGGGACCCTGTCAAACGCCTTTTCCAGATCTATGAAACAGAGATGGATCTCACTCTTATACACAAGAGCCTTTTCACTCAGCTGTCTGAGTGTGAAGATTAGGTCTTGAGTACTTTGGTTTGCTTGGAATCCACACTGGACCTTATCCAATTGTAGCTCAGCTAGGCGTCGAGTCTCTGCTCTAGGATTCTAGAGTAGATTTTACCAGGGACACTGAGAAGGGATATGCCTCTATGGCTTCCACATTGTTGATTGTCACCCTTTTTGAAAATCGGTGTTATGATGGCAATCTCCCAATCCTTTGGTATGGTCTTGTTGCACCACGCTGCCTGTAGAATCCTTAAGAGTAATAGGTCGCCTGCTGCTCCCATTTACTTAACCATTTCTGGTGGTATACCATCATGCCCTGCTGCTTTGCCCATCTTGATTTTCTCCAGTGCTGCCTTCAGTTCTTCCATCTTTATGTCATCTTCACCATCATTGGTTTTCTATTCTGTGCTAGTGGTTATCATTTCTGATGCTTGACCTTGCTCACCATCAAGGAGTTCTGAGAAATATTCTTTCCATCTTTCCATTACTTCCTTCGGGGCAGTAAGCAATTTGCCTTGCTTGTCCTTTATAAATTTAAGAGGGCTCTGTTTTTCCTTCCTTATGTTCTTTAGGGTCTTATAGAACAATTTCTGGTTTTCTTGCGCATCTTTTTCTAGCTTTTCTCCAAATTCTTCTCAGGACTTCTGTTTTGCTGTTAGCGCCTTGTTCTTTGCTTCTGTTCTGAGTATCACATATTCTCTATATTTCTCTATTTGTCCTGCTGTGTTTTTAGCTCTGAAGTATTGTTTCCATGCCATTTTCTTCTCTCTTATTTTCTCTTTAACTTCCTCTGTCCACCAAGGTGTCCTCTTTCTCTTGTTCCCAAGTCAGACTTCACCACATGCTTCTGCAGCAGCTGTCTTTATGGTGTCCTTGAATTTGGGACCCAAATATGCAGCAATAGAGAATGGAGTCAGTGACCCATAGCTTGACTGCTTGCGTCAGGGTCAGCGAACCAGAGCTGACCAAGACCCTACTCCACCTCCACGTGGTGGTCCTGGAAACAGGCTGCATCACTGCAGTCTGGCTGAGAGAATAGGGATGCAAACCCGGTCCCAAAAAATGCTGCTCTTTAAAGGCGCAGATATCGCAGCTCCTGAAGAAGAATTTAAGCCAGAGGGTTTCCAAGTCATCAGGTTGTTCTTCTGTGCTGCTCGCCGCGGCAGCAGTAAGCCCCTGATATCTGGTCTTAATTTCTGGCTCTCTCAGCTTGTAGTCTTAATGCTCATTCCTCCTGTTCCTTTACTTAGTTTATTGCGTGATGTTAGGCAGTTCCTAGGCTGAGCACTGTAAAAATAACTCTTTTAGTCGATTTATGTGCAGGTAGTAATCACTAACAGACTCTCCTGTGTTCAATCTACATAATAAAAGAACTCTGAGACACAGTAATAAGGGGAATGGGTTAGAAAACCTGTACAGAAATTATGGGTGATCACTTCCAATCTCTGGCCCCCTCCAGACTCTAGCAACCCGGACATACTTGAATGAGCTCCTCCTAACTATTGCATAGTCAATCACTGACTTCTCATTCTTTGTTGGTTCACATCTAGTGTAAGCATGTATGCGCTTATGGGGGAACTTTGTGTTTGTAATGATCAGATTCTGTTCACTGCAGAATCTAAGGAGTCGCTTTCCATTGTCATTAAGAGTATCTTCTCCATATCTTCCGAAAACTCCACCTCATCTAGCATGATCATTTCCAACTCTGGCATTGAAATCTCCGTGCATGATAATTTCATCTAGGCAGTCATCCACTGTCCTTTGAAGCAGCTCGAAGAATTCCTCCTTGACCTCTGCTCTCTCATCCTTATTTAGCCTGTACACTATGACCAGGTTGAATATGGTTTCTCCTTCTTTTAGTTTTACAACCATAATGCGCTCCGAGACAAAGTTCCATCCCTTGATATTATCTTGTTGGTTTTTCGCCACAATGCAACCCACATCCCCTTTAGCTCTTTCAGATGTGGGTACACCACTGTAGAGCAGCGTATTGCCATCGAGATCCATGACTCCTTGTCCTTTTTTCTTTGTTTCCGTTATAGCCAGGATTTCTAGTTTTGCTTTCCTCATCTCTTCCACCAGCTCCTTTTCTTTCCCATTTATACTTCTTGTGTTCCATGTTCCATAAGTCATAGTCCGTAGTCCGTTCCAGTTCATCGCCTTTAGAATCAGTCCAGTTTTCTCTCTTGTATTGCTCGTAATCGTGATTTAAAGCAAACAGGTGATTGGCCTGTTGTGCCTTTGCATGGTGGAGCGGCTGCCTCCTTATGGCCTCCTTGCAGGCCACCCACCTCCATTTTCAGCCGGGCCTGAGACCAGCCTTGGCGGAGTTCATATCGAATACTTTGTATAGTATTGTGAGGAAATATATAGACACCAAACGAGCAGATGAAGAAAGATGTAAACCCTGATAATGTGTGTTTATCAAAGAACTGGATTTATTTCATGGGAACAGAAAATCAAAGTACCCTGCAGCATTTATGCATGTGTGAATGACAAAAAAACAGAGCAAAACACACAACACTTCACTAAGGAGGTAAAAGATTAACGCAAATGGTGAAGAGGACAGAAGCAACATAACTTTTTCTAACCCACAAGCCGTGTAGTGTGCCACAATATGGTATATTTTTCTCTCATGGGCCACCTGGTACACCCATTTGGTTATATTCAGATTTCCTCATGCTGCCATTTTATTCAGTATTGCAGGGGGTTGGAGTGGCTCAGAGGTATAGTGTCCGCCTCTAATTCTTAAGGTACTGGGTTTGCTCCCAGCACAGGGAATATAATTGATGGAAATTTTTTTCAGAACCAGTGGTTCCTAATGATGTCATACTCCCCCTGATCTCCTAGGTAGTGAGATCTGATGCCTAGCCTTCTCGGATACGGGCGAAAAAAATAGGAGGTCCCGTATACAAGTTGCGCACGTTAAAAATCCCTCTGCAGTTGGAAACCGTAAAGAGTAGCCCATATGGCAGTTGTCCTGGCAAAATTTAAAAATAAGGAAACCTGCCCACTACAAAATTATTTATAGAATGTGATTCCTGTAAAATGTAAGATGTAAAAACACATTGGAATCCTCACTGGTGCTCCAGAGTTTGTGCACCATGCTGAAGTCAATGTGTGATCTACAGGAGGAGATCGGAGCCCTTATGGAGTTATCCGTGGGCAACGAAAATGGTCCTTATAACCAAACCAAATCAGCGTTGCTGCTTTTAAGACTTACTACAGTTCAGATTATTCTTTGGCAAATTCTTCATTCCCTGAGGAAAATAAAATGGGATTCATTGTGGTGCCAAAGTAAAACCTGAAAACTTCCTGGGACATAAAGAGTTAAGTGGAAAGAAGCTCAATGAACTGAAAATAAATTATCTGAAATGGATGTAAGTGAGAGAGAAACAAATATAAAGAGCTTTTCCTTGTTTGTTTTATTCTGAGGAGGGTTTTGACCAGCATGTTGGTGCTTTGTTTCCTGTAATACCTGAAATGGCTGCTTAAAATTTGCATTCAGTTGTACCTTTATTATCTTGCCGTTTAAAAAAATAATGTAAGTTGCATATAAAGTTACAATAACCATGTATTCTCTGTTCCTAGCTCGTGCCTTACACAGACTCATGGAATGGAGATATGAGGGAGTTCCATGGCCCTCAGTAACCATTCCCAGGTCACAACTGCTCAACACAATCCTCAAGAGAATAAATGAGGCCTCAGGAATTTATCAAATGTTTCAGGTTAGAGAGCTTTCATTACGGATCACCTGATAGATAATTTTTGTTCTCTTTATGTCTTATAACCTATTTATCAAAATTTTTAATGTTTTAACAACAATTTGATCTGTATATTTATCAGAGCTGTAAAACTATTGTCTAATGTAAATCATCTGATTTAAATAATAATATGCAGTGAGTGGTCTATGTCAAACTAAATATCTTAAACTTGCTATTCTCCTTCACTATGGGGAGAAAGGGGTGCAAAATATCTTTGATATATTTGTCAGCACCTGGAGCACATTTAATAAGGTTTTTTTAATTTACAGTGCATAATTCTGTCACACTAAAAAAGTGGCGTTTGACCTGGTCTGTATGAAATAGTGGACTACACTGTATTGCTGACATTTCTAATGGCATAAATGTTTCTTTACATCAGATGAAGAAAGTCACAGTTTTGATTAAGGGTTATGCCATTTTTTAAAACCCCAAATTTTTTTTTCCTTCTGCTATAATTCATCATTACTTGTAGTAGTAATTTTAGTTACATGTTTTGGCACTTGTTTGTTGACATAAGTTGTAAGCAGACACATGTGTTAGCATCAGTTGTAAGCTTTTATTAAAAATGTATTTTAACCATTCACAGAATCTAGGAGACATTGCAGTTCTTTCAGAGTGAGTTCAGTTCAACTTTCCTTCCTGGGTTTAAAAAAAAATCACAGCAGGCAGAAAAATGTGGAAGAAAGGAGGAAGAAGAAAATAAGTACTACTGACAGCAGTGAAATTTGTAAAAGAAAGTTTTAGAAGTGTGTCCTAAAACAATGTAGCTGTCAGGCTATGTCTGTTGGTATTGCCCTTTAGCTGTATATGCCTGCCTGTACCTACTTATATATGTCTGTCTGTATCGCCCTTTAACTGTATATGTCTGTAGCTGTCTAACTGAGTCTGTCTAAATGCCTGAATGTATCTATCTATATCTGCATGTTTATATCCATACTAGTGTAAAAGCCCGTCATAAGACGGGAATTAAATTCAAAAGCACTACAATTTTACTTATTCAAAAGCATTTTAAAAAACCACAGTTCTATAAATATTTTTGTGCACACCGTCATTTGCGCACTTTTCTTTATCCGGTGTTACTATTTTCAGAAGAGTACATATAAGGGAAACAATACAATTAATATCTAACTTTCAACCAAAGTTGCATCCCTTAGCGTTAGTGACAGAAAAAGATGGGATTTTATATATATTGATGCTGCCGTTACCTCTCAGTATCCTCTTCTTTTCCCTTTTAGCTCCTTATGGAACAAGGAGCCACCACTGTGGCTGCTCCCCTTGCAGGAAGGCTGCAACAAAGCAGTTGTCCACTCTTGCAATGGGGATTTCAGTAGCTTTGTGTTTAAAGTGATCAGGTTGCCAGCCCCATGCACAGCCTCATATTAGTCACCTTGGACACAGGGCTTGAGGTGGTTAGTAATCCTACTATCTATATTTATTTGTGTTTATTTAAATTTTTAAAGAGGAAGAACAAAGCAAACAGTTTTTTGTTTTTTTTTAATTGATATCTCTGCCATATCCTTGTTGTGTCTATCTACATATCTGCCTTCATCTGTAGTTGTCTGCATTGATCAATATCTGTCAGATGTAACTATGTGTATCATTCTACCTGCATGTGTCTGTGTATGTAAGCTTGTATCTATCTATAGTAGCCAACTTGTATCTATGCAATACATGTATCTATCTGTACTAGTCACACTGTTTTCATTTGTTTACCTTTATCAATCTCTCTGACTATATCTCCCAATATCTGCCTATTTTCATTGTTTCCTGTTTTGTTTTGTTTTTTTAAATATAGACTGGTGCGCTTATGCATATCAGTAAAACAAATAAATGTGATAACATGTCAACTACACTCCGAAACATTTTAAATTACATGAGACGAGATTTAAGTTCATTTTTAGTTCACTTAAACTTTAGTAATTGTTGTGTTATAAAATATAAATGTAAAATTGGAGTTTATAACACATAAAATGAAAACAAAATATTGTTCTTAATTTAACAGATGCCTGGCATATCTAATCACAAAAAAAAGCCCTGTATATATATTTTCTACTTGTACCTGTAAGTTTGTATCTGTCTACCTTTATAAAACTGTCTGCAGGGCCAGATTAAGCCAAGAAGGGCCTCTAGGGTTTTTGGTGTTTGGACCCCTTTCACCAAATAGGCAATAATTTTAATATTTTTTTTTCAAACTCCTTAGTGTAATGTTATGATGTATGTATATAATCATTACCTCGTCATCTACACAAGCACACACGTTTCAGAAGGGACTCAGTAAAAGCATGTTCAGTTCGTAGCCATGTTTATTTACAGAATATCGTACATGTCAAGATTCGCATTATATTACAATGTGTGGCTCGTACTTTAATGTATTCATATTACATCCCCCCTTTTTTGAAAAAAAAATGTGTGCAAACATTTCCAACGAAATGTTTCATGTGAGAAAGGATAAGTATGTGTAATGCTCAGTGTGAGTATATATATGTCACTGTCTGTATCGGCTGGGAGGTGTCACTGTACGGCCAGAACGAGTGGTGTAAAGTGCTGGTGGTTCTGCGGAAGTCCCTGGTTTAGCTTGAGTTGGTTGTGATTTTGGCCTTGACGCTTGTTGGTTTTGTGGGGCACCAAGGTCTGGAGTTACTGCATTGTCTGTTGAAAGCATGGGAATTCTCTGTTCTGTTGTATTCTGTGGGATTTCTCTTTTATGTCCACTCTGTTTCGCCTCAGGAGGTTGCTGCTGCTGTCTGGTCTTAAAGTATAGCTCCTGGGTTCAGGGTTTCTGGAAATGATTGTTGCTTTTGACCATGTGTCATTGTTGTGGTTGTAGGTAGTCACATGCTGACCAGGATAATGGTGGTAAGTCTTTAGCACATTTGTCATAGTTGAATTTCTGAACTTGCTGACGATGCTGAAGTTGATCATATGTGCTGTCTCTATGTTGTGGACGGAAGTGGACCTTAGATGGTAGGAGATCTTTAATTCTTCTATCAAACATAAGTTCTGCTGGACTGTCGATCTTACTGTCTACCGGTGTTGTTCTCCATCTCAAGAGTGCTAGGTGTACATCCTCTGTTCTTGTTTTCTTCATGATTGACTTGATAGTTTGTATCTGTCTCTCAATGAAACCATTAGATTTAGGGTATCTAGGTGATGATGTTGTGTGTTTGATCTTCCAGTCCTTAGTGAAGTTTCTGTATGCTTGACCTGAGAAATGTGGACCGTTGTCTGATCTAATTTCATCTGGGATGCCAAACATGCTGCAATACTTCTTTGTAATGTCTGCAATAACAGCTGACGGTGAGGGTTGTGGAAGTTTCTCAATGATGGGAAATTTGCTGTAGTAATCAGCAATAATAAGATAGTCATTATTGTCAATTGAGAAAATATCAGTTCCTATAATGCTCCAAGGGCTCAATGGTATGTCTGATGGTATGAGAGGTTCTCTGCACTGCCTATTTGCATGTTCTTTTTTGTCAGCTTTAATGTTGTTAATAGTTACCACACTCAGCTTTTCGCACATTGGTAAACCCAAAATTGCAGGTCCTTCAACATCTACCAAGTAAAATGTTGACGATGTCCATTCAGAGTCTCTGTATAAACATTCAAGTGTTACTGCTCCGAAACAGTCTATACTTGTTCCATTGTAAGCTCTTAGCTTTGTCCTGCCACTCCTACTTTTTACATCCCTTGTGGGAAATCCTTGCTTATCCACCTTGTCAGGCATGATCTGTCTGAATATTCTTAAGGGTAGAGTGTTACCTTGGGCACCTGTGTCTATCTTGAACCGAATATATCTTTCTTTGTGCCTTTTAATTCCTGGTATTCGGAATTGTACTTTGCAGAAAGCCTGCGTTCTCTTTGGTTCATTACTGAAAGTTAGTATCTTCACAGTATCAAATGTGGAAGGATCACTTTCTTCACTGGAGTCAAGGTCCTCAGTCATCATAAAGTGTGTTTGTTTTGATGACTCTCTGCTGTGAAAGTTGTGTTGAGCACTGTCTTGTTTCCTCTTGAAACATAATTTTATCCAGTGGCCCCTCTTTCTGCAGTAATGACATGTAGAGTCTTTAGCTGGACAGTGGTTTTGTATGTGGTTTAGGCCACAACATTTACACATAGCACCTCTGCTTGTGTTGTGTTTTTCTTGTTGCTTCGAACCAGTTGCTTTGTTTTGTTTGGGTTTATAGCTTTTTACTGCATCCACCTGGGCTGTTACTGTACCTTGCTGAATTTGTTTAATGTTTAGTGCTTGTGCCTCGTGTTTCCTGCCTTCATCCAGAAGTTGTTGTAAAGTTAGCGTATCACTCTGGCTCAGTAGCCATTTCTGGAACTCTGGCATTGGTGTGCTAAGAAGAATCTGTTCAATAATTCGCTCTTTTTCTTCTTCGTTGCTAAATTTACATACTCTTGTTTTCTCCTTAATGCGAGTGAAGAAATCATCTAGGCTTTCACCACGTTTCTGTCGCAGGTGGTGAAGCTCTAATCTTGCCGCTCTAAAGTTTGTGTGCTTTATGATCAGACGCTTTTCAAATTCGTCCAATATGGCTACGGGGTCGGTTGCCGACTCAACCGGCATGGCGGTAGCAAAACTGTTGTAAATTTTCAAACCTTCATCGTCCAATGCTTCTAGGATATATGGAGTTAGGGTTTGTCCTTCCAGACCAGTGGTCTTGGAATATAGATCTATGCGTTGGCGCCATAACAAGAAAGCTTCACTCTTATCATCTTGACCGGCAAATCTCATTTGCGGTGCGCTGCGGTAATGTTTAGCTGCCATTGTTGACCTCGATGACGAAAATTAGCCGAATAAACTGTACTCACGTGTTATCGTGTAGCTGTTTTGCGTCAGTCCGGTATCGACCGCTGCCACCATGTAATGTTATGTTGTATGTATATAATCATTACCTCGTCATCTACACAAGCACACACGTTTCAGAAGGGACTCAGTAAAAGCATGTTCAGTTCGTAGCCATGTTTATTTACAGAATATCGTACATGTCAAGATTCGCATTATATTACAATGTGTGGCTCGTACTTTAATGTATTCATATTACACTTAGCATGGTGATGGCAAAAACTAGTATTATTAATAGACTGGTATATTAGTTTGTTATCATTGCTTACCTCTTTCATTAGTAATATTTTAAATTAATTTTTATTAGTATTATTTTTATTATTATTTAGGTAAACACAAAAAACACATTTTATAGAAAAATCTATGCATTTTTCTTTTTAAACTTTTAACTTATGCACAGGCCCCCAAAAGCTCCGAGCTGCTAGGCTTCAGCCTATTTCACCTAATGGATAATCCGGCCCTGACTGTCTGTCTGCTTTATCTGTCTCTCTGGTCTATATCTATCATTATTTGCATTCCACAGGGATGGAAAAACAGTAACCTACATTGAGGAATTCCCCATTCATCTTCTCCATCAGCTGCCACAGAACACTGGCATTGAAGCCACATCAGTGCTGGCTGTAGTCATGGAATATGGTCATAACTTCTCAGGACCGGGCAAAGATACTTTCCACGTAAATCGGGCAACTGCAGAACCTTCAGAAGGCCATCTATCAAATTTTCTTCACCCTGTAATATATTACTACAAGTCCTTGCCTACAGGTATTGTGGCCTGAGAATATTTTTCCATATCTAATGGTTCTAGGGATTTGTCTAATAAGGACCACCAGAGCAGACAGTCTTCTTTGTTAACTCTTAATTGACATAATTTATATTCAGTTCAGGAACAGTAATAACATTTTTAAAAGGCTTAGATATTTGATGGGAAAATAATGATACAGTTAGTTAAATAACAAGGTGAAAACTTTAAAATTTCAGAGACAGCATTATAAATTGGACCTAAATAAAAACAGCACCCTTAATTTAGAATTAAATATGTATTTAACAGATTTAAAATTCCATTGTTACATATTTAGCTGAAGAGCGTCTAAAAATGTTTTGATCTGGCATAGTTAGATATATTACAGTAGCATAGAACATTCTGAAATTAACATGGATGTTTGGCAGAACAAAATAAAATTGTAATTGTCAGGAATGTGATTAACATTACCAGGAATGTGAAAATCACATTTTTAAAGAGGAAGGGAAAGTCAAAAATCGTGTATCATTTTGCTCTTCCTTCATTTCATACCTTATCTTTAGTTCATAGTTTATCTTTTTATACCTTATCTTTAGTTCATAGTTTATCTTTACTTCATAGTTTATCATTAGATCATATTTGATCTTTACTTCATAGTTCATCTTTAGTTCATAGTTTATCTTTAGTTCATAGTTTATCTTTAGTTCATAGTTTATCTTTACTTCATAGTTCATCTTTTCTTCATAGTTCATCTTTACTTCACAGTTTATTTTTACTTTTTATTTGATCTTTACTTCATATTTGATCTTTAATTCATATTTTATCTCTACTTCATAGTTCATCTTTACTTCATAGTTCATCTTTACTTCATATTTTATCTTTACTTCATATTTTATCTTTACTTCATAATTTATCTTTACTTTATAGTTTATCTTTAGTTCATACCTTATCTTTAGTTCATATTTTATCTTTACTTCATAGTTTATCTTTACTTCATAGTTTATCTTTACTTAATAGTTTATCTACTTCATATTTTATCTTTACTTCAAAGTTTATCTTTGCTTCATATTTTTGTAAAACATCGCTAATCGTATGAGAAAGTAAGCAGGCATTACAATTTTTTCCAGAGAACATGATGAGATCTAGAAGAAAGCAGGATACATTGCCAAGGCCAGACAAAGTTCACCATATTGTGGAAGACTTCACTACCCAGTGGAATGCCATGAATAGCCATATTCTTCCCTTACGACGCTTCCTTGAGGAGATTTGGCAGGCAGACCTTCGGACATTTTTCTCACAAGTCTGTTTCCAGTTAGTCATGACATATGACAGTGTGCCTGAGTATTGCAGCGAGCAGTACTTGAATGGCCATGGCTTTTATGGCACAAATGAGATGGTAGACATGGCTGCATCTCAAGGTTTAGTGAATGTGTTGTAAGACTTGTTTCTCAGATATGTTTATTCAGTCAATACAGACATGTTGCACGTTGGCTTGTCTGTACAATGCAGCAAATTACCTGACAAAGTACATTATGGTGATCCCACTACATATTGCCATTCTCCTCATGACTCCTGATATTCATCAAAAGATGCCTCTGCTGCATCCTGCATATTAAATGGCCAGGTGGAATAACAAATATCCACAGACCTGTGGAATACAACCAGACAACAAGCAGTACACAGAAACAGATATCCACAGACCTGTGGAATACAACCAGACAACAAGCAGTACACAGAAACAAATATCCACAGATTTGTGGAATACAACCAGACAACAAGCAGTACACAGAAACAAATATCCACAAACCTGTGGAATACAACCAGACAACAAGCAGTACACATAAACGAATATCCACAGACTGTGGAATACAACCAGACAACAAGCAGTACACAGAAACAAATATCCACAGACCTGTGGAATACAACCAGACAACAAGCAGTACACAGAAACAGATATCCACAGACCTGTGGAATACAACCAGACAACAAGCAGAACACAGAAACAAACAAAGAGGGAAACCAAAGTCCTGTGATTAGGAAATAATCAATATACATGGGTATGTTGCAGGCACGCATAAAAAATTAAGAAGTAGAAAACTAGGCACCAGAAAAAGTAAAAGAAGTGATCGGCTTACCTGAAAATTGAAGCCAGGACCATATGAATGAATCATGCCTAACCACACAGTAAACTAGTGGTGCTGAGTTGGCAATGATATTAGTCATGACTCGCTCCTGTATCATTGCTGTTCATATTTCTTGTATGTTAGTACTAAGTTGCTATGATGTTTTGCTCGAGATATGTTCCACAGTAGGGTTCCTCTGCCATAAAATATCAATTTTCCAATTATTATTTCTGCAAGATAATGGTCGATGCTTAGTGTCTTGAATGCCCGTGGTGGTATCACGTGTGTTTTTGTTACTACAGATTATTGCATTAATTAAAATATGTTCTGATTCTTTCCATGCACGTCCATCTTATTGGGTATCTGGCAGGGTCTAGTAGGATATCCCAGGTCATTGGAAGATTTTTCACAAACGTAAGTTTGTCCAAGGCCTCTGCTCCTTGGTGAGCTGAAGGGTGATGAATGAATGAGGAATTATGCACAATGTGGCTATCTGGTGTGTACAGGATCTGTTTTGTCAAATTCATGTCTGTCTATGGCCTCCTTTAATCTCTCAAGGATTAACCTGTTCATTATTTTTGTAGGCACTGATATACTATACCTCTAATTTTTGCAATCCAGCAAATCTCCCTTCTTTGGCAACTTGACTGTTACGGGCTTCTCGGGATCCCAGTATGTTCTGGGTGCTTCGATGACTTCTAGTATTTGAGGATGACCAAGTTATTATATTCGTATTCAGTTTATAGAGTCAAAGTCCCTCGGGTTCTTATCACTTTTGTAGGATTCCGTAATACTGTCCGTTGGTATCGATAATGTCTGCTTTAACCCTGTGATTCATTATGTGCTGAATGTGTTTCATATTAAATTCGACCCTTGACTGACCTGTATTAGTCTCTTGTCTTATTAATTATATTGGCAGTGTGAGATGCAGCGTGTTAAGACATTAATCATCACTGGTCATGATCAGTTGAGGATGAATAGCATTTAACTCAACTCCGAATACGATAGTTGATAACACTGTGATTTTGACGACTCAAAATATTTAATTAGTTATTTCATACCATGAGCAGACACCAACTACATGGGAACAAAAGTCACATCACATTCATGTACGATCTGTAAGAGTTCTCATTATTTCATAAGCACATGTTCACAATCTCTATCTAGAGTCCTGGTTAGAGGTCAGTTCCCTTTTAACGGCCAATGTCCTTTGGCATAAATTCAGAGGCTAACTAGACTTAACTATCCTGCTAGTCAGCAATACACTTATTATGCTAGGCTTACGTCTACTGCTAGTCGTTTAATATCCGTTACACTAGGCTTACGCTTGCCGCTAGCTGTACAATATCCATCTATACTAGTCTTACACTATTGCTAGTAACATAATGTTCCTTTGGCATACCACGCCAGGCTAATCTGCCATAATTATGCAAACTGCGTTATTCATACGACGACTTACGTTTGGTTCAAGAAATACACTGCTCAAATGGCTTCCCAGCCACACAAGTAAAAAGTGGACTACGAATGGGTTATGACACAATATAAGTGGCAATGGCCACACTTCTAAAACACACTGCCGTTCGGGTCAAAACCCACAAGTCGAATGTCCTTACAAAGACACACGCGTCATGCATAGAGATATGCATACTACGTCGTTAATATATATTCAATTGCGATGTTCCATGGTGCAGCAATCCGAGTTGGCCAAACTCAAATGCTTGCACACATGCAACAATCATCGACATCGGTCGATGAGATATATCTCTATTCGTTTGAGGTGTTCCATGATACAGCCATTCGGATATCAAATCTCTGTAAGCATTCATCGACATTTGAGATATAAATCATTTGAGGAATGCTTTGCAGCAATCCTCAACATTGACCAGGAATTTTTTCTTTCAATCTGCTGGTATTTCTTCTCCTTTCCCAGACTTTCCGAGTAATTGATATTTCTCTTCACAGATTCTGTGGCTGCTTTGATGGATCCTGCTGAAATGTCATCTGGGTCACAGCTTTCCTTTCTCTTAGAAGCTTTATGTCTATATTTAATTCTTTCCTGTCGGGTTTTCCATAGTTGACTTTTCTATTGGCTGGATGGATGTGTTGGGTGTCTTGTGGAGCTGGTCTGTTTAAAAGTTTATATTATTCCGACCATCTTTTCTTCTGCTGTTTAATATTGCAATGTTTTGTCCATTCTTGTTCTTGATAATGCTATTTGACTGTTTACATTTCCATGTCACCCTCTTTAAACTGTTGCACAAATCCATCATATTTCCTTCAGCTGCAGTTTACTCTGTTTCTCATGCCTATTTGTCAGTGAATTTACTTTTGTCTCTTCTGATACTTCTTTGATTGTTTCAATATGCAGGGTGACCCAAAAAATAAAACGCTACATAACTAAGGGTATTTTTTGGGTTCACCCTGAATATTTTAATGGTCTTGGCTTCTGGTTTTACTTCTGTTTAAAACTGCTTTCTCATTTTGCTTTCTTCCATCTAATGGCTACTTTCTGTTGTTGTCTATGCTATGCCCTTTTTTTCCCCCAAGAACTCCTACACATGCCTCATTCTATTTATTTTGTATCTGTTGCCAATGGACTTCTGTATTGGCTTCATCCTCTAGTTTTGGAAGCACTTGGTACTTATTCCATACTGTGACAGTACATTTTTCATTTGTTTCTAGATTTTTGAGTTATGCCACGTTAAAATATTGTCTGCATGATCTCTGTGAGTTTCAGCTTTATTTTGGCTAACAAGATGGTGATCTGACACCATATCTGCACCTATATTTACTTATACATCATGAAATGACGATCTGTGCATCGCTGTGTGCATTTATAATCACTGATTTTCTTTCCCATGGTCTGGTGAAATCAACATTGCTTTTTCTTTCTTTTATGTGGAAATTTGCTTCTTCTTATTTATAGAAAATTGATTTGAAGTAATACCAACGGGCTGATCACCCGTTTGCCAGTCACTTCGATTACGGAAACAACAGCAAATGGATTGATTTGCCGTTGCCCTAAAGACGCCAATAGGCGTGATGGGAAACAATGGCAAAGAAAACCTATCTGCTGTTGCCCTAAGACGCCACTAGGCGTAATGGCCACTGACTGCTTTGACGGTCGGTGGCTAAGGACGGAAGAAGAAGAAGAAGATTTGAAGTAATGAATGTAATGAATTTGTCTCCAATTTCATTTATATTCCTATGGTCTTGTTATCCCATTATTTTTTTAAAGCCACTGTACTCCGTTGCTTTAGGTCACCCATCCAAGAATGTAATGTTTTTACTTCCCTTTTTATCCGTGATACTTTGAGTTTGTTGTAAAATTCTTCATTTTCTGATTCATGTCATTGTATGGTGCATAACATTCTATGTTCTTGTTTATTTTCCTTTTAGTAGTTTTGAATGTTGCTAATATTAATTTGGGCCCCATTGCTTCCCATTCTTTAAGTTAGGGTTTGTATGAATAGAGATTAACTACCAGCAAGTCATCATCAGCCTTGGCAGAGAGTGTAGAACTTGGGGCAATGGGAAAGCGGAACTGGAAATTAATCAACTGATACTTGATCATGCCGAGGATAATGATGCCATTGTGTATACTGATGAGTCTGTGATCCGTGGGGAAAAATCAGGTTGGGGCTTCTCTGCTAGGGTAAAGGGCAGAATCGTCGCTGAACATAATGGGGCATACAAGAGAACATCTTCCAGCATGAGAATGGAGGTAGAGGCAGCTACTGCAGCCTTAAGGTGGCTAACTGAAACTTCAGTAACAAAGGCAGTCATTGCGTCAGACTCTCAGTCCACGCTTTGAAAGGTTCAAAATGGTTGGCTAAGGCATGAATGCAAAACCTCCATAGAAGCTTCGAATCTGCAAGAGTTGGTGTGGATCTACTGTCCTAGTCTTGCAGGGGTACACGGTAATGAGAAAGCACCAACAGTGGGGACACTGGGAATGGATAAGGTAGAGATACTGAGAACAATTAATGATCACCTGTTAGAGAATGACACTGTAATAGATGAATCATCAAGGTTAAGACTGTTGGAATTTGGCATCAAACGTAAGGCTAGCAGAGATGGACGTATGAGAGGATGCATCCATCATGTTTATAACCAGCGAGCTTACAGGAACAGTTAGCATTCACACTCTTCGACATATACTGAGGGAGATTGATCACCTATGGGTTTGCCCGGAGTGCAGTGATGTTGATTATATTCAACAATAACAATGAACAGAGATTAATATATCTTTTAAATATTGTTTTCGTTACTTTCCATAGTCCTCACTGCCTACAGCAGTGATACCTAGCTGATGCTCACGGACTGTGAATGGCCATCATTTCAAGATTGCACCCTGCTGTAAAGTTGCTGATGTCAATGTGGTGACAGTTATTTGTTATTGTTATTGTTGATCAGAATCAACGTCATTGCACTCCTGGCAAACCCATAGGTGCTCAGTCTCCTGCAGCAAATATCAAAGGGTATGAATGGTAATTGTTCCTGCTGCGCACTGGTTGTATACACGGTGGATGCGTCCTCTCATACGTCCATCCCTGCTGGTTTTACATTTGATGCCGAATTCCAGCAATCTTAGCCTTGATGATTCATCGATTGCAGTGTCATTTTCTAATAGACGAACATGAATTGCCCTCAGTATTTCTTCCTTATCCATGGCCAATGCACCTTTTATGGGTGCTCTTGAAGCTAGTCTGTCAGCTCTTTCATTGCCACGTACCCCGGCATGACCAGGACAGTAGATCCATATCAGTTCTTGAAAATTCGATGCTTCTATGGAGGTTTTCCATTCATGTCGAAGCCAACCATTTTGGACCTTTCGAAGCATGGATTGTGAGTGATACAATAACTGCCTTTGTTAATAAAGTCTCAGACAGCCATCTTAAGGCAGCAGTAACTGCCTCTACCTCCATTCTCATGCTGGAGGTTGTTATCATGTAAGCCCCGCTATGTTCAGCGACGGTTCTGCCCTTTACTCTAGCAGAGAAGCCCAACCCTGTTTTATTACCACAGATTACAGACAAGACCAGCTGATACAAGAAAAACAGTAGTCTCTGCTCCAGGTGCCCTGCAGCCATTGTTTTTAGGGCTGCCAGACCTCTCTTGCACTTCTGTATGATGTGATCAACATGGTGCTTATATGATAGCCCACGATCAAATGTTACTCCAAGGTATCTCAACTTGTTCTGCCTTTCAATTTTCTGTCCACTGAGAGTAATGTCTGGAAGTTCTGCTTTCAATATGGAGTTATTCAAGGAGCACCAAAGTACACAGGCTTTGTTAGGATTGACCTTGGAGCTGGTTTCATCGCACCATTTAGAAACTGCTTGATATTGAGGGAGAAACTCATAGTGAGAGTCAGACAATGGTCGATACTGCACATTCTCAGGCCAAAACACTTAATAATAAGGGCCTTGTCTCATGTATGTGGTGACAGTTAGATCCTCTTAATGATTTTCAAACTAAACTGTATGGCAAGATGAAGGACATTTTAAATGTAAATTTCTATTCCATTTTGTTTTAATTGGTTTTCTCAAGTCAAGTATTCCTCTGAGAGGGCCATTACTGCCCGTTTGAGTAAATAACATGTTTGTCTGGTAATACTGATAGTAGTCCATGTGATAAACCTTTTAGTGTGTGTGATAAACATTTCTAATAACAGAAAATTGACATTGCCTGTGTCATAACTCTGTAAGAGCAGAAATTGAACAACATGTGAAGATTCAGTTTGGTACACAGTTGTGTGCTGATTACAGAAATTGATGAACATTTTTGTTTAATTTTGAGGACAGAAATTACCAAGTGAACACTAACACTTTAACTGTAATGGTAAAATTATCCTGTCCTTATTTATATTGCTCATCTGACATCACACAACACATGAACAAGCTTAACCTGAAATTATAAGGGTGAAATCAAAGTTTCTCAAGTCTAGTATTACATTACTTTGGATTAACAAACTTGAGATTTTCAAGACCTGTTTTTCCTATGGAAAATTACAGATTGATTCCTGACCAACATAGAGGTTCTTCTTTTTCTTTGCCTTTCAACTTCCTGCTGAATAAAGGTTTTAAAACTGAGTCTGCCTGATTGGACTGTCTGTTATAGATTTTTCCACGTCATTTTTTTTTGGCCTGCTCTTCCCATTTTTTGGTCTCCTTTTTCCTCTGGATGACTTCATCATTGTGTGTCCCATCCATTGATTATATCATCGTCTCACATGTTATTCCACTGTTATTTGTCTGGAACTTGCCATCAGTTCCACATTGATGATCCTATCATACCATTTTAATCAGTTTATTCTGCTGGGGCATTCATTTTATGAAAGTCTGTAGCTTCTTGGTGATCTTTTACATTGTCTTCCATGTTTCGGGAAATAGAAAATAGGGGTGACTTGACTTTGAAGTTTACTATTTTTTTTTTGAAGGACATGATCACCCATGATTTCTGTACATCTCCAAATGGCATGAAAAACTTGTTGTGCCTTCTATATACCTAATTTTATATCGGTGTCCATTTCTCCAACTTTGCTTATGTTGCTGCAATGATATGAGTCTACATCTTGAATGTGCGTTTCTTTTTGTCTTCTATTTGTTTCAATGCCTGCTGCAATAATAAAATATTACTAACAACCTAAAAGCTTGTATTTTGTTACATATTTGTACTCAATAACATATTAGATATTTTGTATTCACCAAAAAATTGTGTGCTTCCGTTGTGCTTATAAAAATATTTTGTTTGTGGCTTACGGGGACATAGAAATTTTCTGATGTTAATTTCTGCTGTCAAAAGCTGTCTTGAAATACTAACTAGGTGTTTAGTTCTAAATTCCTGTTCCACTGTAGTGGGCATTGTTGCTGCTAGTTTTTAATCTTTGTATATGATTTTTGTTTGACACCTGTCTGTTCCTCACAAAGCTTTTCATCTATTAAAACCTCTGGGTCTACTTCTGACATGAAACTGCTGAATATTTGTCGTTCCTAGCGATCTCTAAGGAGACAAAGAAAGAAAATGACTAAACCTCCCACCTGCATGTTGTAAGAGGTGAACTAACATGAGCTCGTGCACTGGGCTGGCATAAACAAACTACCACTACAGGAGCACATAAATGCTTTGGTGCAGACTTTGTGCAAGGGAGGCCAGCAGTATCAGCATTTGCATGCTTCTGAGGAAAAAAATGATTGAACACTAACTATAGATAGGAACTATCTGAATGTAACTGTGGCACTGATCACATGACTGCTGAACATCTGCTTCAAAGTTGCCCAACATATGCATAACAGAAAAGGCACATATGGCCGACACCAGTACCATTTGTGGAAAAGCTCTACGGAGATTCAAAAAGCCTCAAACTGATTACTGCTTTCTTTGAAAACATTCAAGTAGATGTCTGAGAGTGTACGAAGAAGAACACTTAACTGTATTCTCTGTGAAAGAGAAGTACAGCATGACACAGATAATGGATTGCTTGGCATTATGACCTGAAGAAGATTAATAAGAGTGTATGATGATGATGGACGTTATAACATATCAAGATGTGCACAGACCACTGGACCAGAGGTCGGCAACCAGTTGATCCCGATCTACTAGCAGATCCCAGTAGATGATTTGGTAGATTTTGAGGCAACGGCGGGAAAAAAAAAAGAAACACTTCTTAAACTAAGACAAGTTTGGATAAGACCCCTCCCGCCGGAATTTAAAATCACTGAGCCCCCGGGATCAAAGGTACTTTTACCACATTTCCAATGAAAACTCGAGCTGGCTACTAAAATATATTCATGAACTGCATGAGATAGGAATGCGATCTTTTCTTAGTAAGGTTCACCATCCCCCTCCTTTCCCCACTTAAAATTACACACACACACACACACATATATATAGAGGGCTCAGTGTTACTAAAGTAGATCCTTAAAGCTTCTGGGTTGCTGACAACTGCACTAGACGACCTAGTTGGGATGGAAAATAATGACATTGCCTAAATATCTCCATTCCATTTTATGAATTTTTTTTAATGTGTAAAATGACTGCTGAACAAGTACACGTACACATAAACATGTAATAAAATTATTTGTACAAAATTATAGATTTCAAGTGTTTATTTTCATTTTCCTTGCAACAATATACCAACATATTCTGTTTTATTGACACAACAACAAATATGAACATAATGCAGAACAGAGCAGCTAGAAAACAGCGGACAACCACTTAAAATGACATCAGTTTATCAAAATTATACAAGGCAATAGTGCAATGGTTGTCACCATCAATATTATACATGTTATGTTGTAAGCAAACTCAATTTTCACTTCATTCTTTCTCACCATTGTACATTCCACTCCATCAATTCTATGTCTCCCATATACAAATAAACATTCCCACTGATCTGACAAACCCGATCAACAGAAAAATTGATATATTTTCCATTAACAGTTTCCATGCTGCACATCCAAAAAAAAAAAAAAACAAAGATCATGAACATTTTGCTCAAGAAATAAAAATGAAAATTTTCTGTGAAAAAAAAAAAAAAAAAACCTAGCTTAACTCGTTATGTCCTACAAGCATCCATCAAAAGATCTTTCATTTTCCTATTATCTGCAACTAGAACTGTCAGTTTATGTATCATCAGTAGCTATTATTCTATGTTTACTGAAAGACAAATATAATTTTTCGATGTGACCAAAATGGTATGTGCGACATCATATCACTGCCCTTGTCATTCTCCATGCAGTATGGAGGCCCCCCCCCCCAACAGCCCCAGCCAGCCAGCCAGTCCCCACTTATAGGAAGCTAAGCATTCATGCACTCTTGCAATGATGATTGTTCTCCAACAATTTATTGTAACAAGCTGAGGCTGCCCACGTCACTTCTTACCAGGAAGTAGTATACTTTCCCTGGAAAAATACATGCGGCGTGTGGCACATCCGGGTCAACCAAAAACTGCTTACAGGACATAAAGAGTTAATCTGCCTTCACCATCACAATTCAATTAATGGCAATAATAAGCATCATAACTGTTAACATAAGTTTTTAAAAAAAATACCAACACAGGCTGGCAAGTTATCAACATCTTAGTCATAGCCAATTTCACACAAGACAAATGAACGGAAATACAATATTACAAATGAAATGTTAAATATCTAATCATTATTCCATTCTTGATTCACACATAAGTTCTAAGTAGAAAAGAACACGTTGCATCATTTATGCCATTTGCTTTTTCTCTCTTATTCTTTCTCTCTCACAAGCACACACATATACACAGGAATTTAGTTACACAAAAAATTCAGAATGAAAACATATAACCTGCCCAAAAAAAAAAAAATACAGTGATGGTGAAAATGACATTTGCACGTCCTACACAACTATATGCATACAATGCTTCATGTCATTGCACTTACAATAGCAATTAACTGGTGTATATAATCTTAAGATCTGTACATTCAACTCATGTTTTGTCACTCAGACTACTCAAATTTAGTGACTCAGCTTATTTCAAAGTGCAAAGGGTGTTCAAAATTGATGCTTCTAGACGAGAAATATTCATTTGTAACAATTATGTGACAACAACATTGATGCTCAACTTACATGGAGCGTAGACTTTCAATCACGATCATGAATGAAATATGTGGTACATTTCATGAGTCACACATACTTCACAACAGTAATTTCAAGATTTCTCTTGAAAAATGTGAAACTAAAAATGATGGTGTTGTGTCCGATTAGTGGTTGTGAAGAAAAGACAGTTTGACAGTGTCTAATATTTTTTGTAAAGAAATGTAGAAGAAAATTGGTGACATGGGAAGACTATTCATCTTATTTCTGAAAGCACAGGACACACACTGAGGAAACCAGCTGATAGCATTACTAGGCAGTCCTTGTTCTGGAACCCCCAGCATAAAAAAGGTAGAGTGAGACCAAGGAACACATGGAGAAGACAACAGGAGACAGACATGAATATGAGATAGAAAGACTTTGAGTTGATGGCACGGGATAAGAAGACTTGGCATATGCTCCTTGGGTGATGATAACGACAAGCATTTGTTAAGAGGCTTTCTCAGTCATGAAACTAACATGAGCATCTTCAATCAGTCCTACTAATGACAATCACTAGAATCCCATCATGTCAAACATATAGCTACAGAAACCACCACGGCAAAAGCACATTAATGCTTTGGTGCAGGCTTCCTGAAAGGATGCCACATGCCAATGTTGGCTCCTTGCTTCATAGTTCAGTGACAAGGGAAATGGTGATAAATGACTATTTACTAGCTGGATTCTCCGACGACTGATGGAATATGATAACTGAACAAACCTCCAGTCCAAAAAAAAAATAATAATATATATATATATAGATGACTTTTTTTTTTAAGCATAATATGTGATTTGCAAAATGCTAGTGTTTTATTGACAACCCACAAATTGAATTTAAAATTCTAAGGCAATCTAATGCCTCAAAACTTTAGACATGCCTTATCCAGACAATGACAAGATAAAAGCATTAACTGTGTTGACACATTTGTATCATCACTTCATCACAAAAATGTAATACTGTCTCATGTGCTTTTGTGGTTACTGGTAATGTTGATATTGTGGTTCATTATTTATGTCAAGCTGTAATGTATTTTGGTTGTGTTTTAAGAAAGAGAAAAAATGTCACTGCCTTCATCACTACAAGTTAATATCAAAACAAAATGTCTATTACTTGAATATGATCACACAGTCATTGACCTATAGCTTCTACTTCTGCTTCAAAAACTTCTATTATCCTTTAGCTAGCAGCCATTCAAAATAAAAGACAATTCTTCACTAGTTAGAACTGCTCAATGAATATTTATCTATACTGAGCGACTTTAATTACGCATCACTATACGAGTGCCTGGTAAAGTATCTTATGGTAATGCAATTGTTCCCGAAATTAGTACACAGGTTCACAAGGTCACCGCCCAGATGCCAGGATAGTCATTTTGCACCAGCAGAGCTGGAGACAAGAGTAGCACGTAAAACATGATTTAGGTGCCTGGTAAAAATTCTGCACGGAAAACATTAATTTCTTTTCACCCAGAGCTCAGCCTAGAGCACTACGGACTGGAAAACAGTCAATATTTTAGTCCACAACCACAAACACGTCGTCAAACCATGCCTAGACTGAGCGCTGCAGAGAGAGAAAGAGCGATAGGAGTGATAACAGGCGGGATGTCCACCAGAGAAGCATCCAGACACTTGAATTGCAACCAGTCCCCCATCGTCCGACTGCAACAACGTTTAATGGCCACTGGATCCATTGCAGATCGACCCTATCAAGGTCAACCCAGAGTTACGACACCTCAACAGGACGCGTATTTTTTTTTTGCGTTCGCCCGCTAATACTCGAGGCGAAATCTCAGGTTATTATTTTATGTCTAACCTGACATTGATTTTACGTGAGTATCCCTTTATTTCTTGTACAGAGACAGGTGTCCCTCGCCATTCAGGCAAATACTCGCCGATTTCGGAGGTACCCATTGCAGCTGGGTCGGCTCAGGAGCCGCCAGTCCCTGGTCGACGACACTACAGGACGCATATATACGGCAGCTTCATTTGCGGAATCGGTTTTGGCGGC
Organism: Oreohelix idahoensis; assembly: GCA_024509875.1. Classification (NCBI taxonomy): domain Eukaryota; kingdom Metazoa; phylum Mollusca; class Gastropoda; order Stylommatophora; family Oreohelicidae; genus Oreohelix; species Oreohelix idahoensis. Next base: position 293,001 of record JAMPIV010004260.1, on the reverse strand, counting down.
AGCTGTAACAGCAAGAGATGTTGTTGGGAGAAGCGGAACCATTCAGTTACAATCACCGAACCCGTCTCCACATCTTTAACCATACTGTAAATGCTGCCACCTATAGGGATGTGCCCCTCTTCCAGTATCATCCCGAGCTCCAGCTGTACCAGCATGATAACGCACGACCACATACAGCTAGGGCTACCACAGCGTTCCTTCAGGCCAATAACATCGCTGTCATACCATGGCCTTCATTGTCCCCAGATATGGCACCCATTGAACACGTCTGGGACGAGATTGGACGCTAACTCTACCGGCACAGATGACCGCAGACCCTGGATCATTTGCGACGTGATATAACCGAAGTATGGGATCGATTCCCCCAGGATTTTCTACGAACACTGGTTAACTTCATGCGGAGTCGCTGCCAGGCTTGCCTTGATGCCAACGGTGGCCAAACGCGCTACTGAGCGCGTTAAAATGACAACAACGGCATTTGTGACTTTTCAATTTGACCCCTACCTTACATTTGTGACTGTAGTTTTTTTAACACAGCATGCACTGCTACGCGAGTTGTGGGAATCGGTCGGACAATGGATACTGTTTCCAGTGATATCAAACATGTTACCATTATTTTATTCTCAGACATCTTGGTGAGTGATTCATATAGTGATGCGTAATTAAAGTCGCTCAGTATATAAACACTTACAAAAAAACTTGAAAACACTACTAACACTTACTCAACTTTCTTTTTTTTAAAAACAAAATGACTAAAGCTTTTATATATTTCCTCATATTAATAATCTGCACTTGAATGCAGAAATGACACAAAGCAGTGCACTAATTTTTTGTGAAAACCTCTTCACAATGTTAGAAAATGCAGTTATAAAACAGCTTAGATTCTGCACTCAAGATTTCCATTTCGCTCACAGGTAACTGACATGTACATTTATCTCCAATATGACCGCTGCCCTGATTTCCAGAAAAAATGTTAACACTTCAATTTTTTTTTACAAAACTAGGACCTATGCTACATGGCTCATTTCGTTCATGAAGTAAAAAAAATACCCACATATCTTCTGGTCAAATATGATACACAAATGTAAGGTTATGAAAGTACAAATGTGACCGCCACCAAGCAACTTGTACCCTGATCAAGAATTACAGTAGCAATGTAGGCACACTTGTTACGGTGATAATGTAATACTGTTCCTTACAATTTTATGTTCTTTTTTTTTGCCATTGTTATGAATGTCTGATTGGCAGAGTGATTAGAGCGCTTGCCTCTCACTGCAAAATTACCAGGTTCCGGGTTCAAAACCTGGTAGCAACATACAGTCTACCCAGCTGCAAATGGGTACCTCACTCTGCTCTTGAGTTAAGGAAAACTATGGCAGTGAGGAAAGGAACTGGTCACTCCACCTCATAAAGCTGAATCTAGTACAGTGAAGTCTCTAACACTTCACTCCCCTACAGCAGTATCTGCTATGAGACTACCTTTACCGTAAACAGTTTTACTACAGTTACTCCATTTTCACCTCATTTCCTGTCGGATTCAGTTTTCAATCTGTCACACGATAATGCTGTAAATATTTATAATCCATCTCACTTAATGTGTATCTTTCACAGCTTAAGAAAAGCCTATATTCTTCCAAGATTATTGCTTAAAAAAAAAAAAGAACACACACACACACACACAGCAATGCAAAGTAAGATATATAAAGAGAAAAATAATCCAGTATACAAGTAACACAGCTGTAACAAACACACACATACACATTTTTCACTATGCTGAATCTTCACCTTTGCTTACTTTCTGTTTACCTTCCTTTTCTTTATCTTTTTTATGTTTATGCTTTTTCTTTTTGTGCTTATGTTTCTCCTTTTTCTCTTTATGTTTGTGTTTTTTCTTGGATTTTTTATTCTTACCTGCCTCTTCACAGGCTGACTTATCTTCATCTTCTTTTTCATTCTCTTCATCCCCTCTGTTTTTCTTTTTATCTTTAGGTTCACGAGTTTCAGGTGTTGAGGTTTCAGAGTTCTGTGAGGCAGTAGCATCGTCACGTACACTGTCACTGGGGCCTTCAGGACCCAGGTCTTCATAATCTGGCACAAATTCTGATTCATCCATGACAGATAACTTCCGGTGATCCACTGCAGATTTAGCTTTATTTTTCTCTTCCAGCTTATGTCGTAAATCTTTGGAAGATTTTGTGTCTGAGTGGCTAGCAGCAATATTGTCTCTGTCATGTCTTCTTTCTCTTGGCTGTGGTGATTTGTCACGATGTCTGTCTTTGTTTGATTCATTTTTATCCCTCTTTGAGGAATCCTGTTTTTGGCTATTCTCACCAACATTTCCATGAGAGGACCTATCTCTTCTTGAATACCCTTCTCTGTCTTTATGAATCCTGGATGAAGTTTTGCTATCCTGCAGCTCTCGTTCTAGAGAGCACGATTTTACAACCGAACGTTGGTCTTCCTCATAACCATCATGTCCATGATGGTGATAATGGTGACGGTGATGGTCTTCAGATTTTGATGTGGTGGAGCTTCGTCTTTCAGTAAATTCTTTCCGTTTTTCAGTCTTCACAGTGATCTGTAGATCACCTTGCTTCTTCTCTTTATTGTCGTGCCTATGATCAATGAACACACGCCGTGACGATTTAGACTGTGGAGATGAAGACATGTGCTCTACTGTTTGCTTTTCAGGTGATGGCTCTGGTGACCTTGTGGAGGTCATAACATGAGTAACTATCACAGCATTTTTCATGGGCTTTTGGGAGAAAAACTTCTCTGCCTTGTCAACCACAGACCTGAGGATGGAATGGCAATCATTAAAATAATAAGCAATGATCAAGCAAGACAGACAATAACATTTACAAGTTTTTAAAATCATATGTATATTTATCTCATTAGAGGCAGCCGAAATGGACCTACAGAATAACGCTTGATAATCAATGATCCTAAAGGCAGTAACATAAACTAAATGATATAAATATCACACATAGGAATAAGTGCATTTCTGGGTCACACAAACAGAATGGCCTTGTAGCATGGGCAACACCAACTAAGTGAAACTTTGATAAAATAAACAGACTCCAAAACCAAACAATGTGAATCATAACAGGAGGCTTGAAGACAACACCCATTAAAGAAATGGAAAAGATTATGAATCTTCTACCAATGGAGGATAAGGGGTATAGCAGGGCCCAGCAACAAACCTAGCAATGCAAGAACAGACCACCTAAGGTACCAATGGTCATGGAAGGGGAAAACTCAAGCGAAGCAACTTTGTAGAAACAACCAAAACACAGATGAGAGAAGATCCCATAGTGACATCAACAACCAAACCCATCTATACACACAAGCTCACTGTTTGGAAACAAACATGCTTTCCTGAGATAACAGAAAATATTCCTGGTACTGGGAGACAGAAAAGCCAAACCGAAGCAGAATGAAGAGCCCTAACCACAAAATACAGAAATAGGACCCAAGCAACACATGGACCCATGAATATGCTGATGGATCAACAACTAATGCACCAGGAGATGGAGGTAGAGGGATCTTAAGTTTGTACACATACAAAATTTGTCAGTAGTGACAGGAAAATTCTCAAGTAACTTCAGAGCACAGATAGAGGCCTTGAAAACTGCAGCAGAAGTCCTAATGACAAGGATAGACAAGTAACTTTCTTCAACAGATGTGATGTCAGTAATTGCAGCACTGAAGAGACAGAATAATGCAGGTTTGGATGACCTAAGAGTAATAATATACAAACTATATCAGTGATTCAAAAGAGTTGCGATACATTGGATCCCATCTCATTGCAACATCTCTGAAATGAAGAGGCCGACAGACTGGCAAAGGAAAGTAGAAAGCTATCTCAACCTGATACAAACATAACTTATAAAGAGGCCAAGAGTTTTATCAGAAGCAGACACAGGAGTATGTAGGAAGCACAGCATCCAGGGCAACAGAAAAATGATGCATATTACCAGCTCAACAGAAGTGAACAAGTGGTGATCTTCAGATTCTGCACAGGCCACAACAGACTCAGGTATCATCTATTCAACAAGCTAAAGATAGGAACTATTGATGAGTGTTACTGCGGCACCTATAAAATGACCGCTAAACAATAACTGTAAAGGTGCCCAACATATGTGCAACAGAGAAAGCACGTGACTGCCACCAGTGCCAATCCTGGACACGCTCTATGGAGACACCAACACAACCTCAGGCTGAACACTATTTTCTTTAAACATATTCAAGCTAGCGTCTGAAAATGTATGAAGAAGAAGAGAAAGAAGACTGGGGAAAATGCCTTCTTTACTGGTAAAACTGAATGAAAGAAAGGCCTTAGTATAGAATTATGTCAACAAAGCACCAAAAAATCTGTAACATTCATTAACAAACAAAAAAAAGTTCAAGATGTGCCATCATCAACAAATGTACACTACAGGCATGCAATATAAGAACAGTTTCTAGGGTACATTCTTTGAAAGGCATTAAAATAAAATAATTAAAAATAAATCTTTTTTTTTTTTAAATAAAGACTATTTTTTAAAAAGTACTATTTAGGACAATCCTCATTCCATCACAACCAATACATCAAATGTAGGAAATAAATAAATGCCCAACAAAATGTATCTGGCTGGTTGAATTACAGAACCTGCAAGTGAATGCATGAATATAGAGCTTACTATTACTAGCCAAAAAAAAAACATAGAGAACTAACCTTGGCAGCATCATCTTCTCTTGGGGCTTTTCTTTCACATGATCAACCGAATCAAAGTAGTCAAAATCTTCTCTCTCCCATTTTGACAGTTCGGGAAGCTCTGGCACAAGCTTTTCTTGAGGACTTTCTTCAGTAGATTTACCCACAGATTGAGCTATTGTTGTTGTTGTTTCTGTCTCTTGTTTGATCTGCTTGTTAATTTCCTGCACAGGCTTCACTTCTGTGCTTACTTCAAATGTGGGTTCTGAGCTGGATACATGAGTGTTATCTTCCTTCTCACAACTGACCAAGTTCACTGCGTCATCTTTTATCTGATTACTATCCAACAGTTTTGCTTTCTTCTGTGGGCTGCCTCCAAGTGCTCTCTCTTCACCATCCTCTGATGTACAATTCTCAGACTTGTAATCAACCAGTCGCTTTAGTTTCTTTTTCTTCAGGCCTTGTTTGCTATCTACGTCTGACGCCCCAAAGGTGAGCTTTTTCTTCTTGGTTTTTTTCACCTTCTTTTCCCCTCCATCCTCTGTAGAAGCATCCTTTAATTTTTTCTTATTTCCCACACCATCACCCTTCTTCTTATTGACAGCCTTCTTTTCTTTCACTGGAGGCTTAATCATGTTGACGCCAGGGTCAGGAATAACTGTGGCCACAGGTTCACTTGTTTTTACATTATCAACTTGCAGCTTTTCAGGAGGCTCATTTTCAGGACGCACTGAATTATGAACTGCAAGTTTTTTGTCAGTCTTTGGTGGTTCTAACTCCTTGTCACTGACTGGACTGGTTTTTGATATTATGTTATCTTTCAGGTCTGTACTTTCTTTCTTTGTTTCCAACTCAGTTTTCTTGGGTTTCTTTAACTCTTTTTCTTCTCTACTTTTCTCAGATTTTTTCCTTCCTTTGTCTCTAAGTTTCTCCTCATCCTTTGATTTTCGCACAGGGCTTTTCTTTCTGTCTAAAGACCTGTCGCTATTTCTACTAAAGTTTTCAGTTTCTTTATAATGGTCTCTGTCTCTGTGGCTATCTCTACCTCTGTATCTGTCGTCTTCTTTGACTCGATCTCCTCTATCCATGTCTCTGGTGCGATACCTGTCAACACCCCTGCCTCTTTCAGGACGTCTGTCCCTAGCTCTATCTCTCTCCTGATCTAATCTGTCTCTATCCTTTTCCCAGTGTCTAGTATTGTGACTTTCTCTGTCTTTATTGTATGGTTGATATGGTTGATTTTTCTTCTCTCGCGGCTGTCCTCCAGCTGGTGGTGTGAGAGAACGTGGCCTTTGAGAAGGCGACATTGGCACAGATTCCCAAGGAGGCCTTTGAACAGATTCAGTAGCATTTGGAACAGGGGTGTTTGAGGAAAATCTGTCACTTGTTGGTAGTGGAAAGGTTTGGCTCTGAGCCCAAGATTGTGCTTGCGGGCCAAATTGAGCATAAAAGCTTCTTACAAATTCTTGGTACCCATCAGGGTTGTATTTGAAGTATTCTTCAGGAGGTGGTAAGCCCATTTGTGGGAAGTAAGGTACTGGAGGTAGATTGCCTGCTGAAAGGGTAATGTTTGATCCTGATGAGACAAGAGTCCTTGGTGGGCTACGGTAGCTTCGGAACGTTTCTCTATTTTCCCTGTATCCGTAACCTCCCCTGCCTCTACCTCTGTAGCCTCCCCGTCCTCTGAATGGTGATGGGGAAAGCTTTTTAAATGGTACTGGTGACAGTGGTTTTCTGTAAGGACTCCTAGAGCGACGGGGTGAAATTGGAGGTGTATACGATCGTTTCTTGGTTGGGGACCTAGTTCTGGATCTGGAAATCTTTCTCTTAGACAGTGGCGTTCTTGACCTAGACCGAATTGGTGACCTTCTGCGAGGACTAAGTGAAGGGGACCGTCGTCTTGGAGAGAAAGAGCGCTTTCGAGGTGGAGATCGATATGGTGACCGCTTTGGTGACCGCTTTGGTGATTGCTTTGGTGACCGCTTTGGTGATCGCTTTGGTGACCGCTTTGGTGACCGCTTTGGTGATTGCTTTGGTGACCGCTTTGGTGATTGCTTTGGTGACCGCTTTGGTGATCGCTTTGGTGACCTTCTTGGTGACCGTGACAATGGTTTAGGAGTTCTGGACCTGGAATATGTTCTTGATCTGGCTCTCTTCGCCCAAGACTTGGATCTAGACCTTGTCAAGCGAGCAAATGACCGAGAACGTGAACGTAATGGTGGAAGTGGTGACTTGGGTGACCGTCGGAGAGGTGAAAGAGATGGCCGAGGACCTGGAGACAAGGCTTTAGATTGTCTTGGGACAGATCGAGATCTAGACCGCGATTTTGACATTCTATTTAGGGAACGGCTTTTTGGGCCTTGCCGAGATAACTTTGATGATTCAAAAGATCTGGAACGAGATCTATTTGTTGGCCTCGGACCTGATCTTGAACGTGACCTATTCTGTGATCGCAAGCCTGATTTTGACCTGGATCTGTTTTGAGATCTTTGACGTGACCTGGATCTGTTTTTAGATCTTTGACGTGACCTGGATCTGTTTTGAGACCTTTGGCGTGACCTGGATCTGTTTTGAGATCTTTGACGTGACCTAGATCTGTTTTGAGATCTTTGACGTGACCTAGATCTATTTTGAGATCTTTGAAGTGACCTGGAACGAGATCGAGGGGAAAACCTACGAGGAGATAAAGATCGACTGCGACGTTTGCCCAGTGATATGCTTGGGGTCCTGCTTCGCTTGCTCCATGATCCTGAACGTGACCTGGTGTAACTGAGGATAAAAACATATGAAATTTAAAGTTTAACAATTACGAAATGAAATGGAACATGTCACTGCACTGAAGCTTAAATTCAACAATCCATTATGGTTACGAGGGTAACTTAAAATTTAAAAAAAAAAAGAAACAAACAAAATTAGGACAAATATAATTTTAACTCTTTATTTCCTGGTAACTTCTTTTTTAAGTGACTTTAATTTATGTTTAAAACAAGGTCACAGTGGTTTGACAACTTTAATTTTCTATTCTACTCTAGTCATTTGGTCCATGGAAATGAATGTTTGCAGCCAAATTTCTCCCCTAAAAATGCGAAAGGATCATTAGAAAGAATTTTAAAACTTTCATTTCACTTTTTAGTTAGTCTAGCTGCTGTTTTAGAAAGCTCATCGGCCTCAGCAACCTAGTTCTAATTCCACACACTCTTATGCAAAGTTTGTTGATCACATATGTATAAAATTGAAAAAGGCAAAGAATCTTCATCAGAAGTTCACCAGTCCAAAGACAGAAACAATGAAAGAGCCATTCACCATCATCATCATTATCATCACCTCACCCTGTGAGGTATAAGCCTTCAATCCGACCTCACCAAGCTCTCCTTTCCAGCATCATCCAATCATGTTCTTTTCAAGTCTTTATCCCGTGTCTTCGGTTCCCTGTTACATGTCTTTCAGGGTCTCAATCTAATTCTTTTATGGTGGTGTTCCAGGATAAGATATCGCTTGAAATGCTATCAGCTGGTTCCCTCACTGTGTCTTCTGTCCTATTTAACATTAATGTCTTTTCCTCACACCTCTACACCTCATGGTAGAAGGGGAACGACTAAGTAAGTAAGTAAGTCTTTTCCTCACCTCTTGTTCCATTGCTATTTCCTGGTTCCTTCCATTAGTTCTAGATTGGTGATCTTGTCATACCCTTATACACCTTCTATTCTGCACGTGCATCCATTTATGAAAGTTGCTAATGTTTTCATTGTCTTTACTGTTGTTCTCCATATTTCCAAGCCTTCATTTGAGTTTCTTTATTTAGGTGTTGAACTTAATTTCTTGTTATTTCCATGCATTTTCCAGATCAATGAAAGCCTTCTGTATTATCATTTTGATTTCACTGTACATTCCTCCAGCTTTTCTAGACTGCTGCCAAGAAGAGAGTCCATCTTGGCTATCATTTGTCGTACTTAATCTCATGATCTTTGTCTTTTCTCAGTGGATTTTCGGACCAATGTGACCTCTCATTCAGCATTCTCATTTTGCTTTGCATCTGGCCTCGATTATGGGATAAACAGGTAAGAACATCGGCAAAATCTATGTAGTTAAGCTGTGTTATCAAGTCCTGTGAACTCCATATTAGATGATGTTATTTCATAATCCAATCTATAGCCAGTAAGAAGAGAAATGTCAATAGGATGTATCCCTGCCACACTCCAGTTCTTATTTCTTAAGAGTTCTTTAAGATGTTCTTCATAGGTTCTCCTTATTAGGGTAATAAAAATATGGGGAATAGTACCTCTTCAGTTCCAAAAATGATTCTCTGTTTAAGCTATCAAAGGCCTTTTCATAGTCTACAATTACTTCCCCTTAAGACTGGAAGGTCTTTTATATTTGGACATGCACCCTAATATAACCGACTAGGTTGAACGGAACGCTCCTCACCAAAACTTCTTTTTTTTTAAAGTCTACAAATCCAATATACAGTGAAGAATTTAGCTCTAAAGCTCTAAGCTGTGTTCTATTATTATCTACAAATCCAATATTTAGTCGTGAATTTAGCTCTGTTCTATTATTATATGCAGTGTAGCTATCTAAATCTGTGTTGTCAAAAATTGTCTGTTCCTTTCTCAATTGTCTGTCTAGTCTTGTTTAACCTCTCAAGAATGATCTTGCTTCGTTTATTATTTATATTCTTCCTATTTAATCTGTGCACTGCTGCAAATCACCCTTTGGCAACTTGACCAAATATCCCTTCTTCCAGAATTGAAGGTCCAACTGGCAGAGTGGTAACAGCACCGGCCTCTCATGGCAAAGGTACCAGGTACAAAATGCAGTGTTGCCAAGCTCCAGTCTGCCCAACTGTAAATGGGTATTTGACTCTGCTCTTGAGTCAGGGAAGGTAAAAGTAGCAAGGAAGGAAACTGGTCATCCTATCTCTCAAAGCTGGACATAGTATACTGAAGTCTCTTTGACTCTCCTGTGGTAGTATTTGTGATGGGACTAGATTTACCTTTTACAATAAAATTATATTTTAGTTGTTTAAATCTATCATCTTTATCCCTCATCTTGCCAAAATTGTACAAATTAATTTTTGTGCTAGAAAATTTGTAAAATGCAACAATTCATGGAGTTAGTGCATTCCATTTTATTGGATTTTTCATACAACATACTCAAATAAAAAATGAGACACCAAATTCAGAACTGGTAATTGATAATATAACAAAGCAGCTTAAAGGTACCACTGGTCATTAAAAAACCATGTAATATGAAAAATGCTGGGCAAATAACGGTTACTGTTGTAACATACAGCCAATAAAAGATTTTTTTATTTAACAGCTATGTTCTACAAACTGATTTGCATATAGAAAACTAACCTCCTGCGTCTTTCAGGAGTACGGCTCCTTCTTTTAGTAAAATCAGCAAAGGATTCAAAAACATCCACAGGCTTCTTTTCGGGAGGAACCTCTGATGTTTGAAAAACCTTCTTTGCTTGGTAAAATTCTTCCCTAGACAAGGGAACCCCTGTTGGTTGAAAAACTTTTTGCTTCGCACTATGCACTGCTTAACAATATGCAAAACATGAGTTGAATGCTTGCTGGTTTCCTTTATCTTTGAGCTCGATAGCCTGAGGAAACCCACTTTTAAAAATTCTTCATGAGTCTTTATATGTAAGTGGTAAAATACAAAACTAATGGCTCGCGTATTACTCCCGAGCTGCATACGATTTGGCCAGACCTTTCTTGCATAATGTTCCTGTCTGTTGCGGCTGTCCCATTCACATCGGAAGCAACAAAATTTAGTATACCCAGTCTGCATGCCCGTGAGAATTGCAATGACCTTTAGGTCTCCACAAATCCGCCATTGGTAGTCATTGTACTTTATTTTTTCCAAACGTTTAGCCATATTGTCATAAGTTTCTTTCATATGAACAGAGTAGGCGACTGGAATTGATGAAAAAAAATTTATGTTATGCAATAACACGGCTTTTAGACTAGTCTTGGAAGAATCGATGAAAAATCGCCATTCGTTGACTATGTGCTCATGACCGTTTACATCTTTGCAATAGCAAATGTCATCATCCATCTCAAAGTATTGAACAAGTTCTCTGTGTCTATGACGAAATTTAGATATCGGAGTATTGGGCGCTAAAAGATTCCATTCTTTGAGTCGCGAACCGAGTAATTCCGGATGTCCTTTGGTAAGAGCGAGATCACGTATTAGATCTGAAAGTTCTGAATGGTTAATTAAGTAAACACCATCATTCACCGGTATGTAATCTGAGTCAGAATTAGTTTCTAAAGCAGGTAAACTATCACTTTCTGATGGTTCATTTACGTCCAACGGATATTGTTCTGGTGGTACTTGGATCGGAATCGTGATTGGATCATGAGGCACTGGTTTCGAAACCGATTCAATATTTGGATAAACCACAGACTTTCTAGTTTTAAAAGTGAAACCATGGATATTTGTCAAGCGGAAGTAACAATCAGTAGTGTGATTTGTATGTTCATGCCATATTACTGGCACTCCAAAAGGCATCGACTTATGCTTCGGCGATTTTCGTAACCAACCTGCCAATGTATCGAACAAACTGCATTTGGCTTCCAAGATTTATTTGCATCATCAACTTTCGAATCGAAATAAAGTTCATATGTTTTCTTTAGTAATGGTGTAAAGTTTTTCTGGTCAACAAGATCGGTAAAATATCCACACACGTAACAGAACAGATCAGCCGAATTTCTACAACTTCTAGAAGCCATATTTTGCTCAGAATTATTTAAAAATACAGTAACTATTTGAAAAATCGCGTAACATATGTCATGCATCTTTTAGCAGTATAAAAAGTAGAATTATGTTGCTTTTTATTAATTTTTATATAGTAAAAATGAAACGGAGCAAATAACGGTTTCCTAAAAATATATTTATTCACAAATATCTTAAGAACCCGACGTGATAGAGATAAACGGATTTCAAATTTGAAATCCGCGCAAGAAACTGACCTAAGAACACTTATTCTTATATAAGAAAGAAAAATGTTGTTTGTCAGTGTAATCATTACAGCAATGTGCATCATTTACTAGTTGAACTCCAACTTCCAAGTTTGGAAGGAAGAGCTGGAGAAGATAAGGATGGTCATCATCAGCTTCAAAACAAAAACCAGTGATTTCATGAGAGGAGAAAAGACATAGGATCATGCTGGGAGAGCAGACCCTGGAGCAGGTAAGCCAGTTCAAATACCTTGGAGCTATATTACTGGAACGGAAGAATCAAAGAAGAGTTGGCTACCAGAAGAGCAGCAGTCAGAGGACTTTTCCAGATTCACAACCAGACGAGTTATGGCCTAGAAACCTAGCCCCCGCAGACCTGAGTGGAACAGTCCCAGTAATGATATTTTGGCCGTGTCTGCAGAATGAGAGAAGACTACCACGATAAACGTGGGAAACCAAGAGCCAGGGATGCAGACCTCAAGGATGACACAACATTCACTGGAAGGACTACATCAGACAATCTCTGAAGGACCATGGATCAGACTGGAACCAGGCCAAAAGGAATAAATTTAAACACCGCATTTATCCGTCCGCCATTTTTGATATTTTGCGAACAACTCATCTTAACACATCGTAAACAAACATGCAGTCTGATAGTGACTGCAACGCATCTAGTGATGTAGATTCCTGTTCTGACGATTATCAGAGGACTTGGAAACATCTGATGAGTCAGATGGTGAAAATACAGCTCAGAACAACTCAAATCACCAGCCGTACATGCAAAGGTAATGTTACTTCTTTACCGAAATGATAACAGCTGATTTTGAAAAGCAGCTATTTAGTGGGCTATTGTAATCAGTATAGCTGCTTTCTGTTTGTTTTTGAAAAAAAGAAACACATATTTCACCATTCAAACAGTTAACAAAGAACTCATAGCACCAGGAAATAAATATAAAGGGGGTCGGACGTAACCTGTGAATCAGCTGATTTTTCTGACCTTATTTGCCCTGTGTCTCTGCTTTTAAAAATATTATTTACATCATATGACTTTATGATTGACAGTATTCCTTTGTGCGGAAAATGCAATGTGTGTCAATTTTCCTGTGTACACTAAACTGTAACTTTGAATTCTATTGTTGATCTTTAAAAATTAATTTTAAATTGTTCTTCTTGCAGATGTTTTGGTTATGATGGACTTGATGAAAGCCCACCTTCCAAGCCTCCACCCTTTTTGCCTGAGAGGGTTCCATGTCTGCAACCTCAGAGGTGAGGACCAGAGAAAATTTGAGGCAGTTTTTGAGGCCCATTGACTTCTTCAAACTGTACTTCACTGCTGACATTGTTGATTACCTGTGTCAGTTTACAAATGAATATGCACAGCAGCATGGAACTAACAAGCCTACTGTCTTTACTGGATGGTATGATGTTACTCCAGAGGAGTTTTATCGCTTTTGTGCTTTGCTAATGTATGCTGGTCTTGTACCAGCCCCAAGTATTGACCGCCTCTGGTCAAGAAAAAGTCTTTACAATGGACTGTGGGCCAGGGCATTTATGTTTAGAAACAGATTCAAAGCAATAATGAGCTTTTTAAAAGTTTCAGACCCAAAGACCGAAGACCCTCAAGATAAGCTATTTAAAGTGAGAATGTTGTTAACATATATTAGAATGAAGTGCAAAAAGCTATACCAGCCTGATCAAAATGTTTCTGTTGATGAAAGAATGGTTAGAAATAAAGGGCGTTATTATTTTCAACATTTATTAGAGACTAGCCAACAAAATGGGGGATGAAGTTATGGGTTCTTGCTGATGCTGTTAGTAGATATACTTGACTTTGATGTTTATTTAGGTAGGAACACTCCAAATGGACCATTTGGTTTAGCTTATACTGTAGTTATGAATCTTATGAAATCTTTGGTGAGACAAGTATATAGGGTTTGTTTTGATAGTTTGTATACATCCAATCAGTTACTGAAGGACTTGTGGAAGTTAGGGATTGGAGCTTGTGGCACATTTCTTAGAAACAGAAAGGGGTTTCCAGCTGCACTTTCAAATATAAAGGAATTTGAAAAAAAATAGTATCAGAGGTGCAAAGAGGTGGGTTAGAGATGAAGAATTACTAGCACTGCAGTGGAGAGATAACAAAACTATAACACTGGTTTCAAGCATTCACAATGTAAATGGCCATAGGCTCACTAAGCATAGAACTAAGGTTAATGGGAATTTTTGAGAACTTAATGTTAGACAGTCAAATCTTGTAAGGGATTACAATATATATATGAAAGGTGTGGACAAGAGTGACCAGCTGATTAACAAGTACAATGTTTTGAGAAAGACCAATAAATATTGGAAAACTTTGTTTTCACTTTCTGGATATTGCTAGGGTAAATGCTTACATTTTATTTCAAAACTAGCAGAAAAAAACACACAGATGTAGAACTGAAAAGACCAGCTAGATATGGTCAGCTGGATTTTACAAAAGAACTAATCAGGAAATTGGGGAACATTGGTTTGTATGATGATGTACCACTCGCTTCAAAGCTACCAGTTTTTTCTCAGCACGCCATGGACCCCGAGTTTACAAAGACAAAAAGAAATTGTAAGCTTTGCTATCAGACTGTAAAGATTGAAATAAAAACAAAAGTTAAATGTAAAGTTTGTAATACTTTTTTATGTTTTCATGCAGGTAGGAATTGTCTGTCAGAATACCACAAGCCTTAGTAGGAAATATATAAAGATGTGTTGAGTCTTTATTATGTCACCCTCATAACTGATTTTACTTATGTATTAGTGATCATTCAGTGTTAATCAAGAAATATGTCTACTGAAGTCATATTTCATTAATTTAGCTAAGATGTTGCAGCTACTTATAATAACTGTAATGTATTCAGTGGAAGATTTATTTTTAAATATTAAAAAAAAAAAGCCTAGTTATGTAACATTTAAAAAATTTGCATAATTTTATTATTTAATGTTGAATTTGTTTTGGAAATGTAACATATGATGCAGAAATGGTCAAACTACAATAAAATATGACTGTTGTTAATTGTTTTGATAATTCCTTTTTTTTTTTTTTTTTGGTCTTCTTTGTGAAATATCGTTTATAATTTTTGTGTATTTTTCCTGTTGACTTTCCTTCAATTTTTTAAAACTCACATCTATAAAAAATTTTAAAAATATAAATTTTACATCTAAATATGATAGCCAGTTCAATTACAAACAATTTGATGTATAACACTCTTAGGTAGACTTCAAATTAAAATGTATCAAGGAACATTAGAAGTCAGAGTATGAGAAAGTGATACAAAATATCAGGTCTGAAAAGAGTTAAAACCAACACCATTCAATGTGATCAGTGTATGAAAGCTAAGATTCTAAATATTTCTTGAAAGTGTAACTGAAGGTAATGTGAATAATATAAAGCATGCCTACAGACTTTGCAAGGTGTTACATTTTTTAACTTTCTCATACTGAACGCACAATGCAGTGCAAGAAAACTGTCCCCCCACCACCACATATATCACAAGAAACCACTGGAAGAAATCATAGATCACAAATGTTATCGATTACTGCGGTTTCATATTATAAATAAAAAGAATGCAATGTTTGTGCAGCAAAATGTTATGTTTCTTGTTATTGCTTCAACAAGTACAGCTATGTGAGCTGAACTTCTGATACACAAGGCTGCTAACATGTTTCACTGCTAATAATTATTTGCAAAAATAAAATGGAATGGTGCAAAAATAAGAAAATGGAGCCTGATTTCAAAATAATACATAACTTCAAGAAACGTGACAATGTTAGAGGCATATAAATCTTATAAACTTAAACTTTCTCAAGAAAGACATGGATATCAAAAAAAGAAAACATAATTAACAATAAAGAAAAGATCCAAAATCTGAAATATCACAGCAGGCAATACCACACTAAAACAAAGGGTGGAAAAGGTGCCTTGGTTTCTTCCTTCTAATCTAGGATTGTTGTGATAATATGAAAGGATTAGCCTACTCATGTGCAGCTCAATAAATGCCTCAGTTTGAGGAAATGATCAGTAACAAGTGTAAGTGAAGACATTTGACTAGCTAGGATTAGAATAAGATTATGCAGTTTTACCTAGTTTGTTTTGTTTATAAAATTAACCTGATTTTTATGTTGGTTTTTTTTTTATATTTTTTATTTCAATCAATATAAAAAGTATATTCTGCAAACCAGAGCAATGGTAATGCACCAAGCTTTTGACACATGGCATTTGTCAGACCTAGTTTCCCACCACTGTCTTGGAATCTTCTTCTTTAATGTTCAGCTCCCTAAGGATCATAGACCTTTAACAAATGTACGGTAAGAAAAGTCCTCGTATCACATGACATCAGCTGAAGGTCTTTCCAAATCTTCTTAATCATTTACATTTCTGTCTCCAGTTCTCTTCTCCGTGTGTTTTTTGGTCCAACTCTGCTTCTCTTACCTTTGGGATTCCAGAAAAAGGATAGTCGTGTAATACTCTCAATGTGTTTCCTATCTATCGCCCGCATCTTTTTTCTCATCTCTAGTTCCACTGCTTCTTGTCATCAGTTCCACATTAGTGATGTACCATTTCCATACTTCTATTCTATGCAAGCATTCATTGAAAGTCTGTAACTTCTTTTTTTTTTTTTGTTGTTCATGTTTTGGAGCCATTCAAAAGGACTGACTTGACATTTAAGTTGAAGATTCTTATTTTTGTATAGGACTTGATTTCTTTCGATTTCAACGTGTTTCCCTATGACTGGCTGTCTTAGAATAATCAGCTAATAAGTGCTTGTCTATTAAGTTGTCATGTTACTAACTTCTAATTTTTACACTCTTCCTGTTGTTATCACATTGTCACAAAATTCAGCCCCCCCTCCCCCCCCCCCCTCAAAATGAATTTAGAACGTGTAATTCACCCCCCCCCCCCTCTTCCCCCTTTCAATGAGCAATCAGTCCTTTTTAATTCGAACATGTAATCAGCTTACCATATATACTCGAACATAAGTCGAAAAATGTATTCCCATTGTGGACCTTAAAAAACGTACCATCAACGTATCTTCTTCTTCAACTACCGTGCCTAGTGGTGTAAGAGATCATGTCTCCAGTACAATTTATAAATTCTGCTGTTGACTTCTTTCTATGCCATGATATCAAACTGTCCAGTATTTGTTCTCTTTGTCTTCCCCTATCTCTTTTTCCTTCAATCTTACATGTTGTTACGATATATTCCAGTTTCCCTTAAAAAGCGGATTGCTTCTTTCTAACTTGTGAAAAATGTTTCCTTTGCGCATTGGACTCGACGTATAGTCGAGTCAAAGAAAAAAGAATTCATGAAACCAGTCACTGTTGCCCCCACGCTTCCAACCACATACCAGTATCGTTCAAATATAAACTTGCTACTTCATTAAATATTTTTATCAAAATAACTTAAGTAATACATGTTTGAATTTCTTGTATGTCAAAAATTTAAACTGGAGTACGCGTTTACCAGCCTCCATCATTTGATCTATCATCAATACCATTACTTCTTTCATTAGATGCACTTTCGTCAGTGTCACTGTCAGAGATTCTAAATCGAGCCTTATTCAATATCCACATTTGATTCGGCCGCTTCGTTAACATCCTGATCAAATAACAAGTCACTTTTCAGATTCCAAAGCAAATATTTGACTACCCGGAAAGCCATGGCTTTAAAAAAAAATCATAAAAAATTATAAAATCTATAGATTCTACAATAAAAATTCATAAAACGGAAGCTTCAGATGTACAGGAGGAAATCTATAACTCAGGTCTCGCTAAATCTGTTGCTACTTAGCAATGACCGACAATAGTATTCAGACTTTCTGGGCAGGCGATGTCAGGCATTTTAAACAGGAAAGGGTGCTGAAAGTGATAGAATTTGCAAAAAATCATGGAAATTTCAACGTGATGCGGGATTTTGGAATCAACAAAAAACTTGTTTGACTTATAATCCGGTCAATATTTTTGGAAGCTTTAGAAGTCCTAAAGTCAAGGGGTCAGCTTATAATCAGACTGGCCTATACTCGAGTATATATATCTAGCTCCTCATTCTCACTCACTCTCATATAACCACATCTATTTCTTTAATACAATTGGTATGGCCTGTCTCTGGATTCTCTCCTAGCCATGCATTTTCTCCTCTACGGGGTTTCTGAAGACTGTGCTGTCAACCTGTTACTCTCATGAAGCCAACATTCTTGGAGGACTTGTTTTACTGTTTGCTTGTCTTCTTCACATGAAATCTCCTCTATTTTTAATCTGCTGAACAGATGGTATGAAAGTCTGCAGTGACTGGTTGTCAGTTTGGAAATTATCATTGACCTCTTCTTGGCAGATAGTAGTATACTTCTGTTATATCTCAATAAGGGTGTTCTCTATGCCATTTGTCTCTGAAGCTATTTTTATTACTGCTTTTATCTCTTCGTAGGTTGTCCTGTCCTCAATTTTAATTTTACTGCCACCTTCTGTGACAAGTCTGCTTCCTTGTCTCCATACATGTTGCTATGGGCATGAATGCACTGTACTGTTACTTCATATTATTTCCTTTCAGTGTTACCTTTAGCTACTTTGCAGTGGACTGTTTTGACATGTTGGATCTAGCTAGAATACATTTGCAT
The DNA here is from genome assembly GCA_024509875.1 of Oreohelix idahoensis. Classification (NCBI taxonomy): domain Eukaryota; kingdom Metazoa; phylum Mollusca; class Gastropoda; order Stylommatophora; family Oreohelicidae; genus Oreohelix; species Oreohelix idahoensis. The sequence goes on along the minus strand of JAMPIV010004260.1, from coordinate 274,693 downwards.
CTCAAGTCCAGGATTTCTGTAAGTATGGATTATACGTTTCTTTGGCTTATAAACAGTTGTAAATATTCCAGGACTTTCAGACAAAACACTGTTATTACGTGAGTATTTACCTGCTTGGAATAACTATCTAAACTATCTGCAGCTGGCAGCCCTGTATGTACGTTAAGTTTCTTATTACTTACTTAACAATATCATACTTATTACTGACAATATTTGGCAAGTCATTAATAACTTGAGACCAGATGTGTGTCTAGAGTCTTATCTGAAAACTATATTTTTCTCTATTTGTATGATGAAAATGTAGCTTAATCATCTAAATTACTGTTGTAGTATTACAGTGAGGTCCCTCAGTTCCTTATTTAATTTAACTATCATTTGCTAAACCATGTTTTGGTCAGAAGGATTAGTTACACTTAACTGTGTGTCAAGATCACGCATAACCCTTGACATTTTGCCAGAAAAAATGCTACCCGCAGTCTAACATCCAGACCATAATGCCCGCTAAACACTGCTGTCTGTCTTTGCACAGAGCAACAAGATCTCAGTATTTAGGGAGACCTGAGTTATAAATAGATTTCGGTACATATAAAGCTTTGTCTGCACATAACGACAGGTACTTCCGGCCGTAAACAAATAACTCTGTTTCATTGAACGTGGTACGTAGTACGACATGTTTCTCTTGATTACAGTCTAAATCTCATTAAATTTTGTTCTATTACTTCAAAATGGGAAGAAAAGCAAAGCAACTTTCTGCTGTTAGAGCACGTCGAAAGTTTGTAATTTCCAGCAATGTTACTATTGAATCAGCGGTGAATGATAACCAACCTGACGTAGGCTTATCATCAACATATGTCTGCATACCAGTATCCGATGGGTCTATAGTTCAAATCGCTGATCCAACAGTGCCTTTCACTGCTGGCCCATATCGATCTGATATAAAAATGAACTTGAGCGCGAGCAAGAATGATGCTTCTCATAACACTGTCTGTGCTAAACCTATGTACTGAAATATGCAGATCAAATTTTTGATCATTTGGATATCATGCACAACTCTACAGTATTTCAACGTGCCATCAGCATCGTCCGAGCTGAACATGCTAAGAGTCAGCATCGTACCATTAATAAAAAAGAAGTCATTGACATCGCTGTCAGCTTTGATGCAACATGGCTAACTAGAGGTCATAAGTCACTGATAGGTGTTGGCAGTGTTATCGACATCTTCACTGGCATGGTCATCGATACGCACGTTATGTCTTCCTTCTGTTACACCTGCGAGAATACTGGACAGTGGCAACTGAAAAATCAACTTGACAAATTTAAACAATGGAAAGCAGGGCATCAGAAGGACTGCTGCCGTAATTACGAAGGGTCAGCCGGAATGATGGAAGTAAAAGCCTGTGAGGTTTTCTGGCTTCATTCAGTGGCAAATCACAAGCTACACTACACTGTTTTGCTATCAGATGGTGATTCCAAGGCCTACAACAGACTCTGCGACATAAAACCGTATGGTCCAGAAGTTGACATAACCACAGAAGAGTGCGTCAACCATGTCGCAAAGCAATTAGGCACTGCACTGAGGAACTCATTACTGACTGCAGGAAACAAAAAGTCACCCTTGGGGGAAATGGCCATGGTTGTCTGACCCAAAATGCCATACGAAAACTGTGTATTTACTACACCAGGGCCATCCGCAAGCATAGTACAGCCCCAGAGATGAAACAAGCCATCATGGCTTCTCTCTACCATGGGTATTCGACAAACGACAAACCCAACATAATTTTTGTCCGCCAGGCAAAAACTCCTGGTGTTTCTATCAGGCTTCCATGGCCAAAGGAGAAGCTGCCAGACCCCTCGAGACCCAAGTTCATACTCCGCTAGACTACAACTTGCTCCATAAGCACTTAGCCCTTATTTATGAGCGTCTTACTGATCAGCATTTGCTCAAGCGGTGTGAGCTAGGTGCAACTCAAAATGCAAATGAAAGCCTCCACAATGTTATATGGAGTCGTTGCAGCAAGCGGAAATTTGTGTCATTAAAAAAAGTCAAATCCAGTGTCCTTGTGGCCATTGGAGAGTTCAATTTTGGTCCATCAGCCAGTGCAGAAATAAAAAAGCTGTATGGCCAAGCATCTGGAACAAACTCGAAACGCCTTGGACAAGTGCGATTAAGGAAACATCTGGCCAACAGCCAGAAATATGAGGCTGACAAACTTGTAAAAAGAAGAAAAAATTAGGCAAGAGACAAGACAAAGGCGAGAGGAGCAGCTGCAGGAAGCTGAAGGAGGTGTAGCATACAGTGCTGGAGAATTTTAGTGACATTTGGCCCCCCCCAGAATGGAGTATATTGGACAAGACAAGGCACTCAGTGAGTAAAAAGCATTTTTCTTAAAATTAATATTTTATTAACAAAAAAATGTAAAAACTAATACCCTATCTAACAGATCAGTCTCAAATTTGGCATGCATGTAGTACACACATATATCTTTAAATGATCACATGCTTTTTTTGATATTTTGGTAATTTGCTTTGATATATTTTTTAAAAATTTTTTCATACAAATATAGTGTATTTCTTTTTTAAATCATTAAAAATAGAATTTTAAACTTATCAAAAAAAAAGCATGTGATCAACTGTTTTAATTGTCAGTCACAACATGTGTGTGCAATTTGATAAAGTTTGATCAATGGGAAGCATATGATTTTTGCTCTTGAAAATTGGTGAAAAATCCAATATGGTGGATTTTTTTTTGGGTTACGATAGTAACCACATGTTTTTTTTAACAAAATAAACTGTAGAATTTGGTTCATGGACATACACTGTGTCTATTGAGAACATAAAAAGTTTGAAAATGTTATTAGAACAAAAGTTAGTTTTCACTGTAGTTCATCCCCTTAATACTAATATACATACTTATTAAGAATATTGCAGATGATACAGGATTCAATTCTGTGTATTAAATCGTGAGCTAGTGAGTAACGATTAAAGGTCATGTGGCGAGAGAAGAATGTTGGGATAAGTGAATGGCCAGTTGTGCTTAGGACCTGGAAGAAGCCAATTGTGTACTTGACTTGAAGCAAAGCAGATGTGGCTTTGGAAGCTGGGCTTTGGGTGAGAGTCAGTGAGACTAAGAGTGTAGATGTCACTTGGATGTGATTAGCAGGGAGTTGCTGCTGTCTGCTGTGGAAGTTGCAAGGGTGTTGTGTCTGACATAGGAGTTTGTATTCTCTGTGATGTTTGAGGTGTGCCGCATTAGTTGATGGTTGTTGCAGTGGTACTATAGTAGCAGAATTTCTTAGTGTCATTGATCAATTGTATATTGAAAGTTTTGACAATCTTACTCAATCGTAACTGGTATTCGGTGGACCTATGTTGTGATGTTGAGATTATAAATAGCAAAGACTGAATTAAACACAAATACAGTTGAGTTCGCTGGACTGTCGCGGAAAAGGTATTGGGTTCAGAATGCGGTGGTGTCATGCTCCAGTTTATGCAGCTGTATATGGGTAGCGGGGTAGGGGTAAACCCTACCAATAGGAGATGTAAGGCGCCTCCTTCCCTCCACTAGCCTGCGGGACACCTCATGGGCAGGGGTGGAGTACCCGCTTAGCCCCCTGATCAGGGTTACGTGAAGTCACGGCAGGCAGGTGATGGATAAAAACTGGAAAGTTTTTTCAGAAACTGGTCATCACTTTAACTGTACTAGGCAGAGGATGCCAACATAGGACAATGGCTAGGACAACCCGCCCAGTATGGATACTGCCTTTACAGAAAGAAACTGCAACCTACTGTGAGTATTTGTGCAAAGCAAATCATGACTCAGAAACCAAATAAGATGATAGTGAACAGCGTGTATGGGGTTCAAGGGAACTCCATGTGCGACAGGTGAAACCAGACCGTTATCAAGCGACTGTCAGCAATCGTACATCCAAAAGAATTGGAACATGGAATATCAGAACAATGCTACAAAAAGGCAAGTTGGAAAACATTAAGATGGAGATGAAAAGAATGAACATAAATATTCTCGGCATATCAGAAGTCAGATGGAAGGGAACCGGATCGTTTTCATCAGATGGATTTACCATACTGTCTTCAGGAGGGAAGCAACATTAAAGAGGAGTTGGGATCATATTGGACCCAGAGACAGCAAAATCAGTGAAGGGTTCCTGGTCAGTTTCAGATCGAGTGATCATGGTTAAGCTACATGGAAAGCCTTTTCACATAGGTATAATACAGATTTATGCCCCAATAGCAGAACAAGAAGACTCAGAAATAGAGGGATTCTACGAAGATCTAGACAAGGCTATGAAACAACTAAAATCACAGGACATGAAGATCGTAATGGGGGACTTTAACGCAAAAGTCGGACAATGAAGAATTGAAAATAGTCTGTCCATTTTGACTGGGTGAATTAAATGAACGTGGTGAAAAGCTTATAGAATGGTGCAAAGAACATGACTTCTCGATTTTGAATACATGGTTTCAAAATCATCCAAGGAGACATTGTACCTGGAAAAGCCCAGGCGGCAGAATTAGAAATCAGATTGATTTCATACTGATACAAAAGCGTTTTAAGAATGCTGTAAAGTCATCAAAGTCGATGCCAGGGGCAGACTGTGGTAGTGATCACACTCAAGTTGTGTGTAATCTAAGAGTGAAACTAAAAATACTCAAGAAATCAAAAAGAACCCCCAAGTTCCAAACAAACATGTTGAAGAGCGATGAGGATATGAGAGAAAACTTCACCATTTTGGTAAGGAATAAATTCGAAGCATTCGCTGGCCTTACATTGATAGAGGAGAGATGGCAGGAATTCAATAAATGTATTGAGATGTCAATGCAAGAACACATTCCCAATCCAGGAAAAAAGGAACATAAAAAATGGATGACACAAGAAATTTTAGACCTCATGGAATCGAGAAGACTGGCGAAAAATGATAACAAATAATATCAAATATTAAATAGAGAAATAAAGAGGAAATGCAACGAGGCTAAAGAGGAATGGCTCAACGAGCAATGCAAAGAAATCGAGAGCAACAAAAACAGTGATAATAAAACTATGCACCAAAAATTAAGAGAAATATCAGGGCAGCGTACCTGCATTCAAACAGGATGTATAAAGTCAAAGCAAGGAAATATTCTAATGGTCAAGGAAGATATTTTATATAGATGGTCAGAATATATAGAGGAACTATATGATGATGATAAAGGCGATAAACCAAACATAAGTAAAAACATGGAAGGTCCACCCATGTTGAAAGACGAGGTTGAATATGCTATTAAGAAAATGAAACATGGCAAAGCACCAGGGCCTGACAACATTCCTGTAGAAATCTATGAAGCACTAGGAGAACTTGGCATTGAGGAAATAACAAAACTCCTGAACAAGATATATGATACAGGAGAGGTGCCCCCAAACATCTGCAGATCAGTATTCATCACTATACCTAAAAAACCAGGAACAACAGAATGCAAATCACATAGAACAATCAGCCTAATGAGGCATGTCACCAAAATACTCCTTCACATTATAATGGAAAGGACAAGAAATAGAATAAGACCAGAAATTTCTGAAACTCAATTCGGTTTTGTTGCTGATAAAAGTACCGGAAATGCAATTTTCACATGTTCAATGCTCATGGAGAGATGTATTGAGGTACAAAGAGACCTCTATCTATGCTTTATAGACTACTCAAAAGCTTTTGACACAAAGTGAAACACCAAGACCTTTTTGACATTTTACATGAACTAAATACAGACGGGAAAGATCTTTGGATAATAAGGAACATATATTGGGAGCAGGAATCCGCGATCAGATTTGAAGAACTAAGTAAATTCAGAGCAATTAAAAGAAGAGTTAGACAGGGATGTGTGCTATCACCTGATCTTTTCAACATATACAGCGAGACGATACTTCGAAACATTGAACACCATGAGGGAATTAAAGTCGGAGGATGAAATATCAACAATCTGAGATATGCAGATGACACAGTTTTAATAGCAGAGTCAGCGGAAAATCTACAAATCATTCTAGACAAAGTAGTGAAAGAGAGCGAGATGAAAAGATTATCTTTGAATGGCAGCAAAACTGTATGCATGGTAGTTTCTAAGAAAATACAAATACCAGTATGCTCTTTGAACAGCAAAAGAGAAAAAATCAAACAAGTCACTTTTTAAATATTTAGGCTACACATTGACTGATATCAGATGGCAGATGTGACACAGAGATAAAGAAAAGGATCGCAATGTCCAATGAATCCTTTACTAGGATGAGCAACGTAATGAAAAACAGAAACATCACCATAAGCACAAAAATTCGCTTACTAAGGGGCTACGTATGGTCCATTCTTTTATATGGATGTGAAAGCTGGACAATGAGTAATCAAATGGTTAAAAAACTGGAGGCAGCGGAAATGTGATTTTTGAGAAGGATACTGAGAATATCGTGGACAGAGAAGAAAACAAATGCCGAGGTATTGATAGCTGCGGGTGTTAATAGATCGCTCATCAAAACCATCAGGAAAAGACAAATGAAATTTATGGGACATATTAATTAATAGAAGAGGAGGAGTGGAGGAATTAGTCTTATGTGGGAAAATACTAGGCAGGAGAGGAAGAGCAAGGCAGAGAAGTATGTGGAGAGCTTAAACAACTGGGCAACAAACAACAGCATGGGTAACAACAACCTCATTAGACTATCAAAAGACAGAGAAGATTGGAGGGTCATGATCACCAATGTCTGTTCCAGTCCTGAAGAAGAATATGGGTACCTATATCTTGGCAGTAATATATACGAAGTTGGAGGGACAGACAATGATATCAAAATAAGAATACAAAAAACAAGAGGAGCTTTCATTGCATTGGGAAACATTTGGAGAACAAGAGAAATCAAGTCCAACACAAAAATAAGAATCTTCAACTCAAATGTGAAGTCAGTCCTATTGTATGGCTCTGAGACATGGAGAGCAACAACCAAAAAGCTGCAGACTTATATCAACGGGTCCTTGCGTAGAATAGAAGAACTGAAATGGTATGACAAAGCCACAAATCTGGAACTGATGACAAGAACCAGACAAGTGCCAGTGGAACAAGAGTTGAGAAGAAGATGCTGGCGATGGATAGGACACACATTGAGGAAACCTGTTGATAGCATTACAAGGAAGTCCTTGTTCTGGAATCCACAGGGAAAGAGAGGCAGAGGTAGACTAAAAAACACGTGGCGAAGAGAATTGGATGCAGAGGTGAAAATGATGAGGAAAACATAGAAAGAACTTGAGCGGATGGCACAGGACAGGAAGACTTGGCATGTGTTTGTTGAAGGCCTAAAGGGTATTGATTGATTAATTGATATGGGTACCAGACTCTGCTTTTGAGTTAGGGAAGGCACAGGCAGCGAGGAAGGGAGCTGACCACCCCACCTCTTGAAGCTGGACCTAGTACAGCTAAGTCTTAAAAACACATGGAGAAAAGAACAGGAGACAGAAATGATGAGGAAGACATGGAATGAACTTGGGCTGAAAGCATGTGACAGGAGGACTTGGCATGTGACAGGAGGACTTGGCATGTGACAGGAGGACTTGGCATGTGCTTGTTGAAGGTTTATGCTCCTTGGGGAGCTAAATGATGTTGATTAATTGATAGTTGAGTTCTTTTGTCCAGTTCTTTAACAGTTACCTCATGTTGTAGTAAGTTGTTTCCAAAGACATTGCTAGAGTATACAGCAGAGTTACAGCAAGATTGTTGATGTTAATGTCAATAGCTCGATAGCTGCCATTTTAAAATTTTCAGTGCACGGTAATGAAGTTAGTTCTGATGACTTCATAAAGTTAAAATCACATATGAATGTGCAAAACTGTCCAAAATTAATGGCTTTCTTCTTGTTAACATCCACTGATAAGAACTGTACCATTCTGTCAGTTCACATTTTTAAACCCCCCCCCCCCCCCCCCCCCAAAAAAAAAAACACCACCAAAAAATCTCCAAAGATCATCACACAGGTTTGAATGGGGGATATGATTATCATAAGGCATGGGTCCCAGCTAAATAATGTTTTCTTTGGTTTAAAATAAGAAACTCCAGTTACATTGACTTAACTAGAATTTTTGGATAAGCTGAGGCCATTTTTCTGTCCAAACTCAAATTTAGACTTGCACAAGTAGAAATTCTGCCTTAACATCTAATGAAAATTTCTAACAATCATGTAATACTCTGAATTAGGCTTTGAGATTAGTCAGTTAAGACATCCAGACTTTCATATGTTTTGATAATTGCAACTATGTTATGGTAATAGCAAATAAATTGACATTAACAGGGTTTGCAATCATTAAATTACTTTTCAAAATTTGAAAAGATGTTGGCATGTTAATTAAAAACTGAAACAATTGTATCTAAACGGTTAAAATATATTCGAGGGTTGCTCAGAAAGTAATGCCCCACATTTTTTTTTTCTCATCCCAGAATAAAGATAGCAAAGCGAAAATTTACACGTAGCAACACTGATGTTTTCCGCATACATGTGCAAAATTGCACGGTCGTCTGACAGATAGCGCTGCTGTAGTAGTCTGTGAAAATAGCATCTGTGTACGACACGCGTTACAAACAATGAGCTGTAATTGAATTCTTGGTGGCGGAGAAAGAAAGTGTGGGGAACATTCACAAACGTTTGTGTGCTGTGTATAGAAGTTGTGCAGTTGACAGGAGCACCGTTGGATGCTGGGTTCAGAGAGTTAAGGCTTCAGGAAGTAAAGAGACAGAGCTGCATGATCGGCCGCGGTCTGGACATCCTGCCACAGCCACCAGCCCAGACATGTTGCTGCGCGCCTATGCCATTATTCATGTAGAATCATTGCATCACAAGTCGACAATTGGCCTTACAGCTTTCAATCAGCAATGGAAGTGCGATGGCAATTATTGACGCTCTCGGATATTCGAAGGTATGCGCAAGATGGGTTCCTCAAAGTCTCACAACCGACTAGACATCAAAGCAAAACCATCTGTTCTGAATTGTTCGAGCGTTTTGATGCTGAGGGGGAGGCCTTTTTGTCCCGGATCGTCACAGGTGACGAAACCTGGACGCACCATTTTGAGCCGGGGACGAAAAGGCAGTCAATGGAGTGGCATCATCCGCAATCACCTCGAAAAAAGAAATTCAAGATAACTCCCTCCACCGGAAAGGTCATGATCACCGTCTTTTGGGACGATGGAGTGATTCTTGTGGATGTGATGCCCACAGGTGAGACAATCAATTCGGACGCGTACATCAAAACCCTCAACAAACTCAAACAGCATTACCGACGAGTGCGGCCTAACAGGAATGCAGTAGACATTTTGATCCAGCACGACAATGCCCGCTTTCACACAAGTCTGAAAACTCAGGAGGCAATCGCCAAATTTGGTTGGACTGTGCTCCCCCATCCCCCCTATAGTCCTGATCTGGCACCCTCTGATTTTCATCTTTTTGGGCTACTGAAGGATGCACTGCGCGGGACAAGGTTTGAAGATGACGAGAGCGTGATTCATGCAGTGAGGACATGGCTACGTGAACAGGAAACTAACTGGTACAGGGAAGGCATGCATGTCCTTGTTTCGCGCTGGGCGTACGGCCGTAGAAGTGGACGGAGATTATGTGGAAAAATAGCATGTGTAAAGGATACATCCAGTTATATTGTGCGTGAATTTCATACATTGTGAATAGTTTTCGAGAGAAAAAAATGTGGGGCATTACTTTCCGAGCAACCCTCATACATCATGCTTTATTTCTTACTCTATCCACAAAATGTCCATCTATGAGCAAACTTCTGATAAGCAGAAATTCGGGTAAGCAGAAGAATTTCAGATGGTTCCAGCGACTTCTATTTATTCAGACTGCACTGCATATGGTGATGATCCCTGAGACAACAAAATACTTAGGAGAAATTAAGAGATCTCTGAAGAGCATTCGTGAGAGAATATAAAAAGAAACAAAGGAAAAAGTTGGCTTGGGCATCTTGTGAGCCCAATCAACCAACTGCATGAGCTTGTTACCTCAAAATAAAAGCAATCATTAACAGAGATCAGCTCTAGAGAAGATGGACTGAGAAGGTAATAGACCGCACAAGAAGCAGAGTCAAAGAAAAACATGACTCATGGACATTTTTCAGTCCAAATTATCTGTAAACTGATATTTTAAAATGTAAAGACTGTAAAACTAACATGCTTGTCCTTGAGATGGTATGACAAGTGGCTGTCTAACATTCAAAACTGCACCCAATGGTAGTGGTGGCACAGAAGTGATGAGTGGCACAACAGAGGTTTTCAGTAATGGGTTTGTTACTGCTGACCATGCAGGCTGGGCTGTGGGTGGTACAGGATCCTCATGGCTGACTCTGTCAAAATTTAGGGCAGGTGTGGTGGTTCCAGGAGCAACTGGTTGTATACGTGATGGTCTGAGGAGATAAATCAGGATGCTATAATTTGCTGTAGAAGATTGCATGTTAACAGTAACATTAAGTGAGCTCACCTAAAAGAGAGTAGGATCAAAACTTTAAATAAACATTTAAAAAATCATGACATGGACCATTTTTTCCTAAATTGAGGTTTACATAATGATTTTTAGACCACATAATGGATGAGTTTTGAGTGTAATTTTTAAATTATATGATGTAAAATGAAGTTTCTTTTTCTTTTCTTCACCTTTCAGCTTGTTTGTGGTATTTATTCCTAAGGGTGCAGTATATACAATAAAGAGAATTTTACAGCAAAAGGGCCATTTCAATGTTTGCTTTTATAAAACCACATTTATTTCTCTACTAAAGTTGGCAATCTGTCTCAGATATTTGTTGTACTATACCTTCTTTCCAGCTAACATTTATGATTTCCAGAAGTTTCTTTTTATCCTTTGTTCCAAGGTGTTTTAACATTTCATTTGTGATTCCGTCCTTTCCTGGAGTTTATTAGTAGCTTTAGCACATCTTCTAGCTCGTGCAGTGTCAATGCTGTCACGATGCACTCCTAAGCTACATTTGGTATTTGTTCTTTTATTGCGTATCTTTTTTGACATTTTCTTCCTTTTTGCTGCTATATCTGTTGAGCTAATTATGCAGCATTTCTTCAGTAAACATATCTGCTGCAACTCTTTCTCTTTGCCAGTTTTCCATTTTTTTTTCTACTGTGATGCTAAGCTTTCTTATATTCTCACAGTTCCATGATTTTGCAGGTTTCCATAGTTCTGTTCCATTTTTATACAGCTTTACGCTTTCAGTTGTCTCTCTCCTACTGTTTCTTGTTGTTTACTTTATGGCCTTTCTGTCCTGTGCTGTGATTATTTTAGATTTTGCCTTCCAGAGTTTGTACTTCTGCTCTTCCTCTGGCAGTCAATAATTCTTTAAGTTTCTCCAGTTCTTCTGTCCTCTAATATGGTTTTTAGTTTTTAATGGCTCCTTGAGGTCTCGATGCCTTAGCTGCTTTTAGAAAGTACCTTTTCAAACACTGCCCCCATTTTTTTTAAATATGTGCTGATCTCTTTGCAGCAGAACTTTTCGCAGTGTGCCTTTTTGTAGTTCGAAGTATATTTTAACTGCTAATTTTACTGATCTATGGTCCCTTGCTTCTAACTTTTCCTGTACTCTTCTATGCATTTTGAATACTAGGTCTTCTGTGGCTCAGTCCAGGCTGGAGTAGTAGTCGTTTTCCATCACACTGAGTAAAATTTGGTAGGTTTTCTGTGTGGCTGTTGTAAATTATTTATTTCGGAGTCTTCCACTTCCTCCTCTCTGGCACCTGTCTCTCTGAACCCCATCTTTCTGAGTTGCGGTTAAAGTCCCAAACTATAAGAGACCGTTTTTTTAATTATTTTGGGTAATGGAATGAAATTGACCCTAATGAGTTGGAAAGATACATGTTGATGTGGACAGAGATAACCTAGAGAAACTAAGGAAAACTGTCAGCAACAGAGAACCTAGAACTAAGGAATGCTTAAAAAAAATAGTTGCACAAAGTACGAGGGGCGTTCAGAAAGTAATGCACCACATCGTTTTTCTCAGGAGCTGTTTATTCAAAAAGCATGAAATTTATACACAATATACATGGATATGTCATGTAAACATCAGTATTATTCAACATAATCCCCATCAACTTGTACGGCTTTATGCCAGCGCGAAACAAGTGCATGTATTCCTAGCCCATACCAGATTTTGTCTTGATCATGTAGCCTTTTCTTCGCTGCATGAATCACTCCATCATCTTTAAACCTTGCCCCACGGAGTGCATATTTAAGTGGACCAAATAGATGAAAATCAGAGGGTGCCAAATCGGGACTATAGGGTGGATGGGGTAGTACAGTCCAACCCAATTCGGTTATTGCTTCCCATGTTGCCAGACTTGTGTGAGGTCGCGCATTGTCGTGAAGGAGAAGCAGGTCTGTGGGATTCTTGTGCGGCCGAACTCTGCGAAAACGTTGATTGAGTTGTTTCAATGTCTTAATGTAAGCTTGCGAATTGATTGTCTCTCCTCTTGGCATAACGTCCACAAGAATCACACCTTCAATGTCCCAAAAGAGCTGGAGAGTTACAGAGAAGGAAATGTCGAAATTGTCCTCTTTTCACACAACATGCCTAAGAAAAATTCTTCGAATCTTTTGGCCGAATATCATCACCAACCAAGATCTGCTTACTCAGAGCAAGCAAGAGGACATACACACCATCATAGCTGGCAGACGCTGGAGCTGGGTTGGCCATGTCCTCAGAAGAGACCCCGATGCCATCACAAGAACAGCTATGCTATGGACCCCTGAAGGAAAACGAAAGAGAGGCCGACCAAAAACAACTTGGCGGAGGACTGTGGAGGCTGAGATGCAAAGAATGAACCAGAGTTGGGGCACTGTACGAAGGATGGCCGCCGACCGAGCAGAGTGGAATCAATTTGTTGTTGCCCTACAAGACGCCACCAGGCGTAATGGCCACTGACTGCTTTGACGGTCGGCGGCTAAGGATCAAAGAAGAAGAAGAAGAAGAATGTCTCAAAAGACAGTGATCATGACCTTTCCAGCTGAAGGAATTGTCTTGAATTTCTTTCTTCGTGGTGATTGCGGATGATGCCACTCCATTGACTGTCTTTTTGTCTCAGGTTCAAAATGATGTGCCCAGGTTTCGTCACCTGTAACGATCTTAGCCAAAAAGTTCTCTCCATCAGCATTGAAACGCTCCAACAATTCAGAAGAAATTGCTTTCCTTTGCAATCGGTGGTCATTTGTGAGGCTTCGAGGAACCCATCTTGCGCAAACCTTAGAAAATCTGAGAGTTTTTATAACTGCATTTGCACTACCAATGCTGACTGACAGCTGTAAGGCCAATTGTTGAGTAGTGATTCGCCTATCAGTAAGAATAATGCCCTCAGCGCATTTCAACATTTCTGCGATGGTGGCTGTGGCAGGACGTCCACAGTGCGGCTGATCAAGCAGCTCCGTATCTCCCCTTCCTGATTCTTTGATTCTCTGAACCCAGCGACTGACTGTACTCCTGTCGACTGCAAAACTTCCATACACATCACATTGATGCTTGTGAATGTTCACAACAGTTTCCTTCTCTGCAACGAGAAATTCTATCACAAGTCCCTGCTTATAACGCAAGTTGCTAACACGCTCCATTTCAACGGGTTTAGGGCAGCCGTATTATTTGGCCGGTTGCGGTGCAATTTGGTGCACACAATTCGCACATGCCATATTTGAAGTGTGCAAAATTTCATGCTTCTATCTTCATTATTAGCTGAGAAAAACGATGTGGTGCATTACTTTCTGAACGCCCCTCGTAGTTTACAATTATTAATAACAAAGTAACATGCATGCATGAATGCACACATACACATGTACATCCATGCAAACAATAACACAAAGGACACAAGTATGCATTGCACACAAGTACCCATGCGCATAAGCAAACACGCACGCAGTCATGCGCAAAATTATATCTACACACACACACACGCATCTGAAAATTAGCAATAAGAACTTACTTTTCATTGTTTATATTTGTAGACGAAGAAGCGAACCCAGCCCTATCCACATTTTGTGAAGCTGGTGGGGGCTCATCTACGCGAGGTCTGTTGTAGAGTTCCTCAGAATCATTTCTGTATTACAAATAAACATTTGTAGTTTAGTATTATTTGACATTTTTCAGAAGTTCTTATGTATAAATAAACATTCACACAATGCAGTTGTGGGCTACACCACCAGTATATAATGGCCTCGGAGGATTGTAATATTTCAATAATTTTGCTTGCAATTAGTGTACATAGAAGAGTTCTGTACCTATTTGTTAGACCATTCATATCCTGTTTGCTATTATCTAGTATGTATGACAAGATGTGGCCTTTTCTTTTTTCTATGAGTGGTCTCTGTTGAGGTGTTCATGGTGGGTAATCATCTTGGCTGGTTTATTTTCGATCGGGATGATTGTACAATTTAGCATCCCAACTAGAAACACACTAAGAAGTATCACGTATAGGATGATGATGTGAAATACATAGTTACAAACAGTCTGCGTTATGCCCTTCAGGCCGATCAGAAGTGTATTTAATTAATGTGGTTTTAACTACCCTACAGTGTGTAGCAAAGTGTGGCTGTTGCCACTTAGATTTATTGATAAGAAGTGTATTTCAGAACCTGTGTCCAAAGAGATTAAGTATATGTTGGAAAACAGAATAAATAATTCGAGAGTCGTCGAATGACATTTGTGATGGCCATCGTGCCAGAATAATCAATAATTGATGCGTTAGCCAAATGAAAATAAAATATGAACTCAGAATCGAATTAGGCTAGCAAAGCTGGAATGATTATGCAGATGCAAATAAAATGTGTAATAATATAATTAAATAATGTTTAACGCAGTGGTATAAGAAATATAGAAACTGTGAAGTCTGATAATTGTAATTAATGCACAACGGTCTGTGCGAGTTTTATGAATATATGATCAAAGTCTAATGACAAAGTAACAGTGTGAAGTTATAATGTTTGTTACAAAGAACTGTTTTCGATAATAAATGTGAAGTCGTCTATGATAGCGTTTTCTTCTTGGTGAAATTTATTCATTGCAAGTATTGATGGATTTTTATCATTATTCCTTGACCTTGGTGTTTGACATTCGACAATGAACGCTATCCAAAATAGAATATACCCTAGTATTACTTGGCGCAAGATCACAAGAAGACTAGAATAATTATAATAACAATCTGATCATATAATAACACAACACTAGAACTTAAAGAAATAAGGAATAGACTCTGTAATGAACAATGATAACGGTAATAATAATAGTCTTCGAGAACCCGAAGGAAACAACAACAAACCAAGTTTTACAAGAACATGTTTCCAAGAGTCTCTCAGATGTCTCTGAATGATCACTGGTTCTACTATCTGTTTTAAGAAATTCCATATCCTGTCTCAAAAACTTAAAATATAATTTAATACTTTTAAAGCCAAAATACACAGTCAAGGATTATCTCTGTTCATGGTCCACTATTTTTTAGCGTAAAAATGTTATATAAAAAAAAAAGTATTCGTATTGAAAGTAACAGCAAGAAACAACAAATGTTATGCAGCATATTTACCTGCGAGAAATTGTTGAGATTGTACTTGGCTCAACATTACGTGGATCTGATACATATCTCCATGGCTTGGAAATCTCGTCTAGAGGAAATCTCGGAGGCCTTGTGTAATTATGAGGCTGAAATGGAGCTCGGTATCCTTGTGTGTTATGCATTCTTGGAGCAAAGGGGCGGACAGAAATGTTAGCAATTGGTGCATGAGACTGGTTGGGAATGTTTGGAGCACTATATATAGATGGTGCACTGACATTTGGACCAGAATTTGTGCTGGAACTGAATGAAGGTTTCACTGGAGATGGTGGTTTACTTGATGACACAGGTGCCAGAGATAAGGAGTCTCCATTCTGGGAGCTTGAACGTCTTTTCTTTGCCTGATTATAAATTAAAATGACTTTATTTTTTTGTTTTATTAAAGAGAACTTATGTGACATCAAGAAAATCATATTTCTGAAGAACAATTACATTAATGCAGAATTTAAGCACAGACTTAGCTCAACATAAAATTATAATAAATGTCTCATTGAGACATCAGTATAAGTCGAAGTCATTAGTTCTGACAGATGGGAAAAAAGTAGAGAAAACAACATGAAGATACTTTCATTATCTTTGGTTTCTGTGATGTTTGTAGTTTATTTAAACTTGTATAAAGATATATTTCGAATATTACTGAATTAATGTACGGAAAATATGCCATAAATACCTTAGTGTATCCAGTATCATTAAGGAAGTTTGTAACAGCCAGTCTCATAGAACGGTTGGGTACTATTTTATCTGGCGAGACATTGGTCTCATTGCAAGAAGGACATTTGTGGTCATCACTTTCAAGCAACACTTCTCTCAAACCTATGGAGAAACATTTTCAAAATCATCATAAAATAAGCTCATAAATTCTTTAAAACAAAAAATGGTCTTCCTCCTGTTTTTAAAACACTGCAAGCTGTCTACAAGTTATTCTGTTCACACTGAAATATTAGCATACAGACACTGAGAGATGAATGAAAATAAGTGATGGAAAGATTTACAAAGACGCAGGACGCAACAGTCCATGTTATGACACAGTCTTCATCATCAGCGGCAAGATGGATTAAAATAGTACAGAAAAGAAAGTACAAACTAATCTAAATGCATAAATTTATAAAAGAGAATATGAATTGCTGCAATAAATCTGGTGAATTAAAAACTGTGCTTACAGAAACACCGCCAAAGAACTGAATTTATTTCAGCAATTTACTAATGATACACATCTTTTTTTGCGTGTAACTGTAAGAATTTATATTACTTTACACCTTCTGTTTTATAGTGTCATGCGTATCTTGTCCCAAATGAAGACTTCTAGGGTGTAACATTGTTTTTTCCCTGTATCTTAGTAAGACTTTCTTTGTTATCTATTTCTGTTCACCTCGTCACTGTATATTTTATTATTACAGTCCTTTTATTCTTATAGCACAGGCAAAGAATTTATTATCTTTTATAAAAATGGTGGGGAAGAAATAAAGAATACAGTAAATACATAAAAGATGTTAACAGAGATGAAAAATAAAACATAACCTATACAATACATATAAACAATTTACAGATATATCGTCGCCTTAGTACTGCTTTATTCCATCTCCACTTCAGCTAGTTCTGAGACAAATGTGTTAAATTAAAAGTTTTTGGGTTACTAGTTGAAAAGAAGAATATATCACAATAAAATGACATTGTTCAGGATGATTTAAAACTATTAACTGTAAAATATTGTTGTAGGATGATAGATTAAACTATAAGATGTTGATTTGTGACCTCAGGTCAATTTCGACCAAAAGTGGAGAGGAATAAAAAAGTATTAAGGCGACGATATGTTGAAGATGAATACATAAACTATTTCAGATCAATGAATCTTGAAAGCAGTAACTCTTACATTCATCACAAAAGCTGGTTCCACAACAAAAAATGTAGTCTCTTTTATAAAAAAAAGGGCGAGGAAATAAAGCATACAGAAAATATACTTAACCCTTTACAGTCCACAACCCTGCTAATATTTCAACCCCCAAACGACCAAGTGAAGTGACATAACTCTTTTTCTTAAATATTTCTTATATTTAAAAAAATTATATACACTAATATTAGTTCAAATAACACAAAAAAACTTTTATTTATACAGTAAAATGGACATACTTTAATACCTGTATATTTTAATGTCACATTTAAATGTTTTTCACAGTTTAAAAAAATTTCAAAACCAAAAAATTACTTTATCTTTATGATAGTCTTGTGCTGGAAAGCTTTTATATACATTATTAACAGTTTTTCTTGAAAATTTGAATATTAAACAAATTACACTAACGATGAGAACACAATTTACAACCACAAACTGTCTCTAGAACTCTACAAGTGTCCGTTTATCCTTAATTCTTACAGCATCGAACACAACGGTTTTTTTCTTCTGCTCACGAGTTTGATGGTTCATGCTTGTTAGATGTTGGTTTTAATTACGGTCACACTGAAACAACGTAACCAACTCTTTTCAGCTCTGTTGGTTTATTCAGAAGTCCATCGTCTGGTATAAATAAGAAGAAACAAATAATACGCCGCTGCTTATCAGACAAATGTTTAGGCCCTGGGAGCTCATAAATCTGTAATAATTCCATACAAGTAAATGTGCCTCTATATGTCCATTGTCTATAATTTTACTAGTTTCTACATCGATTTTCCTACTTTCACTATCGTCGATAACTGGGTCATAGTCCACATCAAAGTAGGATTAATCATTTTCACTATCGGAATAACACAGAAACGTAGATCTAATCCTTCAAAGTTCATTGAAAATCTCCTCCATGGCATGAAAAACCATTTTTACACCGTGTAATTTTTTAAAAATCACAAAAAATCAACCACTCGACTTAGAAAAAGGCAATCAATATCGAAATAAACTTTGAAACTGTCTCTATCCGACGGAAACTCACAAAATCTTGTGCATGCAGGACTTACGATGTCGCTTAGCAACGAAATAAGCAACCTGTTGGCGGGCGCTTTTGGGTGAATCGGACTGTAAAGGGTTAAGAGGTTCATCATCATCATTCCTTTCCATTCCCCGTGGAACATATGGTTGAAACAGTTGCTCTCCACTGATTTCTATTCTGGGCGGTCTTTTTCAGATGTGCCCAAGTCATTCCAATTTCCTTAGCCTCCGCTTCTACTGTTCTTCTCCAAGTTCTCCTTGGCCTCCCCACTCTTCTTTTCCCTTGTGGGTTCCAGTCAAGGGCACCTCTGGCTATGCTTGATTGTTCTCTTCTGAGTGTATGTCCTATCCATCCCCACCTTCTTACTTTAATTTCCAAATTTCCATTTGTAAGAGGTTAGAAGAGATTTTAAAAAAACAGTCTATACAATATATATATATAAACAATTTACAGACATATATGCTTTAGATTATAGTACATAAGTTATTTCAGGCCAATGAATCTTGAATCATGACAACGGTAACTCTTACATTCATCACAAAAGCTGGTTCCACAGCAAGGTGCAATGGCAGCATCCACACATAAATCTTCACAGATGTGACACAGCAGTTCCCGAGGAATCTTCTTCTTCTCAGGCTCATGACTTTTCTCAAACGGCAGGAAAGGGGGTCGTTCCTTCTTGACCTCCCTATACCCTAGCCTTAAAAAACAGAAAACATTTTTTTTAACAAAGTCAGAAGAACTGCAGAAAAACTGATTTTTACTTTCACAAGACTAAAGCTGTTTTGATGTTCAGAACAGATCTTATAAGAAATTATACAATAAACGTCAAACTGTATTACCTTTTAAATAGAATTTGTGACTATTTTACATGTGGCTTTTGGTAAATAAAAAAGTGAAAGATTACAAATTCTGGGGGATTCCATAATGTCTCAGTAATTTCATATTTCTATACAGTCAGCTTTTATCCAGTACTTTCTTAAAGCCCACAAAGCTGATACCCATGGGTGTCTTCCAGTCACTTGCCCACTACACGATACTTCTGAATGAACTTCCTCTTGGAGATCCAAGTTTCCCATTTGAAGTTTTTTTTTTGGTATGGTATCACTGGTCAGAATTTTTCCAATCATTGCCAGAAATGTTGTACCTCACAAGATGCTGAAAATAATAAAATTGTCTTTCTTCGGCACTATAACTGTATGTCCAGCTTCCCGTTCTCAGATTGTCTTGAATTGTACGTCCAGTTTCCAGTTCTCAGATTGTCTTGAAGAGGTGGTATATGGCACTATAATTGTATGTCCAGCTTCCAGTTCTCAGATTGTCTTGAAGAGGTGGTATATGGCACTATAACTGTATGTCCAGCTTCTGGTTCTCAGATTGTCTTGAAAAGGTGGTATAACATCTCTGTTGTGGATGAAGTTATCAGCTTTCAAGGTTTCTTGGGGGAATTCCATTTGCTCCTGTAACCTTTCCATTTCTCAGCGGTTTAGTAATTGTTTAATCTTTTGTTTAATGAGTACACTGATCTTTACACTTAGAG
This sequence comes from Oreohelix idahoensis, assembly GCA_024509875.1. Classification (NCBI taxonomy): domain Eukaryota; kingdom Metazoa; phylum Mollusca; class Gastropoda; order Stylommatophora; family Oreohelicidae; genus Oreohelix; species Oreohelix idahoensis. Next base: position 254,638 of record JAMPIV010004260.1, on the reverse strand, counting down.
GTTTCTTTGTTGGTTCTATGATGGCTTTTTTTTCTCTCTGAAATCAGCTGATTCTATTTAAAATGATAAAGATATTCCTCTTATGTCACTCATTTCTCTTCACTGCTGATGTTTTGTCCCCTAATCTTTGACAGATGATCTGCAGTTTGCTGTTTCTTCAACAGGGTTTTAATTATACAGTTTAACTGTGTTCAAACCGTTGTTTTTTTAAATAGCCTTCTCTGCTTCCTCAATCAGGTTTTTATACAATTCTTTGTATTCTGTCCCTGGAGTTCATCACAGAAATCTTAATTGGATGTATCGTCTGTACTGTTGGTTGACGCATAGCTTTTAATGACAGCGATTCTTCCTCGGAATCTTGCTGCGTTTATTCTGGTAGATACGGTTCCAATTCAATCAGTACCACTGGTCTTCCTAATGTTCTAAAAACATGATGTTTCCACGGTTTTTACTATGGTGTGTCTTATTCCAGTTCACACTGTCTCTGATAGTCCCAAAAGTTGTATACAGCAGTGTCTCATTTCCTTGGCACTTACACTGTTATTCCAGTAGTTTGCTACAGTGTTGTCACATTCTTTGTTCCTATCCTAGATTTTTCATTTGTCATTAGATATGTCAGCAGCCGACTTCCAGTATTTAGCGTTCATCAGGACTCATTATGAGTCTTTCTTGAGAGGATTTTTCTAGGCTCAACCCCATGGTTCTTTGTGCTGAGGTTGCAGTTTCTGTAACAACTTTTTTTAATTGGCTAGCACTTGAGAACAGGATGTACCCTCTGTGACCCCTTCTCCATGACATGTTGGACTTGGTTGGCTTGCCAGGAAGATAAGACTTTGTCGACATGAACTAGAGATCAATAAGGCACACAAACTATTCCATCCCCTCAAGGTAGGGCACAATGGGTGATTTCATCTCATTTAGGGAGAGAGTGTTTTTTCTACCTACAAAATGTGTGCAGACAAAAGTTTCATTTGTAGTACCAGGGTTAAATCTTTATTTTAGCAAGTAGTAAGCACACTCCTCGAATATCTCTTACTGACAACAAACATTTACTACAGAAACAAGTTTTACTTACACATCTACAGTCGGTACAGCAAACTGGCCATGGTGGGTCAGCAGTGCTCCAGGATGTAATGGGTCATCAACTATAGTCAACATTGTACTAGGTATTCCTGTAGTGTGTTTGTATTTTGGTTCAATATAACGATCTTCCTGCAAATTACAAAAGCAGTATTTTCAGTACAAACACACAGAATCTTTGCTAAGGAAAAATAATATAATGATAATGACACATCGTATGAGGCCTGCTAAATGATTCATTGTCCAAGAAGAGCAAAAGAGCAATAATCATAAAATTTGGAATTTTCTCAACAGATGCCTGCAACATTACAAACAGAACTGCAACAATTAACATTTAAGTTGACTCCCACAAAACAATGAATCTGTTATTCAGTTACTGCTATACAACTTACTGGATTGGTATTAGGACAGTTCGACACATAGTGGCCCTTCTGCCTACACCGTTTGCAGACATATTGATCATATGGCACTCCTGGCAGAAATTTTCCCACAAAACTGAAAGGAATGAAAATATATCTTTATCTTTTTGTAGCCGTTAGGTTGGTTAAGAGAAAAAATTCTGTTAGTTATTGTATGATATTTGTTTTTATTAGCTGACTTTTAATTTATAGTCTAAGGGGAATAATCGATAGAATGAGAAGAGGGGTCAAGAGTTGTGCTTACATCCCTTGGTTGAGGATTGTTGTTTTGATTGTCTGGTTTTGACAAGGTGAGCGAAGGGATTTATGCACGTGGAATTTATGTCTGTGAGTTGTTTGTTAGACAAAATTGTTCTGGAGTGTTCTAAATTAGTCGTCGTTGTAAATCGACATATTAATTTAAATCAGTTGGCTTCTAGATGTGGTAGTGAGTGGAGGTTTTCATAGGGCCGATAAGCCAATGTATATTGGTTGCTTCTGTGGTGGCAGAAAAGCTGTACTATCGCCGAGACATCCAACTCGATTATTTGCCATGTGAGATATATGACTGCGTTTAGTTATTCTGAGGACACGATGTCAGTGTTTCATGTGAGATGGACTGTGTGTATTCTAATTATCAGGTATGTTGAGTTTTGCCAAACTATTAATGAACTGTTGGTAAAGTGAAATACAATAGACAGCCAAGAGTAAAGTGAACTATAGTAGACAGTCACGTATAAAAATGAACTACAGTAGACAGTTAAGTGAATTATAATAGACATCCTAAAGAAAAGGGCAGCAGAGTTTGGTAAATGTACATCCCTGGCGGTTAGGCCAGTGTCTGTATCTAGATACGCCAAATGATAGCTGCTGTTTACCAGTACAGATGATTTAAGACAAACATTTTAGTATATAAAGGTTGGGAACAAGACGTATCAACAAGGGTTCTCAAAATGGCTAGGTCTAGCAGCCACAGTAGAGTAGTCGGATAGCAAGAGAGACATAACTGAAGAAATATTGTTAACTGTTATCGTATCATCGAGTTGTACCAGCCAGCTTACATTGTTCATTGAGAAGGCTGAAGAAAATTGTTGCTGTGAACGATTTATGTCAAGATGCAAGTAGTATCTCATACGCCTTTTATGTAAATAAACATTATTCTGTTACAAGTCATTCTGGCGTTGACCGTACTACAGTCTGATAGGAAGAGACAGAGAGTATGATGTTTAAGGTATTGAAACAACACCCTTGGGTCTACTGTAGGGTTGTGATCTGAACCTAAAATACGATCAATCATCAGCGGCCACATTTTTAAGGATAAGCAATTTCCAATAAAAGATTTGTGTTAAATCTAATACATAAAAAAAAAAAAAAAAACACATAAGATGATTGCACTTGATATGATCATAATTTACAATGCCCTTCTTGCAAAAGAAAATTAAATAAATAAAAAAACCTGCTGACATGTAATACTGAATCATTTGACAAAGAGCAAGTGTGACTTATTTACTCATGCTTTTGTTCATAGAATAAGTAAACTGAAGACATTTAATGGAACAGTCTTACCAATGATTAATAAAACAAGAATTTACAAATAGGTGTAGCATAATGTTCATTTTATATTCATTTTGATAAACTCACCAAACAGAATCTGTGATTCTGTAATAACATGGCGGTATAATTATGAATATCTGTAAAATTATTTCAGGTAAACTTTTTTAAACAAGATAAATTTGTGTACTCACTTTGATTGTTCAAAACCCTTTGTAGACTGGTCAATGACAGCCTTGATTTTGTCAATTTCTGATCCAGGCGCATGCGCTAGATCAGCAGTCTGTGGAAAAGAAATGTATCAATATGAACAGCCGTAATGATTTACTTCTGGTCCCCTCAAAGAAGTAACATACTTATGTGAAAAATGAATGTAGAGTAATATCCTGCTAAGCGCTTCCCCAATAGCAATTATCCGCCATAGCGCTCTTTTTGTCTTGGAATCAATTTTTTCCCCAAAGAAAACGTGAGAGGTTCCTTTGATGGTATTATGATGGCAATTTTGTTATGGTATCAGCTGGTTCTATTTAAAATGCGACTCACTTTCTCTTCACTGCTGAGGTTTTGTCCTCTAATCTTTGACAGATATCTGTGGTTTGTTGTTTCTTCTACCTTGATCCTTAGCCACCGACTGTCAAAGCAGTCAGTGGCCATCACGCGTGGTGGCGTCTTGTAAGGCAGCAACAAACTGCTTCCACTTTGATCGGTCAGCGGCCATCCTTCGTACAGTGCCCCAGCTCTGGTTCATTCTTTGCATCTCAGCCTCCACAGTTCTCCGCCAAGTTGTTTTTGGTCAGCCTCTCTTTCACTTTCCTTCGGGGGTCCATAGCATAGCTGTTCTTGTGATGATATCAGGGTCTCTTTTGAGGACGTTTCTTCAACAGGGTTTTAATAATGCAAGTTTAAATGTTTTCAAACCTGTTTACTAATGGTCTTCTCTGCTTCCTCAATCAGGTTTACGATACAATTCTTTGTATTTTTCCCAAAGAAAATGTCATTAAAAGTCAAAATTATCAAGTTAGAAATATCTGCAGAGAGTGGCCATCTCTGTATACATTACTTCTTCCTGAAGTTGCTATGACGCATTACTATTTTGCAGATGTGTTGGCGAGTAGACCTATGTATGTATGTATGTATGACTATTGCGTCATTAACAACATGTGTTTCATAATTTTATAATTCCAGATCTTAATGTACAACATAACACTGTGCCTAGCTTACTTAAGTTAACAAGTGCATAATGGATGCAATGACAATCTGCTGATAAGGAATGCCGTCACAAAAACAGAAAGTGTGCATTGCCACACTGTTCTGCCTTCCACTACAAATTTCTACGCACACTGCATTTCGGCTTTTCTTTTTAATCCACGTTTTAACATTTTTGTTATCATGATTACAGCAAATACAGAGATGGTTTGGCTAGAGTAAAACTGAGCTGTAAAACACTACGAACATTTACAGTCTCGCATCTAACCATTGCCTTCTGCCAACAGCTACGGCTAACTCTAACCTCCATCATCCTGCTGCGTTAATAATTCTTCAAACTAGTGCTAATCTTCACACAGTTCAAAGTACATGGTATTTGACGAATATAGGTAATAATAAATAGTAGCTTAGTCATATACCTCTAATAATATAATGCAGGACAATCAACCAGGTGTTACCAAGACCAGACAGGGAAGCAAAGAATAGTACACTGTAACCTCCCACTGTAAGAAGGATGGCCACCAACCGAGCAAAGTGGAATCAATTTGTTGTTGCCCTACAAGACGCCACCAGGCATGATGGCCACTGACTGCTTTGACGGTCGGCGGATAAGGATCAAAGAAGAAGAAGAAAGAAGAAGAACCTCCCATGCATGTCATAAAAAGTGACTAAGGAAGGTTGAGCATGGGACCAGCTACCCCTCCCAACTGAAACTGTTAGCCACAAAAAAATTCATCAAGCAACAGGGACAAGAACTTCTTCTTCTTCTTCTTCTTGCGATCGCATCTTTGATGATTACACCGTCAGACGAGTAGGGACAAGAACAAAACCAGTCTTCAGCTCAAATGTTGAGTTAGTCCTATTGTATGGCTCTGAAACATGAAGAAACAACAAACACAACGAAAAAACTACAGACTTTCATAAATTTGTGCTTGCGTAAAATAAAAGGATTGAGATGGTATGACAAGATCACTAATGTGGAAATGATGAAAAGAACCAGACAAGTGCAAGTGGAACAAGATAGGAAGATGTTGGAGATGGATAGGACATATGCTGCGGAAATCTGCTGATAGCATTACAAGGTAGGCCTTGATCTGGAATCCTTAGGGAAAAAGATGTAGAGGGGAAACTGAAGAATACATGGAGAAGAGAACTGGAGACAGACATGAAAGCGACGAGGAAGACATGGAAAGACCTTGAGCTAATGGCATGGGACATGAAGACTTGGCTTAAGTTTGTTGAAGGCCTATGCTCCTTGGGGTGCTTAGTGGTGATGATGATGACCATGCAGCACACAGTATTGAATATACGTCTCAGATTAAACATAACCTATCACAATTTTATCCACCCGTGTGTTATCGGGGCCCGAAAGGGGAAGCAAAGAATAGTAACACTGTACCCTACCAAGCATGTCGCAAAAAGCGACTAAGGAGGGTTGGGCATGGGGCTGGTTACCCCATCCCATAAAAAACTTTTTACCACAATAACTTCAACAAACATGGACAAGTCAAATAAAGAATATAAATCAACTCAGCTGCCCAAGACAGAAGAAGGTCCTCTGAAAAGGAGGTGCTTGAAGCAACCTAGAGAAAGCCGAAAGGAGTCTGGGTTGCCGACTAACCTTTTTTCGTCTAGGAAAATCTCCAGGATTGGCACCTGGAATGTTCGCACTCTGTGTGAACAAGGGAAAACTGCACAGATAGCAGCAGAAATAACAAATTACAGGATTGATATCCTGGGTCTCTGCAAGACACGGTGGAAAGGCATAGAGAAGAGGAGATTTATCAGGAGAAATGGTGTTGTCCTCAGGACATGAGGAGGAAAGAGCCCACCTCAGTGAAGGGGTGGCTCTAATGCTGTCCCAGGAAGCACAGAAGGCACTTATAGAATGGGAAGCAATGGGACCCCGAATTATAACAGCAAGGTTTAAATCAGCCAAAAAGAAAGTACATGTAAACATCATTCAGTGTTAGGCACCAACAAACGATAAAGAAGAATCTGTGAAAGAAGACTTTTACACCAGACTACAAAGTGTCTTGGACAATAAGAAAAGAAAGGACATCACAATTTTGATGAGGGCCCTAAATGCGAAAATAGGAACAGACAACACTGGCTTTGAAGAAATCATGGGAAAGCATGGATCAAGTATGATGAATGAGAATGGGGAAATATTAGCAAACTTCTGTGCTTCAAATCAACTAGCTATAAGAGGAAGTATATTTCCACATAAAAGAATACATAAAGCAACATGGATATAACCAGACCACAGAACTGAGAATCAGACTGATCACATACGCATAAGCAAGAAGTTTAGGTCATCATTGCATGATGTGAAAGTATGTAGAGGAGCAGATGTTGTATCAGACCACCATCTTCTGTTGGCTAAAACACAAAATTAAAACTCAAGAAATTTACAACAGCATATAGCTATAGACAACAGTATAATGTGGGATATCTAAAAAATCAGGAAATAAGAGAACAATTTTCAATCACAGTATCCAACAAATACCAAGTACTCCAACAGCTGGAAGATGAAACAGATACGGAAGACCACTGGCAACAAGTAAAAAATATATGGAACGAGACATGTGAAGAAGTACTGAGAACATCAGCACAAAGCATGGATAACAACAGAAACCATTAGTAAGATAGAAGACAGGAAAAACAAGAAAGCAGATTTAAACCAGAAGCTCCAAAGCCAAGGCTCATGAAGTGTACATAGAAGCAAACAAAGAAGTAAGAAGAAACATCAAAAGAGACAAAATGAAATATATTGATGATTTGGCAAGGGAAACAGAGGAAGCTGCAGCCAAAGGAAATATGAGGGATATGTACAACAACACAAAGAAGCTAACAGGGAAATATAAGCAAGCAAATGGCCTCATAAAAGATAAGAATGGAAAATTGCTAGGTAATATACAAGAACAAATGAAGAGATGGACAGAACATTTTGAGGAACTTCTTAATAGACCATCTCCAACTAATCCCCCAGACATCCAGCCAGCAGAAGAGGAGCTACAAATAAGTTGTGAACGACCAAGTAGAGAAGAAATAAAGAAAGCCATAAAGCTTCTGAAAGATGGAAAAGCAGCTGGTCCAGATTGCATTCCAGCAGAGGCCATCAAAACAGATATTGATACCTCTACAGAGATATTATACAAACTACTTGGCAAAGTCTGGGAGAGAGAGGAAATACCAGCAGAATGGAAGGAAGGCTATCTGGTCAAGTTGCCTAAGAGGGGAAATTTACAAGAGTGCACAAATTATAGAGGGATAATGTTACTATCAGTGCCAGCAAAAGTATTAAAGGCATGGACGGTAGTGAAAACTGGATTTTACGTACAAAATATAGATTTTTTACTTTTGAGCTTATTTTATTAAATAATCATCGAGGAATCGATTGAGCAAGGTTTTGTGACATAAAAGAATGCATTTGATGTATCAAAAACATATTTTCTGTACTACCTCTAAGCTATGATTTGCAAATTTGTGCCGAAAATGCAAGATTTGTCGCTCAATAATACCTTAGTTACGTTGTCCATATCGTGGACTATGTGGTATCGATACAAAGGGAATTTCGTTGTCTGCCGTAATATAGCAAATTCGAAACTTTTTTTTCTCATAGCTCTGAGTGATGTGTGTTTGAAAATTTCCTTATAAGGAGTGGTCACGTGATGACCTCATTCCCTCATTCAAGACGAATTCGTAAACACCTGTTTTGATTGGTCATAACAACATTTTGGCTGCGTGCGCAAATGTGGAAGATAACAACAGCTTTTTTCCGCCCATAAACAAATTAATTGTTCGCTGCATGTAACGTGGTGTTCGATATCTTTCTATTGTTTAAATTTCAGTGAATTGTGTTCTATTACTTCAAAATGAGAAGAATAGGTAAGAGATCAAAGCAAATTTCTGCTGCAAGATCGCGTCGACAGTATGTAATTTCTAGCAATGGTAATGGTAAGACAGAATCAGCGGTGAATGATAAGCAAACTGATGTAGTCTTACATGGAATTTCTGCATACCAGTATCCGATAGGCCTATAGTTCAAATTGCTGATCCAGTAGTGCCGTTCATCACTGGCCCAAGTCGATCTGATATAAAAATTAACTTGAGCACGAGCAAGAATGTTGCATCTCATAATAATGTCTGCGCCCAACCTAAACTTAAGTACAGAACCATTGTGGACATTTCTTTCTTCAACAACCTTCTTAAAAATGTGCGTTGCAATGTGTGTAAGCAAAGCACATTGCAAACAAGAATTGACAACACCAAATCAAAGGGTTTCTCTCTCTTCCTGGAAGTTGTGTGTCACACATATGAAAAGGCAATTTCTAGAACGCACACATCCGAGAGGGAACCAGAAGACCGTGGCCCTCGGGGACATGCAATCAAATCTGCTGTTCTTGGTGCCCTCATGTCTGGAATGGGCCCATCTACGTTCAATCTCTTCTGTGAGAACCTAGACCTCCCTGGCCTGCACCAGAAAACATTTCATAAATATGCAGATCAAATTTTTGATCATTTGGATACCATGCACTCTACAGTATTTCAACATGCCGTCAGCATCGTCCGAGCTGAGCATGCTAAGAGTCAGCATCGTACCATTAATAAAAAAAAGAAGTCATTGACATCGCTGTCAACTTTGATACAGCATTGCTAACTAGAGGTCATAAGTCACTGATAGGTGTTGGCAGTGTTATCGACACCTTGACTGGCATGGTCATCAATACACATGTTATGTCTTCCTTCTGTCACACCTGCAAGAATACTGGACAGTGGCAACTGAAAAATCTGCCTGACAAATTTGAAAAATGGAAAGCAGAGCATCAGAAGGACTGCTGCAGTAATTACGAAGGGTCAGCCAGAATGATGGAGGTAAAAGCCTGTGAAGTTCTCTTTCTTCGTTCAGTGGCAAATCACAAGCTAAGCTACACTGTTTTGCTATCAGATGGCGATTCCAAGGCCTACAACAGACTCTGTGACATCAAACGGTATGGACCAGAAGTTGACATAACCAAAGAAGAGTGCGTCAACCATGTTGCAAAGCGATTAGGCACTGCACTGAGGACACTGATTACTGACTGCAGGAAACAAAAAAAAAGTCACCCTTGGGGGAAATGGCCGTGGTCGTCTAACCCAAAATGCCATACGAAAATTGTGTATTTACTACACCAGGGCCATCCGCAAGCATAGTACAGCCACAGAGATGAAACAAGCCATCATGGCTTCTCTCTACCATGGGTATTCGACAAATGACAAACCCCAACATAATTTTTGTCCGCCAGGCAAAAACTCCTGGTGTTTCTATCAGGCTTCCATCGCCAAAGGAGAAGCTGCCGGACCACACGAGACCAAGGTTCACACTCCGCTAGACTACAACCTGCTCCATAAGCACTTAGCCCCTATTTATGAGCGTCTTACTGATCAGCATCTGCTCAAGCGGTGTGAGCTAGGTGCAACTCAAAATGCAAATGAAAGCCTCCACAATGTTATATGGAGTCGTTGCAGTAAGCGGAAATTTGTGTCATTAAAAAAGGTCAAATTCAGTGTCCTTGTCGCCATTGGAGAGTTCAACTTTGGTCCATCAGCCAGTGCAGAAATAAAAAAGCTGTATGGTCAAGCATCTGGAACAAACTCAAATCGCCTTGGACAGGTGCGATTGAGGAAACGTCTGGCCAACAGCCAGAAACATGAGGCTGACAAACTTGTAAAAAGAAGAAAAATTAGGCAAGCGGCAAGACAAAGGCGAGAGGAGCTGCAGGAAGCTGAAGGAGGTGCAGCATATAGTGCTGGAGAATTTTAAACACATTCAGCCCCCCAGAATGGAGTATATTGGACAAGACAAGGCACTCGGTGAGTAAAATGCATTTTTCTTAAAACTATCATTTTATTAACAACAAACTATCTAACAGAGCAGTCTCAAATTTGGCATGCATGTAGTACACATATATACCTTTAAATTGTCACATGCTTTTTTTTTTTGATATTTTGTTAATTTGCTTTGATATATTTTTAAAAAATTTTTCATACAAATATAGTGTTGTTTTTTTTAAATCATTAAAAATAGAATTTTAAACTTATCAAAAAAAGCATGTGTAAAATTGTTTTAATTGTCAGTCACAACATGTGTGTGCAATTTGATAAAGTTTGGTCAATGGGAAACAAGTTTTTAGCTCTCAAAAATTGGTGAAAATCCAATATGGCGGATGTTTTCTTTGGTTACCATGGTAACCACATTTTTTTTAACAAAATAAACTGTAGAATTTTGTTCATGGACATACACTGTGTCTATTGTGCACATAAAAAGTTTGAAAATGTTATTAGAACAAAAGTTAGTTTTCACTGTAGTGCACCCCCTTAAACAGAATCATCCTGGAGAGATTGAAAGAGTCCATAGACAAGCAACTGAGAGATGAACAAGCAGGTTTTCGACAAAACAGATCCTGTACAGACCAGACAGCCACATTGAGAATAATCGCTGAACAAAGTCTGGAATGGAACTCACCGCTATACATCGGATTCGTGGACTATGAAAAGGCATTTGACAGTATAGACAGAGAATCGCTTTGGAAATTGATGAGGCATTATGGAGTTCCCATGAAGATCATTAACTTAATAAAGAAGACCTATGAAGACATGACATGCAGAGTTCTTCATGAAGGACAACTTACAGAACTGTTTAGGATTAGAACAGGAGTGAGACAGGGATGCTTCTTGTCTCCATTTCTTTTCTTACTAGCAATAGACTGGGTTATGAAAACATCGACATCACACAACAGAAATGGAATCCAGTTAAATCTGACTAAACAGCTTGATGCACAGTGGGCTGATCACCTGCTTGCTAGTTACTCTGATTACGGAAACAACGATAGATTGTTTGGTCTGTTGTTGTCCCACAAAGACGCCATAGGCGTGGTGGAAGCGATAGATTGATCAATTTGTTGTTGCCCTAAGACGCCACTAGGCGTACTGGCCACGGACTGCTTCGTCGGTTGGTGGCTAAGGACGGAAGAAGAAGAAGAGAAACAGCTTGATGATCCGGATTTTGCAGATGACTTGGCTCTTCTATCCCATAACCATAATCAGATGCAAGAGAAAATGAAAATCCTCGATGAGAGGTCACAACAAGTGGGCCTGAAAACACACAGGGAAAAGACAAAGATTATGAGAATAAATGCAAGAAATGATAACAAGGTTGAACTTGAAGAAACACCAATAAAAGATGTAGAATCGTACACATATCTTGGAAGTAATATAGACAAAGTTGGAGGGACAAACAGTGATATCAAAATGAGAATACAAAAAGCAAGAGGAGCTTTCATTGCATTGGGAAACATATGGAGAACAAGAGAAATCAAGTCCAAAATGAAAATAAGAATCTTCAACTTAAATGTGAAGTCAGTCCTATTGTATGGCTCTGAGACATGGAGAACAACAAAAACAACCAAAAAGCTACAGACTTTTATAAACGGGTGCTTGCGTAGAATAGAAGGACTGAAATGGTATGACAAAGTCACAAATGTGGAATTGATGACAAGAACCAGTGGAACAAGAGTTGAGAAGAAGACGCTGGAGATGGATAGGACTCACATTGAGGAAACCTGTTGATAGCATTACAAGGCAGTCCTTGTTCTGGAATCCACAGGGAAAGAGAGGCAGAGGTAGACCAAAAAACACACGGAGAAGAGAGCTGGATACAGAGGTGAAAATGATGAGGAAAACATGGAAAGAACTTGAGCGGATGGTACAGGATAGGAAGACTTGGCATGTGTTTGTTGAAGGCCTATGCTCCCTGGGGAGCTAAAGGGTATTGAATCATGATTATATCTCCATTTATTCTGTAAAAGGGCCCTATACGGATCTCCATTTTCTAGGAATGTATCCTGAGCGATGTGCAAATATTATGGTACAGTAAAACTAGAATTACCTGAACTGATTTGCCGATACATAGAACGCAGGCACAGTCTGAGATGTTGCACCCCTCCTCTCTATGAGTTGGTCAGTGTGGTCATTATTCCAGTCTGTTCCCAGCTGTAGTTAGTGTTGTGTTTAGTTTAATTGTCAAACCCATACTAATTTTCAAAGATGCTTCCAAAATTATGATGTCATTTAAAGAAAATGTGTTGTTCTGACAGTGGACGACAAGTGGAAATAACTAATTTAGGGGGGGGGGGGGGGGGGGGGGGGGGAGGTGTTGTCAGAGAAGAATATTACTGAAAGATATGGTTTCAGGGCAGCCACAATTTCCAACATTAAAATAACTAGCGAGTCAGTTCATTTCAAAAGTGAGGAATGCAGTAAGCGACCCCATAGCTTGACTGCCTGCGTCACGGTCAGCGAACCAGAGCTGACCAAGACCCTACTCCACCTCCACGTGGTGGTCCTGGAAACAGGCTGTATTACTGCAGTCTGGCTGAGGAGTAGGGATCGAAGAGGGAAGGCAAACCCGGTCCCAAAAAATGCTGTGCGGAAGTCGGATGTGTCTGCCGAAAGGCGCAAATACCGCAGCTTCGCTGTAAACGGACACAACGCAACCAACGTCCTTTTCAGGACGAACGAGGAAGAAGTTCATTTCTGTCCTAGACAGTAGGAAAACGATGTTACTAATATTGTTGAAAAGAACTAACATCATGCAATCCAGGCAAACCCACAGGTGCTCAGTCTCCCTCAGAATATGTCGAAGAGTATGAATGCTAACTGTTGCTGTTGCACGCTAATTGTATACATGACAAATGCATCCTCTCATACGTCCATTCCTGCTAGACTTATGTTTGGTGCAAAATTCCAGAAATATTATTCTTGCTGATTCGTCTATTGCAGTGTCGTTCTCTAACTGGCGTTCATTAATTGCCCTCAGTATCTCTCCCTTATCCACATCAAAAGTCCCTACTGTGGGTGCTCTTGAGGCTAGTCTTATCAGCTTTCTCATTACCGCATACCCATGCATGACCTGTAGATCAACACTAGTCCGTAAGATTCAAAGCTTCTATGGATGTTTTCCATTCATGCCTTAGCCATCCATTTTGAACCTTCCGATATCATGGACTCAAGAGTCTGACATGATACGAGGGGCATTCAGAAAGTAATGCACCACATCGTTTTTCTCAGCTAATAATGAAGATAGAAGCATGAAATTTTGCACACTTCAAATATGGCATGTGCCAATTGTGTGCACTAAATTGCACCGCAACCGGCCAAATAATACGGCTGCCCTAAACCGTTGAAATGGAGCATGTTAGCAACTTGCGTTATAAGCAGCGAATTGTGATAGAATTTCTCGTTGCAGAGAAGGAAACTGTTGTGAACATTCACAAGTGTCTATGTGATGTGTATGGAAGTTTTGCAGTCGACAGGAGCACAGTCAGTTGCTGGGTTCAGAGAATCAAAGAATCAGGAAGTGGTGATACGGAGCTTCTTGATCAGCCGCGCTGTGGACGTCCTGCCACAGCCACCAACGCAGAAATGTTGAAATGCGCTGAGGGCATTATTCTTACTGATAGGCGAATCACTACTCAACAATTGGCCTTACAGCTGTCAGTCAGCATTGGTAGTGCAAGTGCAGTTATAAAAACTCTCGGATTTTCTAAGGTTTGCGCAAGATGGGTTCCTCGAAGTCTCACAAATGACCACCGATTGCAAAGGAAAGCAATTTCTTCTGAATTGTTGGAGCGTTTCAATGCTGATGGAGAGAACTTTTTGGCTAAGATCGTTACAGGTGACGTAACCTGGGCACATCATTTTGAACCTGAGACAAAAAGACAGTCAATGGAGTGGCATCATCCGCAATCACCACGAAGAAAGAAATTCAAGACAATTCCTTCAGCTGGAAAGGTCATTATCACTGTCTTTTGGGACATTGAAGGTGTGATTCTTGTGGACATTATGCCAAGAGGAGAGACAATCAATTCGCAAGCTTACATTAAGACATTGAAAAAACTCAATCAACGCTTTCGCAGAGTTACCCCGCACAAGAATCCAGCAGACCTGCTTCTCCTTCACGACAATACGCGACCTCACACAATTCTGGCAACACGGGAATCGATCACTAAATTGGGTTGGACTGTACTACCCCATCCACCCTATAGTCCCGATTTGTCACCCTCTGATTTTTATCTATTTGGTCCACTTAAAGATGCACTCCGTGGGACAAGGTTTGAAGATGATGAAGGAGTGATTCAAGCTGCGAAGAAATGGCTACATGATCAAGACAAAATCTGGTACGGGCTAGGAATACATGCACTTGTTTCGCGCTGGCATAAAGCCGTACAAGTTGATGGGGATTATGTTGAATAATACCGATGTTTACATGACATATCCATGTATATTGTGTTTAAATTTCATGCTTTTTGAATAAACAGTTCCTGAGAAAAACGATGTGGTGCATTACTTTCTGAATGCCCCTCGTAACTGCCCTGGTTGATGGAGTCTCAGGCAGCTACCTCAGTGCTGTAGTAACTGCCTGTCTCTCCATTCTCATGCTGGAGGTTGGAGTCATGTAAGCTTCGCTGTGTTCGGCGACAAGGAGAACAAAGTAGAAGAAGTAGTATACATATGTTTATGCAAAAAAGATCAGCTGGACAACCAATTTCAGGACTTGTTTTATGAGACCTCCAATACTGAATTTCTTTTGTGGATAACTGCTTTTCCTTAATTCAAGTGTTCTTAACGTCTATTCAAACACTCCTTATCATTAATTAAGGTGAACAAAACTGGAGGCCTTTTGTATTATAAATACAATCTGCTTTTATAATAATTTACCCATACATTTCTCTCAAACTGGCACTTCCACAGCTTCTGAAAGAAAATAATTTAACAAGAAAAATTAATTACTTTTCAAAAATGAAGCAGATAGAACAGGATTTTGATGTTACAATACATACCTGTTTCAATTTGTCAAGTGTCATCTGCCTTTCTTTCTCTTTCTGAAATGATAAGATTGAAGCATAACATAAAAAGCTAACATCTGTATGGTTTTTGACTATCTTAAGCCTTGAAGATGCCATGCTAATAATGTCAGACACCAAGCTGGGATACACACAAGATGAATCTGCTGTTTATCTCAGTTTCATTAAACTTGCAACTAACTACATTACAGTGTAGTTTTCTCTACAAGGAAATGTAATTTTAGAATCAAAAGGAAAATCTGCAAGTTAAAGAATTGTATATTTATTTAACTTTCAACTTGCCTTGATCATGAAAAGGCTACTGCTACATTGTTAGTTTTTTTTCTCTGGGTTTTCATCTGGGTAGAAAATCCTGTTCCTGGTCCATCAACAGTCACCTCTCAGTGCAAAGTGCTTTTAAGGACCTTGCTGCTTTTTTTTTTTTAAATGTGTTTCCTCTACTGGTGTTCCCATTCCATTCTTTTTCATTTATTTTGTGTTCTGCAAGTGTTTCCACTCCATTCTTATTTCACTGTTATCTATACACTGTACTCCCCTCGATAAACTTGCTTTAGTATCATCTCTAAAAGGACAACTTTTTTACGTCAAAGCTAAACTCTGCATGGCATCTATCAAGACTGAGTGCTTACCACTGTACTGGATAATAACTTGTCTTGTTGGGGCAACACAGCAACAATGCAGTTCTCATGTTTTGTGGTGCGACACCTCAACACCAAGATCTCCTGCATGCAGTCCATGAACCCCAAACAACTTAAGTCTATAACAGCATTCTAAAATGATCTGTTTGAGTAATCATCTATTCTTGCCAGTGATACTTTCTCCCATGCCATGTAAACTACACTTTAGTATAGAAGATATTTTTACATGGACTTTTGGAGATAGTATTAGAACGACAGTAGGATACGGTAATGTTAATTATGAGCAGATGTGTTTATTCAGATGTAATTAAATATGATAAAAAAGAAACTCCTCTTGTGCTGAGTTAAAATTCACAAGAACACTAGCTGCCAAAATATCTGTCTAACGAATCCAGATGTTCAGTAACCAAGACTGTTATTTTACAAAACAAATACAGGCGCGTAACCTAGAATCTGAACATCCAAAAACCAAAATATTCCGAAAATCGAAAGTTTTTTTTGGGCCGACTTTTGGGCTACTTTAACCTTTAGCACGCTACGGGCGACAATTGTTGCCAGCGGTACCCTATGTTCTCCCAGCTGCAGGTGACTTTTGTCGACTTTCGGATATTGTCAGTTTTCCTGCCACATAACTTGTGTATACGTGACATTACCCCCCGGATGTTAATTTTATCTCATTTCCAAAAGAGTTCACTTCCTTTTCTGGTATAAATTTTCAGTGTATAATTTGTTTGTGCATTTTTCAAATCGAAATAAATTGGCATTGAATACGCTGCCATTTTCGCTTAGATTTTCGTGGATTATGACTGCGATGACGAGGAGTTTCTTTGCTTTAAAAGCGCTGATATCAGTTCTCATAAACTGGTTGATGGCGGAGATGGGGATGAAAAAAGTATATGTTGTTGAAATAGTAGGTGAGTTTCTTCGTTTGTTGTTTTTTTTTTGGTTAGTTTGTTGTGGTTTTTTTTAATCTTCTTTTCATCTTTCCATTCCTCTCTTCCTATCACATATAACATAGAAAGCAACAAAACTTATATCAGATTCATCATTCATTTATTTATATACATTCCAAAAATTGATCACGAAACAAAAAAACTATAGACGTTACAAGTCACCCACTATAAAAAACGGGCGTCATGAAAAAGAATGCAGCGGCAGGGCAAATTTTCCGTAATTTAAAAAAAAATTTTTTTTTTTTTTTTTACTGGTACGCAATAAATCAAAAACACGCGATCTTCAGTTTATCACGTTTCCAGCCGTGACGCGCAAGGTGCAATATAGGCTGGTGTAAGCGCTACAGTGTGATACAAATTTTTAAAGTGTGGTTAGTTCTCTCTCGCCACTGCTTCCAGCCACGTGATATTTTTACAGGTATGTGAGGAACTGACCACACGCTACATTCAGTTTATCACGTTTCCGGCCCATGACACGCAGGCTCAGTACAGTATATGGTGATGTAATCGCTACTGCGTGATACAAATGTTCAAACATAGCATGGTCAGTTGTGTTTCAGCACTGCTACCAGCCACATATGTGGATATTTCTGAGCTTATCTGTGATTTTGAGTTGCACACAAGCTGGACTAGATGAAAACTGTAAAATTGTTCTGTTCTTGGACAACTGCTCTGCACACCCTCCTGCGGAACTTCTTGTCAAAAATAATGTTTTTGGAATGTACTTACCTCAGAATGTAACATCGTTAATACAGCCTTGTGACCAAGGGATTTTTCGATCTATGAACAGTCATTACAAACATGCTTTTTTGAATTGTATGCTGCATGCCGTGAACACTGGTGTTACACTAAGTAGAAACATTTCTCAAGGAGTTCACTATTAAAGATGCAATCTATATAATTGCAAGTACATGGAGTAGTATTGACAAGGTAACACTAACAAAAGCTTGACACAGGCTCTGGCCGGCAATGATATTTGACGATGATGAATCGGAAGATGATGAGTTTGTAGGATTTCATATCAGTAAAGAGAATAACATGATATCAGAGCTCCTAAACTTCACCAGAAGCATAACATTGGAAAATTGTAACAAGTTAGAGGAGGCTGACATAGAGGAAGTGTTAAACATTGATAATGATGCACCTGTTGTGCATTCTTTGAGTGATGGGGAAATTGCCAAAATGGTTCTACAAGACAAGCATGATGACAGCAGTGATGATGACATTGTGGATGCCAGTGAAAACATCCCCATAGATGAAATGGTTAACAAATGTGATAGGTTAATGAAACGTTTTGAACGACGTGTATTCTTCAGTGAGCAAGAAGTTATGGCAGTATAAGGGATTAAAGAGAGACTGCTTAGACAGAAACCATTGTTAATGAGATAGATGACACAGAAGTCTACAGAAAGGCCATCTGTCATAATGCCTATTCATCAGTAGAAAATCCTGTTCCTGGTCCATCAACAGAAGTCTGACTCCAGGCTGATGACGACGATTAAAGCTTGAATGTAGGCTACATGTGCAGGAATTTAATGTTTATTTTTAAAGTTTAAAAAAAATGTTTCTGAAAAATAAATTGTACTACAGCTGTACATAATTTAAGTTGGGGCGATTCTGGGCTACTTTGGGCGAAATCCGAAAAAAGGCTGACCCCGAGCATTTCAGATTCTGGTTTACGCACCTGTACACACACACAAAAACAACACACACACACAGACATGCACACCAAACTCACTGCTATACAAAGTTGAGACATTCAATATTTTAAGCAGTGTGATGAATTTGTGTGACACAAGCAGATCCCTGGTAAAGAGCAGGACCACTACCCCCTAATACGCATGTAAAAATTGAGGAATGAGGTTGTTTGCATAGGTCTAGAAACCTCAATGCATGGAACAAATTGTTACAGGAAACCGTGACTGCATGGGCACAGAAAGTGCTTGGCACAAGCTAACTGCAAAGGCATCAGCTACAGTAGTGGTCCTATGGTTCTTAGAAGCTAAAGGTACAGGAAGGATAATAATGTATCCATATAAAGCCAGTCTTATTGTTTTCAATAAACATTTTTGTATGTGCCAATTTTTAACTTAAAGCAGTATAACACAATACTGAAGGTTCCAACACACAAGGAAAGATAAAAATTATTATTTCTTTCACAATTTGCTACATACAGGCATGAGAACTGACTGTATTTCATATGCCTAAACAAGTTAACTGACCAAATTCAAAAGACAACCAGAGAAAATAAATAAGTTAACCAGGCAAACTCAAAAGACAGAGAAAATATTGATTGCTATTGCCAGACAGTCATTTCCAGCAGCACAATTAATTCTGACATTCAATAACCAGCAAATTCACAGTCCATCACTTTTTACAAAACAGAGTACTTAGTTCTATTACCCTGATTCCAATGTGTCTACAAAGACTGTTTCATTTGACAACTGTGGCATGTCTGCTTATTTTGAACTCCACTAATGCAGGGACCTTTGAACACAACTTTTAGCAAGAGAGAGAGAGGAGGAGAGAGAAAGAGAGTGACAGAGAGAGAGCAAAGAACAATACCTGATGACAAAAATAACATTTCACACAGTCTAAATTTAATCCAGCCTTTTCTCTCTAGCATAGAATGTAAGTATAATTTACATCAGTGTACAAGAGAAGAATGACCTCTACACCACACTGTAGAAGAGGAACGAAGAAGTAAGAGAAGAATGTACTTTATAGCACATGATCAGAAAATTTAGGAAGAATTATGTTGTTTTTTGTTTGTGTGTGTGAGGTCTTGATATTGCTTATGTTATAATTACGGTAAATGTACTACACTTCCCCACACCTTCCTTAAAAACAACATACACTGTCAGTTTAATCATCCAGTACCACCAGTTTAATCATCCAGTCACATTTAACGGCTCTTCAACTTAACAGTTCAACTAAAACTGGACATGCTTAAGGCAAACATCAATTATGAAAGAAAATCAATGCAACTCTTAACTGGAATGAAAGCCCATATCTTTATTTGATGTGCAGTTCAACAACCACAAATGTCACAAATAAAATCAGACACTAAAACAAA
Organism: Oreohelix idahoensis; assembly: GCA_024509875.1. Classification (NCBI taxonomy): domain Eukaryota; kingdom Metazoa; phylum Mollusca; class Gastropoda; order Stylommatophora; family Oreohelicidae; genus Oreohelix; species Oreohelix idahoensis. Next base: position 234,829 of record JAMPIV010004260.1, on the reverse strand, counting down.
AATGTCTTGACACAGCGACAGCTTGGTTAAACTTTCCTTCGGCAAGTCTTTGAAAGTCTTGTCTTGTAATTATAAACTGTTTCATGTATCCTCAGTTCACTGCTTGCTTGCACATACTTTTGCCTGGGTCTGCAGCAGAGGCCACTTGAAGACGAATCCTTAGGTTACATGTCAACAGCTGTCATCAGATGTCATTTTCATTCTTTGAACAAACCATATATATTCACTAACAACTAAGTATGCTTCTATGCTTAAGATGCAATTTTTGAAAATCAAGAATTGCTGCACAGTTCCACTTTCTTTTATTCTGGACTGAAATCATAATAAAGTCAAAAACTGTCTTTTCTTGAACACAGAAGGTGGAGTAAAAAATCACTGTACACGTTTCAGAAACTAACATGACATTTCCTGGGAGAGTTTTTAAGTTTTGTCAAAAGTATATCTTAATATGCATAAATCTGTTTTAAATATTAAAATGCAGGAAGAAACATATTAAATATACAAATAACGGCCTGTCGATGGTAACAATATCAAAAGATTAAATATTTTTCATACTTAAATCATTGCAAAATTTTTCTCTATGTATTTATGGGAAATCTGACATTACTCCATTTAATGCACACAAATTACAGATATCATTAAAATACAGTGTGAATATATTTTAAATACTACCTAGTATTATCAAACATGGACAGAAGCTAAAATCTGACATTGTGCCACAGGACTATGTCAGACAGCTAAAATTCTAATCTAAAGTAATGCGAATGCTCCAAATAGAAATGCTAAACTACAGAACATCCATATAAAAAAATTAGCAGTAGCAATCAAACTGAAGAAGAGTGCAACTGTTTCAAAGAATCAAATACATTTCCTTACAGGAAAATAAGTCGTTGCATTATGCTCTATATATTTTAATGCCACTGAGTTCCGCTTCTATGAAAACTACATTAACACAAACTCAGACTGGGTTACTTCATAACTTGTCTTTACTTCCCATTATTTTACTTAAATCTCAATGCATCTGCATGGTTCGTTTGTAAAAAGTCCCCACCCCCAAACCCAGAACGGGTTTAGGAAAACAAATTATGTGCTGTGAGTTATTATAAAAGTCACATTCTCATTCTGAGTTTGTAGCACAGTAAAATAGCTTCATGCCCACAATAACAACAAAACTGTGATAAGTCTTTAGATTTTCTTTTTTAAAGCCTGCAAAAGCAAACATGCCCAACATAGGCACTTTTCTATTAAAAGTTCAGACCATCACAGCTGATGAGCTGGACAGATTTCCTTCTGAAAGCTTTAATTTCATATGATGTAATAAATCTTATAAAATCTGATTAGAACATTTTTCTGAATTATCCTCAGCGCCTAAAAATCTTGTTATATACATGAGCACTTAAAATCAAAACTATAAGTGCAAAAAAAAAATAAAAAATAAAAAGTTTTTTGTAATGTCTAAACAAACTAAAGCTCCTCCTTGCAGTAGATGCTTGATACTTCTCAATGCCATTTATGGTTTTATTGTGACGTATTTTCATTCTCAAATCTTCAGTGATATCTGCATGATTCAGTTTTACTGAATGTGCATACAGACACACGTCAGGTACACTTAAATAAAAACAAATCTAAGAAAATCCAGTCATAAATGGCACAACATTCATTAATATCCCATATTAATGCCACATGTACCTATACTTTAGTTAGTAGCTTATAATTACAGTCCACTTGTTAACATGCTTTACTGTTATTGCATTAAATTTCTCAAGAACCACTGAATTTTAATTATTACCAGACCACAGAATCTTTTGTGTTTGCACCCTAGTATAACACTGTGTCTAGGTTAAACAGGTCGTGCCTCACCAAAATGAGACATAGATCCTATTTTTTTAAAACCCACTGAAGAAGTTCTTGGTTAGTAAAATAAAAAGTTGCAGAAATCACATTTTGGGATCAAGTATGTGCAGAAGCAGTCAGACAACACTTCCAAAAAAAAAAAAAAAAAATAAGTACCTAATGCCTTACTCTTGTGTAAGACTTCCTGGTGAGATTTCCATCAACTCGGCTAATAAAGACTGGCTGAGACTATATCATCCTTTATTTCATTATTAGTCCCTGACATAACTGTCTATTGAAATTACCATCTATAGCTCTGTGATTTTTCATTCTTTAATATGAATGATGTAGATTACATATTTTACATCAGATAAAACATAAACATTTTTGGTGCCATAAGTTACTACAATAACTGTCAGTGTTGTCATACTTTTGCTCAATTTCTTAACTTCCTAGTCCTGGGGTGGCGAACATTTTTGAGACCTTATGCCAAAATAGACGATGATTCTACAAAAATTATCTCTTGGAAATTTTGGGCCGAAGATGATCATTTATGCTTATCATAATAGAATTCCACAATTTTTAATGTAGAAAATAACCAAATACTTGAAAGCATTCTTAAAGAAGTCTGTTTAGGCAATTGTTACATGTGAATTATGTTATTTATGACTAGTAATTCACTATATGTAAAATTAATGAATTTGTAACAATAATAATGGATCTTTTTTCATTAAAAAGTAGGGGGCCTGTTGCTTATTTACATGCAGTCATTGTTTTACTATTTACTAGTCTTAGGTCCTAAGGATTGTTTTTGTGTACTTTTTAAATTGTATTTTTGGTCACTAGGTTTCAAATTTATGCAATATTGGAATGGTTATAAATCGACTTAAGACATCCTCTGAATACCTTACAGCTCCCATCAGATAAACATTAATTTGCTGCTTCATTTGCAGTAAAGATAATTGTCAATTATTTATTTATTATGGGTGGGGTAAAAAGAATCTTGGTGTGGCACTAAATTTTTTTTTGCATGCAACTTTGGTTTGCCAACACTACCTATTGTCACTACCTATACATTAATGTCTATTGCTTAACAGCTTTAATCTTATGTGGCACCTGGAGTATTCTTAAATATTGTTATAAAGCTCATATCAAGGGTGAGAATTTCACTTTCCAACAATCTAAAGCATTAGGTAAGATACAAAACCATGTACACAATTATGATGAAACAGATGATCAAACTGACAATTATGCACCACGAAAATCTTGTATATATGTTTATGACCACCTATGATGCAGTTCATAACATCTGTAAACAGTAAATGATGGGCAAATTCTGAAATTATTTTTTGGTACAACCAGATAAGTAATGGTGAATTACTATCTGACGCAAGACATCATCTTCACTTTATTTACAATAACGAGCATGAAATATTAAATACATCAACCATATGTGGTTTATTATTCCAGAAACAGTGTCACTATGATCTAACTGGCATGTCATAAACTGCAACAAAATAGGGTTGGGCAAGGGGCTGACTCTGTTGAAATTTATTTATAAAAACTTCAAGCAGATTATGAACAACGCATCCAAATCTCAAATCCAGCATCCTGGATTTTAAAAAAGGCCCTCCAGCAAGGACAATAATAACGTGGTTCACCTCAGAAAATTTCAAGAGATGGCATCTGCATTTTTATCAAGGGAAAAGCATACACAGCTGCGGAAATTTAAATTTTAACATCTTAGACATAGCATAAAATAAGATGTAAGTTAGCCTGTAAGGACAGGAGAAACAGTGTTTTTCTCAGGAAAAACCCACCTCTCAGTAGAGGTAAGGCCCTAGTGTTACCAGAGACTGAAGGCATTTAAAGCAACATTCAGATCAAACAAAGTAAATATGAATATTATAAATATGGAACAAAGGAATGCCACCACATTATGCTGACAACAACAGACACTATCAAATAACAGAAGCAGATTAAAAAAAGGGATACAAGGAAAAAATGAAAGACTAAGAGTAAAACCAAAATTTTCAGAGTCGAGACCCATTGAAATATACATTGAAGCAAACTAACAATAGATATTAAACAAGAAAAACAAGAACCACTGAGGTGTTGGCAACAGAGGCAGAAAAGCTACAATCAAGAAAATATGAGGTATCTAAACAGCAACACAAAAAGCTAAAAGGGAAATGTAAGTAAAGACCAGAATGGAAATCTTTAGCAACATATGCAGAGATGGACAGAGTATTCTGGCAAACTTCTAAACTCTCCAGACACAATCCCCCAGACATCTAGCCAGCAGGAGTTAAAAGCTTACTGTGAAAAATTAAAAAAGGAAGAACAAAACAAAGAAAGCCATCAAGCTTATAAAAGATGGGAAAGCTGCAGGTAAAGAAACATTCCCACAGAGACCATCACAACAAACACGGACAGCTCTACAAAGATGTTACACAAACTATTTGGTCAAGTCTGGAAGAGGAAAGACCAGCAGACTTGCACTAAAAGGATATGTGGTCAATTAGCCAAAAAGGAAGTTTATAGGAGTACATAAACAACAAAAGGAATAACATCAGTTACAGAGAAAATATTAAACTGGGTGATATTTGACATTAAAAAAGGCAATAGATTGTAACTGAGGCAGGAACAAGCAGGGTTTTTCTTGTTACAAAAACAAATCCTGCACAGACCTGAAAAAAACCATACTGCAAGTAAATGAACAAAGCATGGAATGGAACCCGCCATTTTAAACTACATTTGTGGACTATGAAAAGGCCAACAATTTACATGGAGAATAACTCTAAATTGATGATGGCTACGACAAAATTTTGCAAGCTTACAAATTAACCTGATAAAGAAAACAAATTAAGACTCAAATGCAGTGTACTTCATGAAGGACAACATACCTACATTTTTAAAATAAGAGTTGGAGTTTGAGAGGGATGTCCGTTGTTACAACTGCTCTTCTGACTATAGACTTCCTTATGAAAACAACAATGTAAAACAATGGAAAAAGAATTAAGTGAACTCTTAGTGAAGTTTGGCCTATAGATGCTTAAGAGCCGTTCTGATGAAATTACACACACAGCGGTGAAATTTAGAGTCCAGAAATAAGATAGATGATTCAGATAATACAGAATCAGCAAATACTGAACTAAATCCTTGTGTGTATGACCAATGACCGGACCAGATAAGCTTCCTTATGCAGCTCAAAGGGTATGTGATTTTTGTTGCTTTTCCAGTGTTTATACAGCTCTTCCTATGAACACCACAGTATGTGATGGCTTGACAGTCAAAATCCCTCCCAATAGACCTGAAGATATAGTGAAGACACTGTTTGCTAGTCATGGCTAATTCTACATTTTCTTTCAGCTCGTCAACTGTCCTCATCACTTGCAATCCCCTACCCACATTCATTAAAGAGACAATTTCATTTTTAATAAATAAAAATATAGTACAATAACTGGGGTCTAAAAAAAACTGATCGTGCTATATGCAGGGTGGTGCTATCTCAAGACAAAATAAAAAGTTGCCACATCTACTCAAGTGCATGTGAAAAAAACAAAGGTTGGTTTTTTGGTCATTACTGCTCAAACTTAATAGTATAATAGTGGTTTCTCATGTTATTGTTTAAAATGAAATCAGCCCAATATAATAATTTCTCAACTGTCCTCATCACTTGCAATCCCCTACCCACATTCATTAAAGAGACAATTTCATTTTTAATAAATAAAAATATAGTACAATAACTGGGGTCTAAAAAAAACTGATCGTGCTATATGCAGGGTGGTGCTATCTCAAGACAAAATAAAAAGTTGCCACATCCACTCAAGTGCATGTGAAAAAAACAAAGGTTGGTTTTTTGGTCATTACTGCTCAAACTTAATAGTATAATAGTGGTTTCTCATGTTATTGTTTAAAATGAAATCAGCCCAATATAATAATTTCATTATACAAACATGTGTTTGGTTTTCAATAGTAGTCAAGAAAACACAAAGTAATCATGTGACTTCATATTAACTGGAAAGGTGAACATATGAGACAGAATTGATATCCTTGACAAATTTCAATGCAAATTTGAGCATGATTTGTAAAACAAGGCAAATAATCACATAACGATCTCCATATATCTGAATTTATGTTATCAATGGGTTTGACTGTATGTACATGTATGATACAATTATGCATGTATGGATATTTTTTTACTAACAGAATCGTTATATGTGGAGGTAAATCACTCAAGAAAGAAGTGCATCAACAAAAATTTATTTAACGACTTAGTAGCTCCTATTCTACCCTGAGGCGTAGAAGTCTACTAGAGACAGCACAATACTGTCCTATCTGCTGCCTTTTTTTTTTGGTTCTAGTCTAGTCCTCTGTCCTTCGGCGATTGTCTGATGTTGTCCTCCTACTAAAGTTAGGAACAACCCACAAAGTGCCAACCTTCATGCCTAGTGATAAGACATTCGACCACAAATGATATGTTCTTTGTTATAATGTTCAGAGATGAGTCCTGTTTTGTACTACAACCTCAAAATGTACACTGAGTCTACAAGTTATGTTGAGAGTACTTCAGAGGTGGTGTAATACTCAAATGAGATCAGCTTGGTGGAGAGCTTGTAATGTCTGGATGATAACAGAATACAACATAGAGCACCTCCATAACTTGTGGGCAATAATCTTCTTAGTGGCCCATAACTAGATGAGGCTTTGCAAGTCTATTCCACCAGCTTCAAAAGGTCACTCCTATGCAGTTTTCCAAGCCAACAGTGCCAGACCTCAATGTTCAAGAGCAGTAAACCATTTCTTCACAATGCAGATGTCTTTAGACCAACCCTATCTGAACCCCGTAGAACATTTATGGGAGCAGCTTGGTAAAAAAGTTTAGTATTTCCTCCCACCCCAACCCTTGACTCAGCTGCAAATCTACCTTAATAACAGTGGGATGAAGTGTCTCAAACATTCCTCCAAAGCCTGGTGAAATTCACTAAACAAATATTAAACACATAGCAAATAAAGGATGTCACACTCCATATTAAAATTTCTAGAGTAAACACTTTTCTTGTGAGTTTTTTTTTTAATCGGAGGGTTTAGCTGAGTGAAAAGCTTTAGCTTTGTCACTGGTAACATCAATCATACAATTTTGTGCACATACTAATGGAAGGTTTTGCAAAACTATTACATACTGGTGTGTCAAAATTCATTTTATTTGTTTCTTTTACCTTAATTTTTTTTTATGGGTACATATATACCTTTCATACGTCCTTAAAGTATTGAGGTTTGGTTGGCTCACAGTATGCAGATATCTTGAAACAAACCTGGGACACCTAGGGTGAATCCTGTAGCTATCAAAGGAGCTAGAATCAAGAGGAGGATGTCATTGATGGCACAGGCAGAGGCTAGGATTGGTCAGGTGACCAGGGTTGAAAATGTATCTGGGACCCAAAGATGCAGCAATAGAGAATGCAGTCAGCGACCCATAGCTTGACTGCTTGCGTCAGGGTCAGTGAACCAGAGCTGACCAAGACCCTACTCCACCTCCACGTGGTGGTCCTGGAAACAGGCTGCATCACTGCAGTCTGGCTGAGAGAGTAGGGATCGAAGAGGGAAGGCAAACCCGGTCCCAAAAAATGCCGTGCTGAAGTCGGATGTGTCGGCCGAAAGGCGCAGATATCGCAGCTCCGGTGTAAACAGACACAACGCAACCAACGTCCTTTTCAGGACGAACGAGGAAGAAGAAGAAGAAAATGTATCCAAAGGGAAAGAGTGGAGTAAGTCAGGGGAGAAATGGATAAACTACCAGCAGGTCTTCATTAGCTGTAGCAGACAGTGCAGATCTTGGGGCAATGGAAAAGCAGAGCTGGAGATTAATCAGCTGATAAGTGATCATGCTGAGGATTGTCGTGAATTCTGATTCACAACATGCCATTCATACCAAAATGGCGCACCATACTAAATAAAGTGTAGGCTAGACGGACCAATGAAACGGCATCCTTATTCACGTATGTTTACAAACGTATTAGGCATCTAACATGGCCGGACTCCAAAGCTGTGTTACCGAGTTGGATTTGAACATAAACTATAGGTTTATGAGCGAAGTACCGCATGGAAGAGGTCAGTAATTCTATAATGGAACTGTTCCTTTATAAGAATGTGCAAAGATTTCCATGGAAAGTGTTATACTAATGGATAAATTTTAAGTGGAATGCATTGAGACATCAGGCAAGTCGAAAATTTTGCTGTTTAGGCTGCGCCTAAGAAAAGATGGACGAAGTAACGGAAAAGACAATTATCTAGAAAGATAAAGAATCCAGGGCGCACTTTAAGCTTAAGATGATGGAAATCGGTCCAGGAATAAAGGAGATATGAATATTTCTAATTTTCCATAAATGCACAACTTGACAGAATCATGCCTGCATTTGAGGACGTGAACATACTTCAGTCTTATTGTTCTCCGAGACATTCGGCCCTGACCTATATAAGGACATGCCCACATTTCAAAAGCTTGCCACAAAAATTCAAACTACAGCGAGAGCGCCAGTTCTGTCATCAGGATGGGGCTTCTCTGCGAGAATAAAGGGCAGGGTCGTCGCTGAGTGGAGCCTACACGACAACAGCCTCCAGCAGGAGAATGGAGGTAGAGGCAGTTACTGCAGCACTAAGGTGGCTGTCTGAAACTCCATCAACCAGGGCAGTTATATTGTCAGACTCTCAAGCCATGCTTCGAAAAGTTCAGAACGGATGGCTGCAGCAGGAATGGAAAACATCAATAGAATCCACAAGTCTTCATGAACTGGTGTGGATCTACTGTCCTGGTCATGCAGGGGTATGTGGCAATGAGAGAGCTGACAGACTGGCCTCGAGAGCACCCATAGTGGGGACACTGGACATGGATAAGGGAGAGATACTAATAGCAACTAATTATCGCCTGCAGGATAATGACACTGCAATGGATGAATCAACAAGTCTGAGACTGTTGGAGTTTGGCATCAAACGTGGGACTAGCAGAAATGAATATGAGAGAGGATGCATCCGTCGTATGTACAACCAGCATGCTACAGGTACAATTAGCATTCATATTCTTCAACATTTGCTGAGGGAGACTGAGCACCTATGGGTTTGCCTGGAGTGCAGCGAGGTCGATTCTGAACAGCAATAACAATATCACCTTTTCACCCCAACTCCAGCTGAACATGAGTATACTGAATAAACAAGCTTTATACACCCAATGACATGTCATTGGGCCGAAGACCTAAGTGCCGCTGGTTAAGAAAACAAAAATACACTACCATCTAGTCTATGTTTTCTTTTTTACCACTAACATATACATGGCAGCCTTTCCTATCTGTTTACTGACTGGTGCGAAATTATAAACTGTAACCGAGGGTGTATTCTAGGTAGACAACTGAACAGCCTTCAGTGCATGATCATTGACAGCAATGATCAAGGGATGGAAAACATTTACAGAAATAGAAAACAGATGTGCAAAAAGTGGTTAAAAGGAAGTGCATATGAAAAGGTAAAAGATTTGGAAGCTGAAATGGCATGCAAGATAATAAAGAAAGGTCAAACAAATCCAGATTACTGGAAACAAAGCAATAAGAAATTTTAAATGAAAGAACCCCATGCAGACACAGAAAAGATCTCACTACAATATCAATAAAGCACAAGGCTAGAGTAAATCATGAAAGATAAATCAAAGTTGACCTAGACATCACTGATACGCATCATGTTAGCCTGTTCATCAATTCTATAATAGAAGAAAGACCTGAGGAACATTAAACAAGTGGCCCTTGCAATGACTTCCATAAAAAAAAATGAATTTTTTTTTTTTAAATAAGATATTTATATATGGTGACTACTTATCTCCTTCCAGCACCAGGGAAACGTTTTCCCAAAATAATGCACCCAATATCAACAAATACAGATTATGGAAAAAAAACTAGACACTTTCAGAGAAAAAGACCATGCACAGATCAGACCTCTTTGATAAGAACAGTAACAGATCAGCAGAATAGAATTAATATTTATAAATACAGTGCTATAACATTTTATCCGAACTCATGAAAACCAAAATATTCAGAGAATGGAAAATCTCTTTGGGCTACTTTTTCAATCACAATTTGGGCAACTGTTGACCATGTTGGGCAACTTTTTAATGCAGCCTGGGCCAGTTTGGCTATTTTTTTAAAACGATTTGGGCGACATTTGAAAACTGACAAAAAATCAGTTTTCCTAATTAAAGCTGTCCCCGGGGATTTTGGATAAAGGATTACAGACCTAGTATGTTAGTGATTCTGAGCAAACCTCCGACAGTCTAGCACAGAGAGAAAACCTCTGAACCAAATGACTACTCATGGACCTTCACCACGTAATCCTGTTATCCAGTGTTACATTTGACATCTATCGGAAGCAATGTGCTGCAGTAAGTTCCTGTGTTCCTAATATGACAGGAAAATTTGCATTCAGCAGCCAAACAGACAAGTGGTTGAAAACTGGAAGCCAATTAGCAGATTAAAACAAACATTCCCCACTACAAGTAGTAATAATCACATCATGATTAACATTATGTCTCACAGACACAATAAATAACGGAAGTTTCCTTTATCCTGGAAAGAACTCCCAATAATGAAAACTTCAGTCACAGACAGCACACTAACAAGAGACACCAACCCAACAGTACTGAAGACAGCTACTTTAGAAACTACAGACAGTTATAATTAACACTGCAATACATGCTTACGCAGATGGTTCTACCACCAAGGCCACCATAAATGCTGGACATGGAGCTTATATAAAGTACCCAAATACAAGGCATGAACTATGATGAGAATCCCACATGTACAGAATCGTCTTGTCGAAGTGAAACACCTGTAACCAACAATAAACTTATCCCACCAGCTTGTCAAGAAAATAGGGAAAAGTGTGCACTGCAAAATCTAAATACTGATTAAAAGAACGAGAATGTCTTTCAATCTTTACACAGTGAATTTGTGGTAATGAACGGAAACAGTGCACTTTGTATAGTGAATGCTAAATTGAACACAAATCAAATATACATACCAGCTTTCCATGAAAATTTCTGTACGTTTTTCCTACATATTACACAGATTTCCTCACAAAATCATCACCTGTAATTTATCTCTAACGTGTATTTCTCTCATATTATATCTGTTGCCGTCATTTTTGACGGTTCCAGAAGATGTAAATCTATTTGATACTTTTGATAATCGAAGGTACAGAACTGTATGTTAACTCCCTGACACAGGTTGATTAGGGGTTACCTTCCCTGTGTTTATTCTTTCTTAAGACGGGATAGTTAGCTGTTCTCAGATCTGTTCTGTCTACGCATGCGCTAGTTTTAGCGCGAACCAAGTTGACTTCCGTCTGGGAGTGTTGAGCTGGTTTCTGCCGGACGAAAATGTCCGTTGTTTCTTCTCTGCATTATCTGGGGGAAAGATAGTCTTGTGATCTTAATGATTCTCCCCAGAGTTATTCTGTTCGTCTGGAATGACGACAGGTGTTATTTGTGTATTTCTCGGAATTGACCATACATGCCACACTTAAAGGTTTACCCATAATCTGTACGGGGTGTTTGCGTTTTCAGATGTGTACGGGCCGTACACGGGTCTGTACGGGTTTTTTCGCCTAATTATTAAATATACATATAAATCTTGTGCCACTACACAATTTGCGTCATGAGATTCGGCGAGATTTTAAGCCAAGTGGATAAAAAAAAAAATAACCAATGAAAATCAAGCTGCCTATTTTTCAATTGCCGCGGGATGTGCGTGGCGTGTTCATTCACAATTTTTCGCTAAAGCTAGCGCGAGGTTACTGATTATTTGAACGATTACGCAGCACTGAAATCTTTTTTGAGTCGAGCCTATTGTTTAGGATTAATTTCCAGTTTAGTATTGGTAAGTAATTCATTTTTTAAAAAATATTACAATAACATTGTTTAGATGAAGTTAGATTTAACTGTCAGATAACTTAGGCCTATGCTTTCTTTTCCCCTAAGGTTTAGCATAATTGATTATTTACGGCTGGTAAAAAAAAAAAAGGCTGATACCACTACATATTATTTGATTTCACTAAAACTTGTAGAAAGTGCGTAAGAAATGTAAATTTGAAAAATAATACAATAGCCTACAAATTATGGGTAGCCTAATAACGTAATGACGGTCGCCGAATGCTCCGCATGTATTTTCGTACCATTTAGAGTTATAATTAGGGTTACAGCTAGGGTTAACCCTAAATCTAAATGGTACGAAAATACACGCGGAGCATTCGGCGAACGTCATTCTGATATTACCAAATTATGAAACTGAAAAGAAAAAAAACCACAATAGCGTGGAAAATTTACATCTTAACTCGATCAGAGAAAAGTTTATTTGGAGTTAGCCTACTTCTCTTCTTAGTTTTAATTTCGTTTCTTTAAAAAACAATGTTATTTTGCCTTTGGTGGTCATCATTACGGTCATTCAATGATTTATAATTATTAAATAATTAATTAGCCTACTATCAATGTTTGATTGACACTAAAATTTGTATGGGAAGGTCTATTTAAAACTACCAGTTGGGCTTTAACGGCTATTCCAATTTTTGAAGTTCGGTAGAAAATATACAGGCTAATATTACGCCAGCGCTAGTTTATATTTTCATTACCAGCTTTAGCAAAAAATTTATTAGATTTTAAATTTAAGATTCCTAACCCATAATGCTTATTACTGGTCTCTTTAGGCCTGTACTTTTATAAGGCACTATAGAAAACACAGCAACTGTTCTTCATTTCAACCATAAATTGTATTAATTTTTTTTCCAAGATTCTATTTCATTATATAATATTAAAATTACAAATAATTATATTTTTCAAATTGATTATTAATATTTGTATTTACTTTTTCACATTAATATTTTTTTTTTTCTGTCTAGCAGGAAATATTGCATCCATCTAACAGCATGGCTGAGCCTAACTTTAAAAAAAGGAGGTTAGAAGAAGATCAACGTCGTGGGAAGTTTCAATCTGACTGGACAACTACATTCCCTGGGATTATTGAGACATCCAAATTAGGCTCTTCACATGCATACTGTAGAATATGCAATAGAGATATTAAAGTGATGGCATCTGGCTTACACGATGTGAGGGAGCATTTCAAAACAAAACTGCATGAAAGGAACTATCAGCTGAAGAACGGAAGTTCTATCAAGGCCTTCTTTACTCAGCCTCAACAAGAAGATGATAAAATAACGAGGGCTGAAGTTTTATTTGCAAATTTTATTGCTCAACACAACATAGCTGCTTCTATAGCTGACCATTTTTCAGACTTATCAGCTGAGATGTTTCCGGACAGTGCTATTGCCAAACGTTTCAAATGCAAGCGAACCAAAACAACAGCCATTATTAAAAACTGCTTGGCTCCATCTGCAACGGAGCCAGTCATCAAATTATGCAGGAAGACACCTTTCTCCTTGATGATCGATGAGTCAAATGATAGAAAAACTGACAAGCGTTTAGCTATAATGGTGAGGGTATTTGAAGATGGCATAGGACCTAGAACCAGGTTGCTGGGCATGCCGGTCGGTACTGGTGGAACCAGTGAAGCTATTTTCAGTGATATTGATGCTGTGTTCAGCGACTTACAAATCCCATGGATTAACTGTATAGGTTTTGCAAGTGACAACTGCAATGTAATGGTTGGCAAATCAAACTCTGTACTAACGCGAATCAAGAGCAAGAACCCTGATGTGTTTAGTATAGGGTGTATTTGCCACCTTGCAAATCTTTGTGCCAAGGAGGGTATAAAGCAGCTGACTATTCCTGTTGATGACCTTTTGATAGATATCTTCTATCATTTTGAGCATAGCTCAAAACGGAAAAAATCATACAGAGAGTTTCAACTGTTTACAGGAGTGGATGCACTAGACATACTAAAGCACTGCCAGACTCGCTGGCTTTCTTTGCAGAAAGTAGTGGACAGAATTTTAAATCAATATTCTGCTCTATCTTCATACTTCGAGAGCCACGACGATATGGAAAAACCATGCCGTGTCAAAAACATTCATCAGTTACTAAAATCACCACTGACCCAGATGACTCTACGTTTTCTCCAATTTGTGCTACCTCTGTTGACTGAATTTAACAAATTGTTTCAGACAGATGAGTCCCAAATAGGTGGTATGATGGATGAAATGGATCGTCTGCTACGAAAATTTATTGTCAAATTTGTAGAGATGAAATATGTAAAAGAGGTGAAAGATATAAGATTGTTAAAGTATGCTGAACGTGATCTACAGCATGATGACCATACACTTGCTGTTGGTCTGTCCAACAGGACATTACTGGAAGAGTTAGATATAAGTTCTCAAGTGAGAAATTCATTTTTCAGAGATGTGAGGAACTTTTATGTTGCTGTTGTGAAAAAGATATTGGATAAATTTCCATTTGAGAATGAAGTCCTTAAGGATGTCAAAATTCTTGATCCAGCCTTTAAAGACACAGTTCAATATACAGCAATCTGTAAGCTGGCCAACACTTTTGCACCACATTTAGACCAAGAGGTGTTAAAGGATGAATTTGAAGATTATTGTTTGCTGCCTGATGAATGTATTTCAAGATTTGACGCTGGACAAAAAAGAAGCTTTTCTAGGTACTGGCTTGACATAATCAACCTGAAAACTAGCACTGGTCGTACACGATTTCCCAGTCTGGCAGTCATAGTGAAACGCTTATTGACATTGCCTCACAGCAATGCTGACTGTGAGAGGTCTTTCTCTATGATGAAAAAGATTCACACGGACTGCAGAAATAGACTAAATGATGATACAGTCACAGCATTTCTACAATGCAAAATAAATTCTAACTCTTGTTGTTTAGGTTTTAAAGCAAGTGAAGACATGCTTAAAAAGGCAAAGGCCGCATGTCACTATGATGGTGCAGAACCATCTAATTGAATATACTTTTACATGAATAAACTCTTTTGTTACGTTTTTCAGTCTTTGTACAGGTTTTGCGGGTCTTTGTACAGGTTTTGCGGGTCTTTGTACAGGTTTTTTTAATTTTTTTGTACAGGTTTTTCATCTCTGAGGTGTGGCATGTATGGAATTCTGTCCAAGGTAAAATAACTTAATTATTATGCAAAGTTTGCAGAACATTTAGTATGAACCTGTGAGTAGCGCTCACAGTTCTTGTGATCCAGAGTCCATTATGTGTGCTTGACGTAGCCAATTAGGTCTATTCGTTGAAGTACTTTACAGAAGCACAATGAACGTATATTGATATGAAACCCGCAGGATGGCGGTACGTTTCAGCATGGAAGATAATACATGCCTATGAAAAAAAGCACAGTTGTTTATCAACCATTATAAGGCCCGTCATTACGGCCTATAACTTTGAGCAGAAGAAGAAGTACCTGTCGGGTGAAGCCAGATGAAGTCTTGACTTTATTAACAAGTTCCCAGACTTCTATGTTAAGCAACTATATTTGTTAAAGGACTACCTGACGCGTTCAGTCAGGGGCCCTGAGCTACAGTAGGAAAAGAATATGTTGTCAAGCCAGCGTTATTAGCATCATACTTACGAGCTATACAAAACTGATGATGTTCGATGTTCCTATTTATTACCACATATGAACAGTTGTTAAAGGACAGACCATTGTCGATAACGTCCTTATTGATGAGTGGTTCAAGCTTTATAATGCCAGATGTTTTGCCAGTCATTTCCAATATATATGATGTCCTTGATTCTCGTCCATTTGACTGTAACTGTTGATGTCACTGTGTCTCGTAAATAAATGGTTGAAAGTTCCAGCAGTTTCTACAATTACTGACTACTGCATGTGAGTGAGTGGGTGCCTTGTTTATCTATCAAAGAGCCTAAACGCATTCGTGTCTCTACACACCTACATCACTTGTCAACCACACAAACTTCGAGTACCTCACATACAAGAAATGTCTGATGTTCGGATGTCAACATGACACCCTGTTAGCTCCTCAACGCCTGGTGAGCTAATCACGCATACCAAAGCTGTTTGGCCCAGGTCGGACTGACTACAACAGTACACAGAAAGGATATTGTTACGTTCCTACATAACATACGTAAATCCCACCTTAACATTTGTGGTGGCCGTAAATATACGGTAACAATATCTAACAGTAGAGAATGAATGGAATTCATAAAATTATGTAGCCAAATGTATCTGTACAATATACATTGCTATTGGTATTAAATTAACACAATTAATAGTTTCAGGAGGTTGAAAGGAATTTGAGGGAGGGGCCCATTTCTCCCAAATAATGACTGAAACGTCAGCTGATTTAGTGGCCAAAGTCGATACTCCCTTAAGTAATTATTTAGGGATGGAGAAGTAGAAGGTTTACATGGAATTTTGTTGTGTGTGTGTTATTTTTTAAAATAAGTTTCACTACAAAGATCCAACGAAGGTGAAATGGAATGAAATGACCACAGAAACAGTGATTTCATCAGGACAGGCAGCATAATGAGCACACCCATAATTCATTCCCATCATTTTTTTGGCTGTTACTTGCTCATTCGGTGATAATATCCTAGCGGCAGGGTTAACACAAACAGGTATTATATCTTACTAGGACACAAAGAAAACTGCTGAAGTTATGGATACAAAGCCCTCATCAGTGACAAACAAAACTTAATCCTTGAATACATCCAAGTGAGGAAAAGAGCATGAGAATATGGTAAAAACTTAAGTACGGAAACGGGAAAGCAAAGCAGGTGGTGAAGAAAAGAAATGATAGAAATCAAGAAACAGACATGTGGAAGGTCACCTCAAACAAATGAGCGCTGGATGTTAAAACCATAGGGCTTAAGGATAAACTTATCCCACCAGCTTGTCAAGAAAATAGGGAAAAGTGTGCACTGCAAAATCTAAATACTGATTAAAAGAACGAGAATGTCTTTCAATCTTTACACAGTGCATTTGTGGTAAAGAACGGAAACAGTGCACTTTGTACAGTGAATGCTAAATTGAACACAAATCAAATATACACATACCAGCTTTCCAGGAAAATTTCTGTACGTTTTTCCTACATTTTACACAGATTTCCTCACAAAATCATCACCTGTAATTTATCTCTAACGTGTATCTCTATCTCAGATTTATATCTAACCGTAGAGAATGAATGGAATTCATAAAATTATGTAGGGTGATGCGTAGATTGTAGGGAGGATAGTGTGGTTCGTTTGCCTAGCTAGGCGGGGTTGTCGCACAGAAGGTCCAGGGTTCACATCCTGGGTGGGAGCTGCGCTAGCGTAGTGGTTACAACACCGCTCTGGCGACCGTGTGATTCAGGATCAAACCCGGGCGACGGCATTTGAGGATTTTTCGTCGACCGGGAATTGGACTGGATTAACTCGAGACCTGGCGAAGACATTTGATAGAGTGTCGTCGACCAGGGATTGGCGGCTCCTGAGCCGACCCAGCTCTAATGGGTACCTCCGAAATCGGCGAGTATCTGCCTGAATGGCGAGGGACACCTGTCTCTGTACAAGAAAAGGGATGCTCACGTAAAATCAATGTCAGGTTAGACATTAATAATAACCTGAGATTTCGCCTCGAGTATTAGCGGGCGTACAAAAAAAAAAAAAATCCTGGGTAAGCCACTCATGTCTGTTGTTTTTCTGTCTAGTGTTCTACTTCTTTATTTCCTATGAGTGCCTGATAACATACCTTTATGTTTGTCTCATATTAATTTACTGTTTACAGGCCTCGGGTTTCCCTTCCTTATGTGTTATAAATGTTTATACAATACCAAACTTACCCTCTGTCCTGTTCTTACTGTTCTAAGTCTACTATCATTTACTGGACACAGTATTAAGGTCTCTGTCTTGTGTGAACTGGCCTATACTGTATAATAGGGGAACAACAGAAGTGACTGCGTAATTAATAGGCTGAACTGCCCATGGTAAACTTCCGGTGTTATGTCTTGCGGTTCGCACTAATGACCTGTCATCGAAGGGGAGGATAGTGTGATTCGCTTGCATAGCTACGCGGGGTTGTCGCACGGTAGGTCCAGGGTTCGAATCCTGGGTAAGCCACTCATGTCTGTTGTTTTTCTGTTGTCTAGTGTTCTACTTCTTTATTTCCTACGAGTGCCTGATAACATACCTTTATGTTTGTCTCATATCAACTCCTAACAACCCATTACAGAACATTTTCTCAGTTAGGAGAGTTTACACTCTTTGTCTCCCTTTAGATTCTGTGAAGGACCCCAACTGGACTTCTTGAGCCAATCATTCCTCTGGGTGATCCTGCCAAATCTTTAGCTTGCTTTATATACATATATATATATGTTTTTTTTTCTAATCTAATTTTCTCTCGTATCCTTTACTCGCTACGCGACACTTCCCAACAATCTAATACAGGTGTAGCCAGCATGACAGAAGAGCAGCCCATGTTGATCATCTACTTAACACATACATAAAGGCTCAGATAGCCGGATATCATCAAGATTTTGGCAAAACAGTTTACAAACCATTTATGTTATGGCATGACTTATTACAGATGGCCCTGCGACCTGCGTGTTTTACCTCAATCTTCATTTTCATCAGCTGATAAAAATGTGGAAAGTGTGCAGTTTGAAAACCATACAATACACTATTTCTTCTACTGAGTCTATTATTCTAATCTAATTTTCTCCCATATCCCTTACTTGCTACGCAACACTGCGGTCTCAGTCCGGGATTTGTACTTTTTATTTCATATCTCTGGGATAATGTACATTACATTCACTATAGGTAGAAAGCATCTGAACACATCATGTACTTTCATACAGTAGCTCATTAAAAATAAATAAATAAATCATTCTTTTTAGATCCACATGCTTATAGCTGGCAAGAAAACTGGCTAAGCGCATTGATCTGGAGAATTCCATTATGTGTGTTGTGTATTCTAATTAAGTTAGATCATTGATTACTTATTTCCTTGATGTACCTAGGCATATGAGTCTGCATAGCTGTATTAATTTCTTGCTCTAACAAATTGATAATTAGAGAGATGTTACTTGCTTGGTGTTAGAAATACTATTCGGAGGTAGCACTAGCTTACTCAGTGTGGACTGTAACAGAAAAAGATGGCTGAATTAGTTAAGCTTAGGGCAGCACTAGGGGAGGTCAGTAGAGATCTAGGGTACAGTGGGGTGGACCTTGCTAATTATAGCAGTACAGAAATAGACAGGCATTATGCTAAAGAAGCAATAGCAGTACAGAAATAGACAGGCATTATGCTAAAGAAACAGTGAAAGCTGAAAAGAGAAGAACGGATAAAATTAGCCGAAATAGAGGATCGAATAAAAGCAGCAAAGCCAAGGAGAGAAGCAAAAGAGAGGGGCGTGAGCATGCACTGATGATGAAGCAATTAAAGATACAGGGACAGGCTCAAAGAGTTGAACCTGAAATCGGTGATACAGCGTCTACTTTGTCCGGCAACGTGTCCACACGGTCAGACAATATGCCATCTTTGCAGACGGGAAGCATAGGACCTTTGCCTTCAACACACATGTCCAGCTTAGGACCTTTGACGTTTCCACTCAAGGCTTTTTCAGAGCGGGCAGACTCGATAGACGCATATTTGGACAAATTCAAGAGGTTTGCAACCACTTTTGGGTTAGAGAAAAGCAAATGGAACCTGAAACTTTTGCAAGGGTTAAGGGGAACTGCTTATGAGGTATTTAGCAAGCTTCTGCCAGAGTTGCAGGAAGACTATGACTCTCTTAAAAAAGCAATTCTGATATGAGTTACACGCTGACGCTTATAGGAAGAAGTTTCTTAACTCTAGGACGGAAGTGGGAGAGAATTTTGGTCAGTTTGCCGCTAGACTGGATTCATACCTGGAAAAGTGGTGCGCCCTGGTTTTTTTTTTTTCTCAAATGATTTGGAAGGACTGAAGGACACCATAACTACAGACATGAGAAGATTCCTGAAAGAGAATGGAGCCAACAACTTAGAATCATTAGTCCAGATGGCGTAGCGTTACCAGGCTGCGCTGTCAGAAAATCAAACCTCCCAATGGAAACCACCGGAATACTTATCGAGACAGACCCTCAGGCACATTCGGACCCCCAAGTGAAACCGCCGTATACTAACTTCAAAAAGCATGACAAGCCAGACTATAAGACTACTCAGAGATAAGCTTTCCAGCAGCCGAGGCAGGGAGAAAAATGGTGTAAGCATTGTAGGACAACCACCCACAATACCCAGGAGTGCAACATTAAAAACCCATCACACTATGCTGCATGTTTACAAAAAGGTGCCGAAAGGAGAAATGGACAGATAAAATCTTTGGACAAACCCCGGCATTCTCCGGTCATTGAGACAGTCCTTGTAAATGACCAAGAGGTGACTTGTCTGTATGATACAGGCCTTGCATTTGACGCGGTTGTCTGTGTATATCTGGTTAAGCCTGGCCAGATGACGGAAGACACTAAAGAAATTCAAGGACCGACTAAAAGTGCACCACTCATGCGGTTGTCCATAGCCAAGATTGATCCTGCCAAATCTTTAGCTTGCTTTATATATATATATATATATATATATATATATATATATATATATATATATATATATATATATATATATATATATATATATATATATATATTTATATATATATATATATATATATATATATATATATATATAAAAGGCTGGACTAAATAGTGGTTTTTACTATTAGGCTGAATGCGAATAGAGGCCTTTAACTATTCGGCCAAATACGAATTAGAATAGTGAGTGAATGTTGGGCATAAAAAGTTGCGTTTAATAGGTCTACTCACATCTTTATTAATTATACAGCGTTACAAAAAATAGGGCAAATATCTTGGAACTACTTAATGCTACGAACTAGCCATTAATCAGTTTTTTTAAATTGCTGCATGAAATTTAAAAAAAAAAAAAACTAGTCTCTCAACAGTATCTGCCAAAAGACAACATCTGTTACCTGAAAACTAGTTGACGGCAGTGCTGAACAGAAATTTACTATACGTATTTTATGGCAGCGTACTATTCGACCGATTACGAAGAGTTCATTGAATGCACCATTCGGTAAAGAATTGAATACGAATATTCCTATCCACCAATTTCATTACACTATTCCCACAGCAGCAACATAAAATGAAGCTACTGTAACATTTAAAAAACAGTATGTCACGGATGTTGATTGCATTGTCCAGTTACCACTGTTGCAGCTTTTTTATCTCCATTCATGATACTGCTGTTAAAGAACTGAAGCAGCTGAAACAGAACTCATTTCCTCTCATGCATACTTTTCTACACGAGCCTAGGAACAAAGTCTAACTAATGTTTCACAAAGCACAGAGACTGTATTGCCACCTCAAGTCTGTTGTAGCAAATCACACAACCTCAAGGCAAATCCCTTCCTTCTTGTTGAAACATGGACAACTAAGAGATTAACACAATATTCTAGGATATTTAATCACAGATTGCTTGCACTGACTGCCAAGGCAAAAGAAAAGCAACGAAGTGACAACATGGGTCTTGCTCTTCTGCACCACTGTTTCCTAAACATGAAACTCTACCTTTGTTGCAGCTCAATTAATTAAGACCAGTTCGAGTGTTCATCAGAATGAAAATGAGTATAAATCTGTCTCGAATACACTGATCTATGACAAAAACTCTTACAGCAAACACAGTGAAGAGCAGTACTTATTGGAATAGTGCTGAACTATGATAGAAGTCAGTGAATGCATGTTAGAAGTACTTTTAACACTTCCTACAGGGCGACGCCAGTACAAAACAATTGTCAGTATGACTGCATATTGAATATGCTATTAACTTGCTATACTACTTTCATCGCTTTTGTAATGCTAATTATATATTATAACTAAAATAAAACAATGATTAGCTCTTTGTCACAGAGGACTTTAATGGACAGTGGTCAGGTTTATAGATTTAGCCAGCATCGAGGTAGCACAAAGTAAAACTGCAACCATGAACACCTCTAAAACTGTGCAGAACACTATCCGTACATTGCCAGCAGCTTGAATAAACACAGTGCCAGCCATAAACGTGGTATACATGAACATAATAATTCATCTGTAATAAGCAACTTGCCTTACAAGTGATCTAGGTTTTAAAAAAAAATGTGTAAATTTGCACCACCTGTCCAATCTATTCAAATTTTAAAAGAAAAAAGAATTCTCAAATACATTTTCAAAAGATATATGCATACATAATGTAGCACCATACTGGAAATCCTTTACAGTTACATTTTTGTGAAATGTTATGCACTGCACACAAACAGGACATGTGATGACACAAGCTGACAGAAACAGGCAAGGAATGAATAATGAAGTAAACTTTAAATGCAAGATGTGACAAACAGTAACAATAAAATGATCACTAACAAAACATGCTAAAAGTACATAAATACCTGAGATAATTACATAAATTATTCTTTTCAAAACAACCAGATAAATAGTAACATTTGTAAATCTGATCTGAAAAATGTACATAAAACCGTGAAAGTCTGTAATATCACAGATGCTATATTATGTTAAAACATGAAATGCAAATCATTAGCCTTCAGTTTAAAATGGAAATACTGTTCAAAATAATTTTACATGCACATATGTACATAACAGGTCACATAATCAAGATCTTTATAATCTCTTGTGCATTTTCTACTAGATCACAATTCTTGCATCATAACCACCAGAATACACAGTACAATATTTCTCTATTTCCTCTTTTTTCTGTTCCAAAGATATGGCAACAGCAAATTAAGCAGCACATGCACACAAATAAAGCTGTCTCTCTAGGTTATCGTATGCTCCTTTTTTTCATACTACTACTAATTGTACATTCAGCAAGTACTTTCTTTCATGTAATGCAGCAAACGCCATTTATAGTAAGACATTTTTCTATCAAGCAAGATTGATCACTAACAGATATTTAAACCATCAACACTCTATGATATGTCTCAGAGAAAACAATCTTCAAATACAATGGCAACCACATTTGTTTCAACATTTTAAATGCATATTTTTTTATGTTGTTGTCTAACAATACGCATACAGAAAATATGCTGAGGCTAAAGCTAATACAGGTTGGTAACCCAGAATCCGAAATGCTCAGGGATGGACGTTTTTCGGTTTTCCGATTTTCGCCCAAAGTAGCCCCAAAATCGGTTAATGTAGCCCAAAAATCGCCCAAAGTAGCCAAATTTCACCCCAACTTAAATTATGTACAGCTGTAGTAGAATGTATTTTTCAGAAAAATATGTTTTTAAACTTTCAAGATAGCCTACATTCATGCTCTAATCGTCGTCTTCAGCTTGGAGTCAGACATCTGTTGATGAAGGATCGCCTTCAATGTTCAGTTCTTCATGGTATGTTTTAGCTTGTTTCATAACCAACACACCAGTCAGCGGCATTCACTTCGCCATTATCAAATCCATTCCCTCAGCACACGGTCAAGATCATTTTTTCCTCTATGCAGTTTTCCGATCTGACATTAGTTTTTGGTCATCACTGTCCCTGTAAAGCTTCGGCAGCTTGTCTGTCTGTTTGTTTATGTCATATACTGTGGTAGTTCCTACACCATATTCTTCTGTAAGAAGACACACAGAGACACCACGATCAAGCTTCTGCAATAACTCTACTTTCTGCACTATCATCGATAACGACACGTTTCCTTTTCTTATTCCCACTGTTATCCACAGGAGTATATGCAGCTCTTTTCGACTTTTTCACAATTAAACTCTAAATCACTAAATTAGCGCACACATATCCAACTCAAAATCACAAATAAACTCAGAAATATCCACACATGTGGCTGGCAGCAGTGCCGGAACACAACTGACCACACTATATTTGAACGTTTGTATCACGCAGAGCGATTACGTCAGCATATACTGTACTGAAGCCTGCGCGTCATGGGCTGCAAACGTGATAAACTGAACATAATGCTTGGTCAGTTCCTCGCATACCTATAAATATGTCAATACATGGCTGGAAGGAGTGACGAGAGACAACTAATCACACTTTAAAAAATGTTTTCATGCAGTAGCGCTTACGTCAGCCTATACTGCACCTTGCACGTCACGGCCGGAAACTTGATAAACTGAAGATTGCGTGTTTTCGGTACCGTGCACACTTTAAAAAAAATTTTGGGGCGCCAAAAGTCGCTTAAATTAGCCCAAAAATCGGCCCAAAAAACAGATTTTCGGAATATCTCGGTTTACAGATGTTCGGATTCTGGGTTTACGCACCTGTACAGTGTATGTTTATTTGTGTGTTATTTCCTGAGATCTGTGGAGACAAAAGAAAGAATAGGAGCCCAGCTCCCACCACAATTGTTGTAAGAGAGACTAACCTCTAAGTAAAGCAAAAAGCTACAGAAGCCATCACTGCATTGATGCAGCCTTGATGCGAGGCCAGGTGCAGCAGGAAAAAGGGACAAAATAGAACTACAAAAGTCTAGTTTGCTAATAAATGTTAAAGAGAAGTTTGGTGGTACTAAAATAGAAACAGCAAACAATTTGTGTGTGAAATAACTTTCACATACTAGATAATTTATATAACCATTATAAGAAGTAACTTCTAATTACATAAATTTTAAGAGTTTAACAGCTGCTTACATATTGCGTAGAACATTAATATCTTTTTCTGTCACACCTAGATTTACTCAATCGAAGAGTTATTTAAGTAGTAAAGAGGCCGAGCAATAAATAATTCTGGGTAAATTTAATATCCCAAGTTTAGACGACATGGCTTTTTTTATAAGAAAACACACAACTCAATCCTGTTTAAGTACTAATCATATCATCATAACCATCTTCAAGGCGCACAGGCTTTCAACAAACTTACACCAAGTCTACCTGTCATGTGCCATCCGCTTAGGTCTTTCCATGTGTTCCTCATCTTTTTTATGTCTGTCTAAAGTTCTCTTCCCTGCACGTTCTATGGTCTCCTACCTTTCTTACCCATTTATACAACTATCTATATATTCCTGACACCTTATCCACCATAAATGTAATGTGTAGAACATAAAGGCACGACTGACACATTTGTCATCTTTTTTGCCTTTGTTTTGTTATGGCTTCGCTACACACTGCAGATTTTCAACATCAGAATGCTCTGATGATAGTTTCTAAACACTCAATGTTTTTAAATTTTCAACAAAAGATACTAATTTCTTTGGCACTTAAAAATGTTTTATTTTGTGCATGTGGTTACATGAGCTCACACACATATAAAACATATACTTGTTACAAATGACAAATTAAAAAAATTCTCGACGGGCTTTACAGTCAAATACATAAGCAAAAAGTAGGTCGTTTCCACAAGGTTGTTTTTAAAACTTTAAGTTCAGCTAGAATACTGAACCCAAATGTCAGCATTGTTAACTTAGGCATTCCTAACATACCAGTTTCCCTACAAAACTTAAATTTAAAGGCATCTCCTTACATATTCATCAAACTGCAAATAAGCGCAACCTACTTCACAATTACATCTTGACCAACAATAACCATAGGTTGGGGGGGAGGAGAGAATTACCGGTAGCTAAAAAAAAAAAAAAAACCCCACAAAAATAGTTCCAACATATTTATCTGAAATGTCAATGAAACTTAATGCGCATTTCATCGAAAAATATATTTCATTAACAACAAAAAAAAAAACTTCCCAATTTATTCATATGCTAGTAATCTACAGGCTTTTCTCACATAATGTAAAATGTACCTTTAACTCATTCTAACCCGCGAGCCGTATGGTGCGCTAGACTGGCCTTTACTTTTACCCATTAGCGCACCCGCCAGCATGATATATGCCACATTTGAGCGAAAAATTATAGAATATCTGCGAGAAGCCAGTTTAAAATCATTTCGTTACATCCAGCACACGTGTGTTAACATTTGTGAGCGAAAAAAAAATTCTGAAGCTGAAATTGTGTGCTTTACATCCGTTGCTAGAGTTGCTTTGTATCTAGCCGCATGCCGCGTGGTACGCCTGCTTTATAAGATTCCGAAATTGAAAAAAAAAGTTTAGAAAATAAGTGACCATAGAGTGTTCATATCATGTAAAAAATTTACTGTGGACATCATATTTTGAACTGGTAGCAAAATAATTATATTGGTGCTTAGTTTTTGCATTCTTTTATCAATTAATGACGTTATAAGGTTATTTATTTACATGTAGTGTAGTCACATACATAACACTCATAAACTGTTAACGAATCAACCTCAATATATAATTTTGAAATGAATTTTAGCGATAATAACCTATTTTCGATTCCGATAAGGACGTTGAACAAACGTGATATTTTTAAGTAATAAATTAATTAATTTTCATGTGACAGGAATGTGTGAGATTCCAGTTCAGCAATATGTGACTTCACCAAAAATTTTTTTATATAAATTGCAATGTTCATTTGTTTTTTTATCAAACTTCTTGAATTAAATGTCAACTGGATATACGTTTCAATTCCTGGTGTTTTACTACCAAGGGATTAAGTACAGCTGAAATATTTACGTGTATGTGCATAATTTTTATTCATTTTTTACTTTGATTGTTTGTTTCTACACTTCACAAGATATAACATCACATAAGAAACTCAACAGTATTTCACAACATTCTGCAGCCAATTTCCTAAAGTTTGATGCATAATACATATATCTACTAAATTAATTTTTGTGTCTACTGCCTGCTTTTAAAACATCACTTGTAGAAAAAAAATGTCTGTATATTGGGTCCTGGGTAAAACCGAAAAATGCCTGGGTTAGAATGAGTTAAATAAGTTGTACATAATTTCCAAAAACAATATTATCAATACCTTATATTTCTAATACACTATTCAGCTACATGTGCGTTCCCATTTTCAAATATACAAGACAGTGTTTAGCATACACAAATGTCATCAGAAAACCCAATAATCATTAAAGAATAATTTTGAGCTGTGGTCACAGAGACTAAGAAAAGTTGTGAGTGCTCCAGCACACTCCACCTTCAGAACACATAAAATTTAGACTTACCAACAACAAAAATAATTAGATAGTTGTAACATTGTGCTGTATGAAGGATATCAAACTTAGTGACCTGCCATCCATTTTTTTTTTTTGTCTACTTCAAGACCAAAGGAGAAAAGTGGGAAACAAAATAAGATTTTTAAAAGTCCCAAGGAAACAGATTTGATTAATATTATATAGATGATGACCTTTTCATAAGTAATTTTAAACCAAGTCAAAAACAATTTATCTACCAAGACCACAAGTTACCAAAATGAGACACGTACTACTTTGGCACATTCTTGCTTGAAAGCCTCCCTGTAAAGAAACAAGAGAAAAAGAAACACGTAAATTCAAAATTATGTTCAGACTCACAGCTTTTTTTTTTAACTTCGATTATTAAAAATATACTGATATAATGCCTCAGTTTATATGTGCACATTACTTATGTAACAGTGCAACACTTTGTACCCAATATAGCAGAACATTTCATTAAACTCATTACACAACAACACATCATTTTTGACACTTTTACATATATAAATATATGTGCATTATGCAAGAAAATTATTCATTGTTGTATGTAAAAGCATAGTTATGCTGATATACTAAATTTGTTCATGAATAATTTGCACGTTTTCTGTCACTGCTAATATCTGAATCTGTGATTCAAACAATCATATTAACTCTTTCACCCTGGACACAGCTGCCAGTGTTGCCTCGAGACTTGTCAGTAATAAATGCCCAAAATTCATGCATTTTAAAGTAATTCAATCCATGCTTAACAATCAGCAACTTCCATCAATACTTAGGCAACCATTCTGAGTGTATGTTAACTCTTAGTATACGAGCGGCCTTCTAGAGAGGCCGATGATCGATCCCCGTCAATAGCGAAAATTTATAGCTGAATGCATGTTTAAAACCACTGAACAATTTAGTTACGTGCATGATATAGGGGTTTCATTTCTTCACATTTTGATATATAACACTTATGTTATCTTTATAAATAAATTATTTATTGCAAAATCTGTAATGGTAGTCATGAAAGGCAGCTCGTATACTAAGAGTTAATTAGCATGTGTCACCACTGTCCCTTATACCAAGTATCTATTTTAGTTTGTGCCCCTGGGGCTGACCCCAAGTTAATCCATCTTGTCTTAGGCGAAGTTAATTGCCTCAGCTGTCATGGGAAGTATCAGCTGATGTGCTCAAATTGAACTTATTTGACATGTGCATATTTATAGAAACACAATTCATTTAAAATTTGACTCTGAAACATATATGCTCCAAAAACAAGGGAAGTGAAGCTGAGAATTCATAAAGGGAAAATAGCAATGAGTTAACTCTTATTAAAAGGACGAGCGGACAGTATTTAGGGCTGATCGTTCTAGGTGTTTGAAAAAACCTAATCCACTTCTCTTGACTCGCTCTCTGCCATACAAGTCTTTAAAAAACTGGATCCCATCAGTCGAAAAAAAGATGGAAGGTCAGTGTTTAGAGCCAGTGTATTAAGTTGAACTAAGTTTTTTGTTTTGTTTTAGTTAGAATTTTTAGATGACTAGAAAGCGGAAGTTAACAATTTGTTTTCATTATTCTTCTTCTTCTTCTTCTTGCGATCGCATCTTTGATGATTACACCGTCAGACGAGTTCTCATGATGAATTCGACTGTTGTTTGAAGTTCCTCTTTAACTCCATATAGCTTTGAGTTTAGTGTTGAGTCATTGGGCCAGTATATCTTTCTTAAATGGTCATACAGAGGACAGTCCTGTAGAACATGCTCAGCAGTTTGTTCGTTTAATCCACATGTGCACAGTGGTGAAGCAGACAATCGTAGCTTGTGCATGTGTTTATTCAGTTTGTTATGCCCTGTCCTGAGTCGAAAAATAGTTGTCTGTCCCTGCCGGTCGAGAGTGTGATAGTCGTCTTTGGGTTGGTTCTGTTCTCTTCTGATAGTCTGGATAGCTCTCTTTTTCTCAAAGTATGTGACTTCATTATCTTCTTGTTCACATTCTCCTCCCTTTTTTGCAAGTTTATCTGCCTTTTCATTTCCGGGTACACCACAATGAGATGGTACCCACTGAAGTATGGTTCTCTTTTTGGCAGCTACCTTGTTTAGTTCATTTCTCAGATGCGGGAGTTTACCACCCTTGAGAGCTTGCAGGACAGACAGTGCATCTGTGAGGATGACTACCTGGTGGCAGTCAGAGTTGGTGTTATAAATCATATTTGCAGCTTGCTCTAGAGCTTGAACCTCAGCTGTATAGTTGGAACAGAATTTACCAGTGGGAATGTGCCTAGTCTCATAGTGGTTGTCAGGATATGAGATACAGATACCGGCACCTCCATTCCTAACAGCATTAGTTGCTGATCCATCTGTATAGGCATGTATCGCTATTTGTTGAGTATGTTATACAAGATAATATCTACTACAGTGCAATAAGTTTTATAAATGTGTGTTACCTATAGGTGATAGCGTCCAAAAAGGAAAAACGAAAAAAGAGCCCTTTGTGCAGATGCTATGCTCTAAATTTATTGAGGCATACACTCTCAAACAAAATGTAGCTATTGATGAGATGATAATGGGGTGGAAAGTCTGGTGTTATACAAGCAATATAATGCAAAAATTGCCATACAAATACCATATTAAAAGTTTTTGTCTTGCTGACAGTGAAACAGAGTAAATGCTGAACTTATTGACATATTTGGGACTCTGCTGGTGACAACTTTTGTCTTGTCTGGGAATCAGCTATCACAATATGCTGACAGGTGGTACACTACAAAGCTTATAGTGAATGAAATGATTAAATGGAAGCAGTATTACACTGGAACAATTTAAGCAAACAACAAGAGTTGCTTCCCCCTGCAGCTGAGGTCTTTGAACCTCAAGCATACGCAGACAAAATATTAAGTAAATTCTGAACAAATGATGCTAGCTGCTGCATGGAAGGACAAAAAAAGCCAAAAAATGTGACAATTATTACAACAAATGGCAGTCATGCGATGGTTAAAGGGAAGGAGAAACCTCTGGTCATTCATGAATATAACCACAAAATGAATGGTTGTGACAAGGCTCAAACAATAGAGTATGATGGCTTTTTCAACAGAAAATTCTTCAAGTGGTGAAAGATTTTCTTTTGGATATTTGAAATGGCATGCTGTCATGCATACATATTATACGAGGGTACGTCAAAAAGTAAGGTTCCCTCTTTAATTATAACCGACGTACTGCACGCAGTGAGATAGCTTTTTGCTGACAGAAAATTCAGACCTAGACCGCTAGGTGGAACCACAAATCAAGCCCTAGCTCCGCCATTTTCCTGAACTAGGCAGTTCAACAATGACTACTGCACTGTGTGAGTGGACAAAAGAAGAGGTACGATCAGTTATTCGGTTTATGTGGGCAAAAGGGACAGCACCGATTCAAATTCATCATGAACTTGAAGCTGCGTATGGCCCGAACGTGATGAATGTGCAGCATGTGAGAAAATGGTGTGCTTCTGTTGGATTTCACCCATTGTAATGCAACAATTAATGCTTCTGCTTATCAAGCCACTCTAAAGAAACTGAAGAGAGCTGTTCAACGCAAAAGGCCTCAGATGTCAGCCAAGGGGGCGCTGTTGTTGCATGACAATACCCGACCACACACAGCTCGTGACACAATAAATCTTTTGCAAAGCTGGAACTGGGGAACTCTTCAACACCCGGCCTACAGCCCAGATCGGGCACCTTCAGATTTCCATCTCTTTCCAACGATGAAGTCAAGCATGAAGTGCAAAAATGGCTGCATGAACAGGATCCCGCCTTCTACCAACAGGGTTTTGATTCATGGATTTCCTGCCTAGACAAGTGCCTCAACAGAAAGGGCAACTATGTTGAAAAATAGTGTAAAGGTATATCTTTTTGAGACATATAACTATTTCAATAAAAATAAAGTATTAAAAAAGTACACGAGTTGGGAACCTTATTTTCTGACTTCCCCTTGTACAAACTGACAAGACCAGCTGGAGTTTGAAAGTCGCAGCTTACACTAAAGCTGTTCAAGCAAATACTGATCAGAGAATTGATGCTTCGAGAGCATCCTCAATGTCTGAAATCAGTAGCATGCTAAATCTTCCAAGACCAAATAAATTATCAGACAACCCAGTGGAAAGGCTTGAGGGTACCATACATATAATGCAAAGATGCACTCATTTCAGGAGTTGCAAAGTTTGCAGCAAGCCTGACAACATGAAATGGGCAAACTATTATTGTGCAGGATGCACTGGCCACAGTTTTCTTAAGTGGCACACATAAGTTATGCTGTATATAAATCTAATTATATGTGTAAATAGTGTTATTTGTGAGAACAGTTCAGCATACAACACAATGTGTGTTCTTTTTTTAAATATTTGTAAATTTGTGACGTTGTTTAACTAGGGCGGATGAACTTCTCGCTCTTTAGCAGCCAATACCAAGTTGAAGATTCCTTGGTATTATCTACACTGTAGATCTAGGCTTTTCCGCCATTCCAAAACATGTTGAGGTGAAGTCATGAGCTCCAGTTTCTCCAGCTTGGCTTGCATTTAAAGGATCGGCACATCTGGTCCCAAGCTAGGAGTAAGAAGTGTGTGGCATACTGTGCATTCAACATAACGATACTTTTCAAAAAGAAAAGAACCGAACCCTGAACTTTCATATTAAATGAAAATTCAGAGTGTAAGAAAATTCCCTATGCCAAACGTGATAAAACCCCCATGTTCATTCAGAGTTAGCTACACCACATATGGAAGTCAGAGAGCTATCATTTTAGAAAAAAGATTTTTAAAAAGCCTGTATTAGAATTACTCTCGTGTTTATATAAGAAAAAATCTAAAGTGTGGTAAAAGAAAATTGAAAACAGTCTATCACTTAGGTTTCTTTTCTGCTGTCTTGCATTCAATTTTTGTTCTTATATGTGCCTGCCACATGCCTATTTATGTTCTTTATTTGTTTGTCTGTTTATTTGAGATTTAGTAACAATTTAAAACTGTGCATGTTCAATCTATAAGAAATTCATTCATAGGGTGTATGATATTCAGACTTAAGCCTCTTGAAGATTTCACTGTACAGACAGAATGGATCAGGTGAAAATACACATCCCTGTACAACTCCTTGATTTTTTACATGTAAATGTACCATTATACACATATACAAATGTTTCTCTTCTATGTGCTAGAAATGTGCATTTTCCAAGTCAAGGACATGCAAGTGAAATCATCTGCCCTTCTGACAATGCAATATTAAGCTAACAATTTTTTATTATTATCATCACAATTTCTGAAATTTATTTACCATTTTTAAACGTCTGAGAACTTTTGCCCTAACAGGTATAATCACTCCTTGTCATTTTTTTTTGTCTTATGTAAAAATAATGTACAGATGGCCCTCAATTTATGACCACTTGTACTTACGACGGTAATTCTAGAAATACTGTACACTTGTGTTTCATTAATTATTACAGCATAGGACTGTACATTACAGCAGTTTTGTTATAATTTGTACATTGTATTACTTCACTATAAACAAGAGTACAATGTGTTTAAATATATAACAAAATAGATATATATCTTAGCATTCAGGCATGTTAGTTGTTAACATATCCTTACGGTTCATATAGTGATTTCCAATTTACGACCACTTCGACTTACAACAATGGAGTTGCCGGAACAGAACCCCGCCATAAGTCGAAGACTACCCGCACAGTATAGATATGTAAAATAGTTTACATCTTCTTTATATTAAAATACAGATGAAAACTGACAAAAAGTGTAACTATTAAGTAGTTGTACAAATTGGATGCTCTAAAAGTTACAAATTTGTATGGCAGTGAACAAAAACAAGATAGTTTACGTCAATGGGACAAAGATAGGCAGTTAGTATTCTCTGCTACCCTATCAAGCCCTGGTAACATATGGTTACAATGATTATAACCCAACACAAATCTGTCCTCTGTGACTCAGAAACATGACATTTTACCAATAATCACATAAAAACTACATTCAACAATAGATGCCTTTGTTATCAAGCGACAAGATGTAATAAATACAGACCAGGCAATAACTAGTAAAGCTAGAGTTTAACAAAGCTGATGACTGCCTGACACTGGCAACACATTGCAGAAGTTGCACAAGGAGAATGAAATCAGACATGGATGTGAATAGGTCAATGTTGAATAAATCGCACAGGACAAGAAGGCTTGTTTGGTATTTGTTGAAGCCATATTATCCACGTGGGGAACAAAAAGAAATGAAGAATAAGAACTGATGCCTGCATAAACCTGTCATATTTTCACAAATGATATGAATTAGCAAAATCAAACACAGCCTACCATGACTTCTGTGTACTGCTGGCTGTGGTTTTGCTCACTGGTACTCTTGACACAATCACAGATGTGTTCTTTGCAATTAGCTCATCATTTTTCTTGTAAACTAAAACAAAATATACAGAATATTTAAAAAATTGTCACAAAATGCTTAGTCTTCTAAATTTAGTCACATTATAAATCTCTTAAAATAACACATCATAAGCTTTTCATCACAGATACAGACAGGATAGTAAGATGACGAGGCAAAGCAAGACAACAAAAACGAAACAATCACACAAAGTAAAATAAGAGCATGAAATCATGCTTACCATCGCCTGTTTGTGCATTAGTAATTTCCAAATCAAATTCTCCTGGCTTCAGTCGTTTCTGTTGGCTGATTGCCTTTTTTAGATCTGCCAAGGACAGATGCAAGCCATCGAAGGTAACAGAATTGTAGTCAAGGCTGCTCTTAAACTTGTAATGTATACAAGACATCCTAGTTTTGACAAGCTGGTAATGCCAGTGTCAATGTATAGTCTTCTTAATAGCAAAAAAATCTGTTTCGGAAGAAGAAAGAAAAGATGGCAACAGTTAAGCAATTATTTTCAGGTTAATTACCATGATTAATATTTAGATTAAAAGCTGTGCAATGATCCCTTTAAGATGTGCATTAGTGACTGTACACTCATTGTGAATTTCGCCACACACATTATTATTACGCCTGAATACACAAGGCATGGTACATGCTATACATTGCTATACACAAAGGAGAGTACTCCAGGCTATGTGACAATGGTATGTTGGAACCTAGTCTAAAGCTTTAGACACACAGATTCTATGATCTTAGTTTAAAGCCTAGAAATGTCTCCAAATAGCAGATGCCACACAATGAAAGAAACCAACCTGGAAAGGTGATAGAATAATTTTAGTAGTGATGTAATTTACAGCTAAGAAGAGACATTTCAGTCAGAAATCCGATCTAGATAACTGTGCACAAGTTGTGAGGCATTCTCCAAGGGGTTGGAATAAAGCATTTAGTGATGAATACCTAGGAATATTTTGGTAAAAAGTGTATATCTTTCTGGATGTCAGTTTTATTGTTCAATGATTCAGTCATGCAACAGAACAACCATAATATTTGAGTTGAAGATTCTTATTTTTGTGTTTTATGACTTCTTTTGATTTCCATATGTTTCCCAATGCAATTAAAGCTCATCTTGCCTACTGTATTCTTATTTTGATATTATCTGTTCTTCCAACTTTGTAGTGACTGATCCAATTTAGAGGCAGCAAAACAAAACAAAAAACAATAAAATTATGAGATCTTGACACTGTTATGAAATCATATTTCTTTTACATTTTATAACTCTGCACAAGGGGCATAGATTAATCTAAGTACAGTGGAAGAAATGCTGGGGAAAAGAATGTAGGTCTGCAAAAGTAATGTCCGATGGCCTTATTGTATGTTATGCTTGTTTCAATAAATGTATTCACATGAATGGCCCCATTACTTTTCTTTACTAAAACACTCTCACAAATTTGCTGTCATCTCTGGTCAGTTCTACTTTAGCCTACCAACTAACTAGTCAAAGTATACAGCCATGTTTATTTCCCTTCAAATTGACAAATTTCTAGTGAGAAAAAAGTATGACCTCAAAATTTGTTTTTCAACTTCATTAGCTATGAAGATGCCATGCCCATACCCAAAGTTGAGAATACGAGAATGCTGGCAAGAAGGAAATTAAGAAGACAATTCAGCACATGTGAAACTAAAGAAAGATGAATACTAGACAGGCTACTTGTACGAAGTGAGCCAAAACAGGTACCTCAATGATACTGGTGTCTCCCTTAAGGCTAATGGAAAATTGCCACTTTATTTTCATGTCCACCAGTAATCAAGTATGGTATTTTAATGTATTTTGCGCACTTAAAAGCATCATAAATTAAGTAAGAATTACATTTAAACAGCATATGGAAAATACGCTCTACTTTCAACATGGTAGAAATTACTGATATATAGGACAATATACCAAAGACAAGGAAACCACATACATTACTACTACAAGGTCTCCATGATGGTCAAATGCAGAAAAACAGACAAAAAAGAGTGGTTACATGTGTAGCAACAATACAAACCAGTATCTCTTTTATTCAGCTATCAAGTGCAAGGGTTGAAATGAAGAACAGTGAGCAGTCTGTTCAATAAGGCCTTAAAAATGAATTCAGAAATGTAGTCAAATGGGGTAATGATTAGGAATCATACACTTAACCCTAATGACATGGGTGACTTATCTGAATAGTGTTGAAGAGGGCATCCCAACAGGTGTACATTTAAACCAAGTGCAAGTCATGTATTACTTTTAAACTTACTGTGCAGGCTGCTGTAGGGCCTAATTACTCCACCCCAAGAATAATTAGGGCCTACTCATTATGCATTCAACTAATCAACAAAATTATTGAAATGAAAACCAGCGGGATGCGTGTCAGATAAACCTGAAAGTCTACCAATCCGAGGCCAATATGCTGATGTGGCCAGAGACAAAATAATTAGGCATAGGCCTACAGGTTAGGTTTGGGAATCACAGGCCTAATCATAAACCTATCACTGGGACCAGAAGACGCAGCAATAGAGACCGCAGTCAGCGACTCATAGATTGACTGCCTGCGTCAGGACCAGCGAACCAGAGCTGGTCAAGACCGTGCTCCACCTCCACGTGGTGGTCCTGGAAACAGTCTGCAGCAGTGCAGGCTGGCTGAGTGAGCACGGATCGCAATGGGAAGGCAAACCCGGTCCTAAAAAATGCCGTGCAGAAGTCGGATGTGTCGACCGAAAGGTGCAGATATCACAGCTACGTTGTAAACAGACACAACGCAACCACCGTCCTTTTCAGGGCGAACGAGGAAGAAGAAGAAGAAGATAAACCTATCACTAATGACACGAGCAACTTAACTGTCCGCCAGATAGACATTTGGGCGAAATCAGACACAAGCCTACAAATAAAATAGGTTGAAATGAACAGTGGGTCCTGTGTTCGATACGGTATTACAAATGAATTAAAAGACGTAGGCCTAGTAATAAGTGGTAGCCTAAGGGTTAGCAATACAAAATCTAGGCTAACCCTAAACCGTAATGGACGTTGGCTACTTACAAGGCTGTCCCACTTTTCTTCATTTCAACCAATAGCCTATTTTTTTTTCATCAAAAAATTTTAATCTAGGCCTACGTATTTTAATGGATGTTATATTTCCTTCATGGGTTTACATGTAGCCTAGCCTAGGCTA
Source organism: Oreohelix idahoensis (assembly GCA_024509875.1). NCBI lineage: Eukaryota > Metazoa > Mollusca > Gastropoda > Stylommatophora > Oreohelicidae > Oreohelix > Oreohelix idahoensis. The sequence continues at coordinate 198,396 of JAMPIV010004260.1, read as the reverse complement.
AATAAAACAAAACTTGGTAGGCCTACCCAAAACCTTACATTGACTGAAAAATGTACCACCCTAAAAACTGAACTCGTATCATTCAGAGCATAAGACCAGCTATCTACTACTGCACGGCAACTGTTGTCTACAATGACAAAATAAGATAAATGGTAAAGTAAATAGAATGAATGGATATAGGCTAGGGCCTAGGCCTATTCCACTCAACAACAGGATGATCCTTCGGAGTCAGAATTATACCCAAGTACTTGTCTACATACATAGCTTTAATTTTGTCTTTGTTAGTGTGCCATCATTGAAAACTACCAACCTAAAGTGATGCTAATAACTTACCACAATCGTGAAGGCCAACTCATGATAATATAAGAAGAACAGATCTTTGTCCGTGCGTTTTCTTCTCCCACAATATGGCGATCGACTTCACAGCGAATAATGACGTCTGTCGACGACTTCCGCTTCCTTGCGAAGGGTCTATTAAAATAAAGGAATAATTTATAAAAATTGCTTTGCATTATGGGTAGGGAAGATACGGGTTGTTTTTTTTTTTTTTTTCTTTTCTCCCCCTTCTTTATTGTTCCTGCGGATCTTTAAGGAGACAAAGAAAGAATACTACAGCTCTCTCCAGCGTGTAGAAAGACGCGTCCAGTATGTGATTGTGTATGGGTCTGGCAATATAATAATGTTAAAAAAATGGCTGCATTAACCACCTTTGCAAGAGCACAAACACTTTGTTGCGGGTTTCATGCAAGAGGTCCACCTTGAATGGTGCTCCATCCACTAAGACAGCGAACAGGACAATGATGAGATATAATACCTCACTCTACTAGTGTTGCCGCTTCTATTTTGTTCACCTAGATGCTATGTTTTTGTGCCATCCATACATGCCACACCTCAGACATGAAAAACCTGTACAAAAAAATCCAAAAACCCCGTACAAAGACCCGCAAAACCTGTACAAAGACTGAAAAACGTAACAATAGAGTTAATTAATGTACAAATATATTCAATTAGATGGTTCTGCACCATCACAGTGACATGCGCCCTTTGCCTTTTTAAGCATGTCTTCACTTGCTTTAAAACCTAAACAACAAGAGTTAGAATTTATTTTGTATTGTAGAAATGCTGTGACTGTATCATCATTTAGTCTATTTCTGCAAAAAAATGTAATACAATTTATGGTGGAAATGAAGAACAGTTTGGTGTGTGTTCTATAGTGCCTTTTAAAAGTATAGATCTAAAGAGACCAGTAATAAGCGTTATGGGTTAGGTTTAGGAATCTTAAATTATATATATATATATATATATATATATATATATATATATATATATATATATATATATATATATATATATATATATATATATATATATATATATATATTTTTTTTTTTATAGCTAGTATTTTTTTTTTATAGCTAGCAATGAAAATATAAACTGGCGCAATATTATATATTCTCTACCAAACTTCAAAAATTGGAATAGCCGTTATAGCCCAACTGGTAGCTTTAAATAGACATACCCATAAGAATTTTAGTGTCAATCAAACATTGATAGTAATTAATTATTTAATAAATATAAATCATTGGATGACCGTAATGATGATCACACAAGGCAAAATCACATTGTTTTTTTAAAGAAACGAAATTAAAACTAAGAAGAGAAATAACTCCAAATAAACTTTTCTCTGATCGGGTTAAGATGCAAATTTGCCTTGCTTTTGTGGGGGGGGGGTTTCAATTTCAAAATTTGGTCATATCGGAATGATGGTCGCCGAATGCTCCGCATGTATTTTCGTACCATTTAGATTTCGGGTTAACCCTAACCCCAACTGTAACCCTAATCCTAACTCTAAATGGTACGAAAATACATGCAGAGCATTCGGCGACCGTCATTCCGAAATTAGGCCTACCCATAATTTGTTTTGTATTATTATTCAAATTTACATTTCTTACGCACTTTCTACTAGTTTTAGTGAAATCAAATAATATGTAGTGGTATCAGCCTTTTTTTTTAAGCAGCCGTAAATAATAAATTATGCTAAACCTTAGGGGAAAAGAAAGCATAGGCCTAAGTTATCTGACAGTTAAATCTAACTTCATCTAAACAATGTTATTGTAATATTTTATTTTAAATGAATTACTTACCAATACTAAACTGGAAATTAATCCTAAACAATAGGCTCGACTCAAAAAAGAACTCAGTGCTGCGTAATCGTTCAAATAATCAGTAACCTCGCGCTAGCTTTAGCGAAAAATTGTGAATGAACACACCACGCACATCCCGCGGCAATTGAAAAATAGGCAGCTTGATTTTCATTGGTTATTTTTTTTTTCCCACTTGGCTTAAAATCTCGCCGAATCTCATGACGCAAATTACGGAAAATTGTGTAGTGGCACAAGACGGTCGATTTATATGTATATTTAATAATTAGGCGAAAAAACCCGTACAGACGGTATGTACGGGCCGTACACATCTGAAAACGCAAACACCCCGTACAGATTATGGGTAAACCATAGCATGTGGCATGTATGGCCCATCTAATGTTTATATTTTTGCTCATGAAAATCTGCTTTGTTTTGTTTGTTTGTTTTTACATATTACAATTACGTTCTCCGCTTATATTGCTAAACACAAAACTGAGAGTACTCCATTCATTCGTGTAAGCCACCTCGTTGAATGCATGACGAGCATGTGACCTGATAGTTCTATTACATAACGTAAAGCACAACAAAATACTTGTATTATTAAAGACAGCATACCCTTCAATATCGTGATGATATTAGTTCAATTTGCCACAAACGGTTTTTTTTTTTTTTGTTATTGTTGCTAAAAGGACATATGCATAGACTGGCTAGATGTTGTCTGTTGTAACCATATCTTTTATCAAGGATAACGCTAAGTGTTTGGCTTCTTCGTTGATTTAGCGAAAGTGAATAATGCATCAGGATTTTGAGTTTATACTACATTCAAATTTCTACTGGATAAGAAGCCCATTCATGTGACGAATATAATAGGATTTACATGTGACAAATGTGCAAGCAGATTAAAAAAGTAACTAATGAGTGATGTTCTGGATGTGCTTGCTATTCGTTGCATATTTATCGTGTGTGCTCCTTGCCCTAGCCATTGCGAGTAAGTGTCATCCATTATGGTATGAAGCATTTTGTTTTAAAGTTTGCTACCGCTTATCTTTAAACTGCAAAAGACATCTTTTGTTGATAACTATTCAATAAACTGTACAAATAGTAAGAGACACGATTCAACTTAGTGATGATGGATGATTGTACGATTCCTTGTTGAAACTTAGCGTTTACTGTTTTACCTTTCTTTGTGCACATAAGGTGCATATTATTCGTAGTATGAGGTGAAGGCCGTGTTTGCTAGTTATATTATTTTTTATTAGCAACAACCCGCCAAAATTGGCAGGTTTTTAATTATAGTGTGTTGTTTCTGTTACACGTATTACATTGCTTCTTCTTCTGTACTACTTATAATGTTGCATCGCCGTTGAACTAATACCTTACGTATGTTGGAGAATGTCTGGATACCTAGCAATAAAGATGAGTAAGAGGAAGGGCAAAATGCAAGACGGGCCTATATGTACGATTCTCATCTATCAGTCAATACCCTTTACCTCCCTAAGGAGCATAGGTCATAAAACTGGATCTCGTGTAGTGGAGGCGTCGACAATTCACTCCCTGTGGCAGTATCTGCTTGGGACTCAAAGTTGCTCACCTGTGAGAACATTTTCCGCATGCGCTGACAACACATGAAGTCCCAGCTAATTCAGCAGATTTCCAAAATGTCACGAGTTTTTTTATATGCCACCATTATCTGATTACGTTTCAAATTATGTCTTATTTACTGTATGAATGGTTTAGATTGTGTTTGTTAGTTTGTTTGTTTTTTTTAAATTTTTTTTTTTTTTAAAGGTATTAATTTTTGTTAATGTATTTTAATTAATAATTCCCCCCCATTCCCCCCCTTTAAATTTGATTATGTCTGGATGTTACAAATGTATGTTATTATTTTACCTCGATAATGTTGTATGCTTAAATAATACTAAAAATACATGTGCTATTGAAAGGATACGGTATGAAAGGTGAGCGAAAGGAAGTACAGAATGTTAGACGGGCCTGCGTGCCCAATTCTCAACCCTTTGAAAATAAAGTTCGTTCGTTCGCTTGCTCGCTGTGAATGACGCGATCGTCTCTTCCTTTTAGCCATCTTATCATTTTGATCCATAATAATAAGTCTGCAATACTTTAAATTAAAATTTTGTCTTGAAGAAACAATCTAAAAACTTATATTTTTAAGAAAAATTATGAGTTAAATCCGTTTCCCGAATGAAACTGGACAGAAGAGTATCTTGGTTGTCTGTTGATTTAATCTGCATCTCCGCACCTTCCTGTCTCCAGTTCAAGTTGTTGGCTTCTTTCCATAATCAAACCGTTTGCTCGCTGTGAATGACGCGATCGTCTCTTCCTTTTAGCCATCTTATAATTTTGATCCGCCTCTAATACTTTAAATTAAAAATTTGTCTTGAAGAAACAATCAGAAACTTACATTTTAAGGTTATCTCTAAGAAAAAGGATGAGTTAAATCCGTTACCCGAATGAAACTGGACAGAAGAGTATCTTGATTGCCTGTTGATTTAATGCACACCGTCACACTTTTTCTATTTTCGGGAGAGTACATATAAGGGGAAACAATACAATTATTGTATAACTTTCAACCACAGTTGCACCCCCTTAGCTGTGGTCGAAAGTTAATGTACTCTCTCGAAAATAGAAAAAAATGCGCAAAGTGTAACAGACCGACCGACCGAAGTACCTTACGGCGGGAATTATGGTATTGGACTAGCAACAACCCACCAAAATTGGCAGGTTTTTAATTATAGTGTGTTGTTTCTGTTACACGTATTACATTGCTGCTTCTTCTATAGTCTCGCTTGCTCGCTGTGAATGACGCGATAGTCTCTTCCTTTTAGCCATCTTATCATTTTGATCCATAATAATAAGTCTGCAAGAGTTAAATCCGTTTCCCGAATGAAACTGGACAGAAGAGTATCTTTATAGTCTGTTGATTTAATGCACACATTCACACTTTTTCTATTTTCGCGAGAGTACATATAAGGGGAAACAATACAATGTTATTGTCTAACTTTCAACCACAGTTGCGCCCCCTTAGCTGTGCTCGAAAGTTAATGCACTCTCTCGAAAATAGAAAAAAAGTGCACAAATGACGGTGTGCAAAGTGTGACAGACCGACCGACGAAGTACATTACGGCGGGAATTATGGTATTGGATAACACGTAATCTACTAACATTACTAACTTTAGGGTTAAATGACATGTCTCATAAGTAATAAAATCGACATGAACTTTCTCATGGTACTTCACATTCAACGTTATTTTTTAAAGTTACTGAACATTTAATAAAATGTTGAATGGCAACACTAGTTGGAATTATTGTACTCCCAAATTTATTTAAACTTAAAAAAAAAACAACAACAAACGGGACCATCGTGATGGTAGCAGTTATTTTCGAAACTTGCCCCTTTAGGTTTTCATGCTAGCTAATCGATATAAGTAATTCTTTTCAGGGTTAGGTGTTTGTCAACGCTGCACTGGAGTTCAAGTCGTATGCTCTCTCTCACTCACTCTCTCTCTCTCTCTCTCTCTCTCTCTCTCGCTTGTCTGCTTTCAACGGGTAATTACGTTCTGATTAAAGGACTTTTGTCTATGACTGAAAAATAAATGCCACGTCATTAGAAGGCAAATACCTCAAGGATTTAATGTAGGATAGTTACAATGGAATACAGCTTACAAAACGGATTTAGAATGAATGTCAACAAAGCTTGAATAAAGCACGTGGACAGCATTTTCAAGTGTATTCTTTATTTGTGACTTACTTTATAAAGAGTCCTTTTACTGACTGACTTGAAGCTGATCATATAAGTTTTCTACCCTTGTGGGCCAGATTAAAAAAAAAAAACACACAATTTTGACTCGTTTTGGCGAAGCGCGTCTCGTTCAGTCGATTCGGTTATATTAGGGCGCATGTCCAAATATAATGCCAGATCTATCATTCTTCCCCAGAAACACCAATGCAGCAGGTAAAGTTGGTCATGTCTTGAATACACTCTTTATGTCCTCGTTTTTCGAACACACAAAAAAGCATGTCAAAAATTCGACGGCTTCCTTCATTACCACTGCTCAACAAGAGCATTGTTTACGTCATCAGTCAATTTATTGAATGATAGCAGCGGTTCAGATAAAATTAACTCTCGAGGAGCGTAACTACTTGCATGCAATCCTTGTGTATTCATAGTTACAATGCATGCGAATATAGCCTCGTTTTAGCGAGGCATCCTGCATTCAACATAGACCTGCCTGTGATATTAGGGCGTATGTTAAAATACAAACAAGTTTTTGGTCTCGGTTATAAGAAAAAGGTGTCCCCTCATTTTCTGTTTCTCAATGGTCTTTTTTTTTTCTTTTTTTTAAGCGAGTGACGTCTCTTTTACATATTTCGGTTATACTAGAGTCCAGTTGCCAGTCCGGACAAAAGAACCTGATGTCTGAACTGCATGACAGTGTTGACAAGATTGAAACCCGGAAAGAGCTACAAGATTGGCCATCTGAGAGATCAGATGAGGCCCGGGTGTGATAAACGAGCGCAAAGCCGAAATATCTTTTCCTACATCTTTCTTTTTTTTTTATTTTCTCCTACATTTGTGCTCTTTCAAGCCCACATTTGATATTTCATCGTTTTTTATTACTCGCGACCTGTATCTAGAGAACCACATTTGTTCTTTCATCGGTGGTAAAATAAATTCTTTTGATTGGGTCCCCACCTGGCATCATCTTTTGAAGCCCACATTGCCTCGTGATAAATCTGGTGAAACACATCTGGTTTCATCAAATCAAACACCTGTGGACTATTGTTAACTTTGAAGCGAGCGCGGCTGACACAAAGGATTAGTCTCTTTATTGCTCGGCCGATGTCCATACAAGCGAGTGTCACCACATTGGGACAGTGGCGCTGGGAGACGCACAGTTGATTACGTGTCCAAATATCAAGTTCAGCCCATCGGAAGCTTACCATCTGAAGTCACACTAAAGAGCTCAAACGTTGAATTCTATACTAAGTGCAACACACTCTTAAGCGCACTCTATGCAGCAGACTGCAAAGTATACTTTATGAATCACGATTACATATTCAAGGTAATGAGTCTACAGAGTGGCGGATCTACTATGAAACTAATGGCCCCTAATCCCGGAGGGGTCCCAAAAGCGACTTTAGTCCACATTGCTTAAAAATTTTGGGTCTACTGTATGAGAAGGGGTTTTTTAAAAATAATAATATTAATAATATAGTGTAATTCAATACAAAATAATAGTTAAAATAAAAATTAAAAGGTTATTAAAGTATCATGTAGGCTAGCCGTAAACGAAAAAACGCTTTCTCAGAAAGTAGAAAATTTGTTCCTTTCAAAGCATGCGACAATAATCGCACGACTCAAATTGATTAATTTTTTGTTGCATATATTTCAACAATCCCAAAGTCTGAGAGTCAGTAGCACAGATGTTGTAACGGTGGAGTGTCGCGGTAAGTTGGCTGTTCTGCTGTGGCTAATGTAATGTTTTCCCGTTTTTAACAGAGGTCAAGACCCTAGAGGAATAACAATGAGTTCACGAAAGTACTTAAGTGGATACCAAAAACGCAAACTCAAGGAAAAGTGATCTGACGAAATCTCTAAATGTCAAAAACTAACAAACTATTTGGCAATGTCAAGTTTGTCAACACCTACAGTTGAAACAAGCCAAGCAAACACCATTGAAGCCACTGATAGTGCACAAACTGTGGGAGCTCTTTCTAGCAATATTCAACCCACTGTTGACGCTTTTGATACAGATGACGATCACAGTGGTCAACATGAAAGTACCGCGGAACAAGCAGAGACTGAGCAGAAACATAAAACAGGAAGCGAATTAGGTGATTTCAAAGAATACAGTGACCTCGAAAACAGTTGAAAATGATTTCATACAGAATTGTTTAATGCAAGACATAGGTTTTTTTTCAAAATAAAAAACCAGATGATGTATATACCGAATCAAGCAGGGTAAAAATCAAGGAGCAAAACAGAAGTTTCTCAAACAAATATTTTGAAAAAAGATTGAAAAATGGCCAGACTGTGATGAGATCCTGGTTAGTTTACTCAAAGAGCAAAGGATGTATAAACTGTTTTGTTTGCAAACTCTTTTCTAAATGCCAGATATCACTTACAACAGGTGGGTTTTCTGACTGGATGAATGTACTCAGAACTCTGGAGAATCATGAAGACAGCATGGAACATAAGAGGGCGGTGTTGTGTTGGATAACAAGAAAGTCAAATAAAAATACTGTGAAACAGCAACTTGAAGAACAGATGACAAAAACCATACAGTACTATTGTGAAGTACTGAAAAGAGTTGTAGCTGTTATAAAGTTTTTAAGTGGAAGAGGTTTGGCATTTAGAGGTCATGAGAAGAAGTGGGGCTCACCAAATAATGGAAACTTCATGGGGGCCATTGAACTTATTGCAGAATTCGACCCATTTTTACATGAACATCTCGAGAAATGTAAAAATGAAAAAGTAAATGCTACTTACCTATCCAAAACCGTGTATGAAGAAGTGATAGAAATTATGGGAAAATATGTGCAAGATGAAACTGTGAATCAAATCAACAACCTAGACACCAAATACTACTCTATTATTGGTGACTCTACGCCTGACCTGACACATGTTGACCAGCTGGTAATCGTGGTTCGATACTGCTATAATGGAAAACTCTGTGAGAGATTTTTAACATTTTTACCGATAGAAAACCATTCATCCACGACCTTGTTCAACAAAATACAACAAGTCCTGGGTGAACATAAGCTTGCACTTGAAAATATCCGTGCTCAGTCCTACGATAATGCATCTAACATGAAGAGCTCGGAGAAAGGGCTACAAGCACTCTTTAAAAACATTAACAGGTACACAGACTATGTAACATATGCAGCCCATTCACTTAACCTTGTTGGAGAAAAGGCAGTGTCTACTTTACCTGAAGTTGTTGACTATTTTGGCATTTTGCAGGAGCTGTGCGTTTTCTTTTATGGATCTCCGCGAAGATGGGGGATTTTAAACACACAGGGCAATCTATATTTTTCTCTAAAGAGCTTAAGTGTAACTAGATGGTCTGCACACCATGAAGCAGTCCGGGCAATTAAAAATGGATATATGGTTTTTTTTACAAACTCTTAAACATATTTTTGAAGACTCAGAAGAGAAGCCTGAATGTAAACGAGATGCAAAGAATTTATACAAGTTGGTACAGCTGGAATATGCTATTTTAACAGTCGTTTGGGAAGATGTGCTGGAGCATTTCAACAAAACAAGTAAGAAACTCCAAAACCATGGTTTTGATGTATTTGAAGGTTATCTTCTGCTTTCATCTTTACTTTCATTTGTTAAAGAACTCAAAGAAAATTCAGCCGATAGGATTGCACACTATGAATCAGAAGCAAAAGGTTTGTGTGAAGATATCACTTCAAGTTAATCTGATGCTTCCAAACGCATTGTTACAAGGTTATTTTTAGATGGAACAAGTGGTATTGCTTCTTTGAGGGGCAAAGTCTACAGACAGGGGGTATGATGTGCTGGTGTTGTGGGTAGTGGGTTTCCCCCCTTGCTTCACCCTAGGCCTAGTGAATTCTGTTCATGAAAGGAGCGACCATTGCGGTGTTAGTCTCTTGGCCTAGCAAAACCTCTCATACCCCAAGATCGTTGTGCGTGGTGAAGAGCCACACCCTCCTCGAGGTAGTCCTGGTAACTGAGGGTGCGAATCCTCAGGCTAAACACAACGGATCTAGAGGAGCAAACCTCGATAATAAAACCGGTGCACTACACCGTACACGCCCTCTGTGGGTGGGAAGGAGCCAGATGGATACTGAACAAGTCTTGGGAGTGGGAACGAGTGTGGACTGCTCCCTGAAGATCGGAACCCATCGTACAGGCACAGAGACTCAGGACGTGACGATCCTATTGCCTTCAACTCTTGGTCACATGCCTAGAGCCTCGGAGAACTCGGCGTAACCAGCAGGCAATTTGGTGGCGGGGAAAGAGCACTGTGAGCCCTACCTTGGCTACGTATCACAAGGAGACGCAGAAACACCCCCTTTATCTCCCCCAGAGCTGGCACAGTACACTTCTGGCTTCTACCCGGGGCGTTAGGAAATCCACAGGCACCCCAGCATCACAATGCCAAGAAGATGACAAAGTTGGAATTTACTAACTCAAACCTGGCAGAGCAAGTCCTCCAACAGATGCGGCCGATGCTGGGCCCACTGGCGCGTGGACACGTCCCGATCCCCATCGAGACTTGCCCGGGGAGCCCACCCCGGCTCAAAAAAGCAGAGAAGGCCACTCTCCAAACCTCCGATGTCTTGCGGGCAGTGTTAGGATGTGCAAGAACATGGACAGGAAGACTCCACAACTTCCCCACTGAAGACACGCCCACGGCGACCGTTGCCTCAATTGGCTGTGTGTGGTGTACCCGGAAACGGGGCCTCCCAGTACTGAGACACAGTTAAGTCCCCGATGTCACTTATCGGTGCAGAGTTGAGAGAGATGGCTGAGCATCACAATCCCCCCTGTGTTGCAGCATGATGAGAACCCAGAATTGCACACTGAGCTTGGGGGGATCACTTGGGCACCAGACTTAATACTGGCTCTTGACTGGATGGCCGCATGCAGGAGATTTCTACAATGGGGGGTTGGCAGGTGGTGGGTATCTGGAAGTGGCTCTGTGCAGGACGTGAGGATTCCTTGGGTGAGCCCAGAACCAGAGCACAGCATTGTGCAAGCTCTGCATAGTTGGAGAGCCCCCTGGATGACGGGGAATGCACAGTGTGCTACCCCACCTATCCCCAACTGCTAACTTAGAACCAGAAGTGGGGTCCTCTGTATGCGTGCCAGGCCAGGATAAAATGCCTGGGAAAGAGACTGGAGCTCAGAACTCCCTAACTCAAAGTTGCAGGATGGCAGGAAAGACAGGGCTATTTTGAAGATAATGCAACCATATTTTCACCATACGAGCTCGGACGCCGCCTCGGTAAACAAGGTCCGCGCAGAGCAGTGACACCCCCAGGCTGCTTGCGAATAGTCTACTACTGGGAACATAAACAGATTAGGGATGAGCCCACTCTCCCGTTGAACAGGTGCTAAAGTCATAGATACTGGGCCAGAAGGCGCAGCGGAAACCACAGTATCACGCAACTCGCTTTTTTTTTCTATGGAGAGTACACCGTCAAATAAATCTCGTACTGGTGCTCGCCCTGTGGAGCTCCACCAGGCAGGTGCAGTGCCGGGCTCTGAGCCTCGACAGAGCCCACCCTCAGCTACTGGAGGACCCTCTAGACCGTCTTGTGGAGTCAGCAGACGGCGGAGGAGAACTACTGACCAAAACAAAACAGAAAAAGAGAAACCCAGAGTGCCACTTGTCATGATGCACTGGAATGCAGAGGGAGTGAACAGCAAGCAGGCTGGATACAGCAAAAAGACAGAGCTGGAAAACATCTTGTATGAGAAGCAAGTCAGTGTTTGCTGTATCCAAGAGACTCACTTGAAAGCAGATCAAACCTTTAAAATAAGGGGATATCAATGCTTCAGATCCGACAGAAAAGATAGACGAAAAGGAGGAGTACTTACTCTTGTAAGGAATAACATTCCTGCACACGAAAGGAAAACCTTCATGGATGGAGCAGAATATCAGCTGTTGCAGATAAAGGTAGACAAGATGGAAATAGAACTCCTGAACTATTACTGTCCGAACAACAAACCCCTGAGTCTCAGCTCTATACAGGTACCAGCCACCAACTTTATAGCAGTTGGAGACTTTAATAGCCACTCCCAGAGCTGGGGCTATAACCATCTGGATCACAGAGGTGAAGAGGTTAAAACTTGGCAAGATGATCACTCCCTAATCCTAGTCAATAATGCCACAGATACTCCTACCTTCTACTCCAGAGGATGGCACACAACTTCAACACCAGATCTTGCCTTCTCCACACCAAATATAGCTGGATCTATTAGTAGAGAAGTAGGAGACCAACTAGGGGGAAGCGACCATCGCCCAATCTTTCTTACTGTCCAGAGTGCAACTCTCAGTACAGGCCCAGCCATTACAAGATGGAACTACAAAAAAGCCAACTGGGGTTTATTCAGGCATCAGGTGAACACGCTGCTGTCTACCCTCAAGGTACAGAACAGAGACATTAATGAAGTGGTAAAAGACTTCAACAGATGCATACTACAAGCTGCAAAAGAAACCATTCCCAAAGGATGCCGGCGTAACTACATACCATACTGGTCCAGCACACTCCAAGAACGTCAGGAAGCTATGGACAGGGCTAGAAAGGACGCAGAGTCTCAGCCTTCACTTGAAACTCACAACAAATGGAAAAAGGCTGTAGCAGAGTTTCAGAGAACAAAGCTAGAAGAAAAACGGAAAAGCTGGAGAACTAAAACGGCATCGCTGAACCTTGAGAAAGACGGCAGGAAACTTTGGAGATTAGTCAAGTCTCTAAATGAAGAGCGTTCCTCACCTAGGCAGACTATCACATTGGATGAAGGTGGCAAACTTTTCAGAGGAAAACAAGCTGCAGACTTGTTTGCTAGAAGATACAGTTCAGAAAGCAACTTACCCATTAACATAGATCATCAGAGAGAGATAAGAAAAGAAATACTGGCAACCATGGGACAGACAGATACTCCTGCCCCAATGAGGGAACCCATCACACTAGGAGAACTACAGAAGGCTATTTCCAAGCTTAAGTTTCAAAAGTCACCCGGCCCAGACAAAATCAGCAACGAAATGCTAGTAAATCTGAGCTCGGCAGCAAAGACAAAACTGCTTGAGATATTCAACCACAGCTGGTTGAAAGGAACGGTACCCCAAGTATGGAGAGAAGCCATCACAATACCCATACTAAAGAAAGGGAAATGTAAGACCGAGGCTGCAAGCTACCGGCCAATCAGTCTCACAAGCTGTGTTGGGAAGACTATGGAGCGAATAGTCAACCACAGATTGAAATGGTATTTAGAGTCTGAGCAGATCCTGGTGCCGGAACAAGCTGGATTTAGAGAATGCTACAGTATAGAAGACCAAGTTACTTACTTGTCTCAAGCAATAGAAGATGCCTTCCAGGAGAAGAAAAAGGTCCTAACGATCTGGGTCGACTTCAAGCAGGCCTTTGACAAGGTGTGGAAAGATGGCCTCATTGCAAAACTTAGGAGAAGTGGAATCCAAGGCAACATGATGAAATTGATCCAGTCATACTTGCATAACAGGAGAACTAGAGTCACTCTTGACGGTCTGCAGAGCAGAAAAGTGTTGCTCCATCAGGGGGTACCTCAAGGAGGAGTAATTTCCCCAACACTCTTCCTTGTTTACATCAATGACCTGGTGAAAGATCTCCCTGCAGGAGTTAAAGCTGCCTTATATGCAGATGACCTAGTACTCTGGTGCGCTGATGAAAATGTCACCACAGCAAATTATAGAATGCAGCGGGCAGCAGACATGCTAGTGTCATAGGCAGAGAAATGGCTTATCACAATAAACACAGACAAAACCTCCACAACACTGTTCTCCCTCGCCCCCAAGGACAAATCAGCTAACATACACCTAGGGACAACCGTGATCAAGGAAGAAAGCTACCCCACCTATCTTGGGGTGACATTTGACCAAAGGCTTACATGGAATAAGCATATTGAAAACGCAGAAGGAAAGGCCCGAAGACGACTAGGCATACTCAGAAAATTAGCAGGTACCAACTGGGGAGCAAATGAACGAAATCTAAAGAAGATTTATAATGGAGTAATAAGACCACACTTAGAGTTTAGCTCAGCAGCATGGTCATCAGCTGCTAACTCACATCTGCAGTCTTTGGACAAGGTGCAAAATCAAGCTCTCAGGCTCATTACAGGAGCCATGAAAACTACACCAATAACAGAGATGCAGAAGGTTGCTGGATTACAGACATTGTCCCATAGAAGAGACACAAAAACCATGATCCAGATGGAAAAGTACAACAGTATGCCAATGCACCCAATGAAGGCAAGACTAGATGATCTGGCATTGGGACGTCTAAAGCGTAGCAGCTTTGTGCATCGTGGGAAAAGACTTATAAGACAGCATCAAGAAGACCTATCCATGAAGACAACACCACTGAAGCCCACCCTATACCCTGTACCATGGGAGCAGGCCAGCAGTGCCCTCCAAATTAATACATCAGTCAGTGGTCTCACAAGTGGATGTGAGTATAATGATCTGCAAAAACGAACTGCTACATTGAGTATGATCCAAGAAAGCTATCCCGATCAATCATGGATACATGCCTATACAGATGGATCAGCAACTAATGCTGTTAGGAATGGAGGTGCCGGTATCTTTATATCTCATATCCTGACAACCACTATGAGACTAGGCACATTCCCACTGGTAAATTCTGTTCCAACTATACAGCTGAGGTTCAAGCTCTAGAGCAAGCTGCAAATATGATTTATAACACCAACTCTGACTGCCACCAGGTAGTCATCCTCACAGATGCACTGTCTGTCCTGCAAGCTCTCAAGGGTGGTAAACTCCCGCATCTGAGAAATGAACTAAACAAGGTAGCTGCCAAAAAGAGAACCATACTTCAGTGGGTACCATCTCATTGTGGTGTACCCGGAAATGAAAAGGCAGATAAACTTGCAAAAAAGGGAGGAGAATGTGAACAAGAAGATAATGAAGTCACATACTTTGAGAAAAAGAGAGCTATCCAGACTATCAGAAGAGAACAAAACCAACCCAAAGACGACTATCACACTCTCGACCGGCAGGGACAGATAACTATTTTTCGACTCAGGACAGGGCATAACAAACTGAATAAACACATGCACAAGCTACGATTGTCTGCTTCACCACTGTGCACATGTGGATTAAACGAACAAACTGCTGAGCATGTTCTACAGGACTGTCCTCTGTATGACCAGTTAAGAAAGATATACTGGCCCAATGACTCAACACTAAACTCAAAGCTATATGGAGTTAAAGAGGAACTTCAAACAACAGTCGAATTCATCATGAGAACTCGTCTGACGGTGTAATCATCAAAGATGCGATCGCAAGAAGAAGAAGAAGAAGCTTCTTTGAGAGGAGCTGACAAATTTAGGATAGAAGTTCTATATCAACTCTATGACTGCTTGATAATCCAGTTACGCAAAAGTCCATATGAGCAGATTGCGAAAATGTTCAAGTTCCTCTCAGAATTGGTGAACAATTCTGAAATTGATGAGGACAGTATTAAACTTATAATATCGTATTACAAAGATGGTCTTCTTCTTCTTCTTCTTCTTCTTCCGTCCTTAGCCACCGACCGTCAAAGCAGTCAGTGGCCATTACGCCTAGTGGCGTCTTAGGGCAACAGCAGATAGGTTTTCTTTGCCATTGTTTCCCATCACGCTTAATGACGTCTTTAGGGCAACGGC
This sequence comes from Oreohelix idahoensis, assembly GCA_024509875.1. Lineage (NCBI taxonomy): Eukaryota > Metazoa > Mollusca > Gastropoda > Stylommatophora > Oreohelicidae > Oreohelix > Oreohelix idahoensis. The sequence goes on along the minus strand of JAMPIV010004260.1, from coordinate 182,832 downwards.
AAATCAATCCATTTGCTGTTGTTTCCGTAATCGAAGTGACTGGCAAACGGGTGATCAGCCCGTTGTGTTACAAAGATGGTATTGACCACAAATTAGTAAACGACTGTTATCAGTTCAAAGAATATTTGCACCTTAGGTGATCCCAGAACACAGAAGAAAGCACGCCATCTAAAATGCAATGCGCAGAAGTTCTTCAGCTTATTTGTGAGCAACACCTAATTGAAATGTTCCCCAATATTACTACTGCGCTTAAGCTGTACTTAACAATGCCCATCACGAGCTGTGAAGAAGAAAGGAATTTTTAAAAACTATCCTTTATTTAAAAAAAATAAAATTTCGGTCTACCATGATTGAAGAGCGCTTAAATTCTTTATGCATATTGTCTCTAGAAAATGACATTGCAAGGAAGCTCTCATATGACAAAACTGAACGTGAATATGTTGCTAGAAAAAACAGAAATAAGAGTATTTTGTAAAATGTGCTTCATGTAGTATGTTCTGGTAAGTTTAACTTTTTCTTCTGAGCACAAATCTCTTATGGAGACACCTTGCCAGCCTTGTTTTTTAGCAAATGTATTAAAATATTTTATATTTTCCTCATTGCTAATTTTCTTATCTTATAATTTTCTTGGTATGTCTTCAAAGAACTAATTCTGAATGATGGAGGCAATCATTAAAATAGTTAAGATTTTAAAAGTCACATATTCCCAAGGTGGATAGTGGTTTAGTGATCAGAACATATGCCTTCCAAGCAAATGTTCTGCATTCAACTCCCAGCAGAGTTGTTTTTTTTTTTTTTTGAAAATTCATTCATTTGTCTTCAGTTTTTATATGTGTGTTGTTGTGGATCTACTATAAAGCTTGAACTTCAGGTCCTCCAAGTCCATTTATCTCTATAATACATTTCTTTCCCATCCTCACAATTTTTTTTAAAATAAAAGGGGCCCCTTCAAGAGTTCAAGCTTCAGGGCCCCCAAAATGTAGATCCGCCACTGATTCTACATATTAAGAACAGTTTGTGAAGATATCCAGTCTGGCTAGTAACCTTAGGAGATTAGGCAACAGACATATTCATACGACAACTGTTAACTGTTGGTCAACGCTACAGAGATATTTATTTTCAACGTTCTCAGTACAACAGAAGTTTTCATCAGAACGTTCTCGACGTAGAGATACCCCACTCGAAATAACTTATAACAACTTGGGACATTCTATGCATAAATGTGAATCATCCTATCAGGGAGAAGCATTTAGAGACACATGGACTGTGTAGATTACTCACCATTTTGGTAACACGTATCATATCACATCATCATCATTTCGCTTTTCACAAGTTCATTCGTCTATTTAATTAACTACAATACTAATATCTCATCTGTGTGTTTTGTGTGAACCATCTTGTACTAGGCCATATTATCACATTCTAATCACTACTAACCCTATCTGTGTAGGTATTTAATTAATAAAACCACTAATCGTTTGATCATTATCTAGTTTGTTAATGTATCAGTCGTGCTGTCGGTGTTAAATATTTACATATACATTATATACATTAAATCTATATACTCTGGTGAGGTTGGGGGCTTTTTCTGTTACGGGATCTAAGGGCAGAAGCTAAGGTCGTGGGGAAACAGATCTCTTTCCATAATCCACCAGAAAACACTGTTCAGTGGAAAGCATTCGCATTCTCTTCATCTTGTCCTTATCTCGGATGGGTAAATTGTTTTATTTGGCCCATCTGAGTAGAGTGGATGTCGACAGATACGCGAGAAGGTATAGAAAATAGATTTTTCACAGGTGGTAGATTGAGGGAAAGATATGTCTCTGGAGTGATTATGTTGTCTCCTCCAGCATATCCGTACGACTGTACTTTGTTGCAAGACAGCTTTTACCTCCCTATCAAGAATAGATAAGTTTCTCAACACCCACACAGCTATGTGACAACAAGACACACTGTAGCAAAATCTGTGAGATAATCGCTTATTTCAGTAAGATTTTAGTCCTATGATGAATAAATACACCAGCCCTCAGGTGTCTGACTGGTTTCATCTTCAACGCCAGTAGGGCGATGCCTTTTGTGCAGTGGAAATGCTAAGAAAATGACCCGCCGTAAAAATCTAACACGCTTTAGTTTCGGTTTCGAAAACGTACAATAAACATTTTAACATCTCGCCGATCTGCTGCACGAAACGGAGGAAAAGCTTGTAATTAACGACTTGCCAGAACTGTGAGACCAAACTGGCGTTTGAATTAACGTAATATGTTAACTTTAACACTAACATTTGTAGTAATTCGGACATTTCCCAGTAGTAAGAACGAGACGATTGTAATAATTAACGCCAGCACTACCAAAGTTTTGAAAAACCCCTCTTCGCTCTGCAAGCGGTCTCTTTAATATATACACGCTGTGGGCAAAGCCAGCAAAGGCAAACACACAGACAATTTTCCAGTTCCTCCTAGCGGTAATATTCTGACGTCACTCAAACTAGTTGGTTTATTTGAATAGTGAGGAAAATGTTAGAGACGGGGGGGGGGGGGAAAGATGGCCGACTTGTGTAAAATTTATATTTGACAATTGACCGTGACAAAATTGAAAATCTAAACCATACTGAAACTGACCATAAAAATCATATGGTAGTATAGCCTAGCGTCCCCTGAGCAAAAATATGGTAGTCCAAGTATTAGACCTCTACACCTCACGGTAGAAGGGGAACGACTAAGTAAGTAAGTAAGTATTAGCCAAGTTATTGAGAAAATACTAAATGTCTAAGAACGCTTGGCCGGACAGACTGTTGTTCTTGCTCGTTACACATAGCGTTATTGGGGACGCTAGTTAAAAAAAAAAAGAGGCATTGTAGTAATTCAAATTCTATTGGTTGGTATAGGAGTAAAAGGCGAGAGATAGGAAAAATGTTAACTAAAACGAAACATCTTGTTTTATTGGCATAACTAACGCAGACTGACCAATGGACTACGAGGCACATAGTTTGTTTGGAATTGTTTTGTTTTTTCAAAACTAAATTCAAAAAGATGTAGTAGTGCCTGCTTTCATTGGTCGGCTCTAATAGATATTGGCAAAAGGCATAGTGGTCTCGTGGCCATTTGACTAGAAAATTTTATTCAAACAACTACGTTGAGATCAGATGTGATAACTTGTAAAATTAACTACTAATTCACTATCTGGACGGGGCAGAGCAAAACTGAGGCCATATTCTTTGCCAGTCAACGTTATTTGTGACATATTTCTTTGAACTAGTGGTAAGAATGCTTTATGTATTTACATGCTTGATTAAAACTGAAAAAGTCAGATACTGCTGTGGAAAAGTGAAGGACATGCCGGAAGCAAACATTATTGAGTCCCCACATTGAACTGTATTTGACTGTTGCATATTATTATTATTTTGTATTAATATTTTGTATTGGAAATGTTAGGAAGCCTCTGTGTTCTATGAACACTTTTCAACATGCCTAGAGCGTTTATAATTTAGAAAAGAAAAGAAAAATCATATAAAAGGAGATGTGGTTACTCCACGTTATTGGATTGAAGCAAACTATGTAAAACTACAGTGGCGTATATGCCAAAGGGACCTGAGGTGTGGTCACAGAAAGGTGTGTCATAAACTTCGGGCTGACGCACATGAATGCACAAGAGGCTGACCCCATACCAGCATATATACATAGTGATAAGAAGTTGTGATCAGGTATGAAAAGGCCAGGGTGTCTTTTTATTGCAGAGTTTTTATTTCCTGTTACCATCCGGTGACAGGAAACCTGATGAGTGGGTGTAAAGTCTCCATTATAAAGTTTAAGCTGTCAGCTGATAGCCTGAAGGAGCTTGCGTGTGGGTGCTGATCTACATTGTCTCTACATTGATATACTGACTTATATTCGACCTACCAAGAATCCCAGGTGACACGTTATCAGCTGGGACCTCTGACATTTCATCCTAAGAAACTAGTTCCTATCAAAATAACATTGAATTATATGGGGCATGATGACAACAACAGCTCCTCATAACAAATGACAATCACTAGCAACTATTAACGTTTTAGTCTATGAATACACCTACAGGAACTCTATATTAACAATATATTCATAGGACCAAGAGTTCATATTTTTAGTTAAAGCATTATATGTAAATATATTTCCTCATTTTCAAAGACCTGTCCAAAAGAGTTGGCGGGACAGGCAGATTAAATTGTATAAAGAAAAAACATTCAAATTTTAAAAGAAAACTTTAACCACCGTCTTATTCCTTTTCTTATAGTGAGTTAAAGTGTATTGTGTTGATGTACTTCTTCTTCTTCTTCTTCCGTCCTTAGCCAACGACCGGCAAAGCAGTCAGTGGCCATTACGCCTAGTGGCGTCTTAAGGGCAACAGCGAATAGATTTTCTTTGCCGTTGTTCCCGTCACGCCTAATGGCGTCTTTAGGGCAACGACAAATCAATCCGTTTGTTGTTGTTTCCGTAATCAAAGTGACTGGCAAACGGGTGATCAGCCCGTTGGGTGTGTTGATGTACCATCATCTTCATTTCACCCCTAGACACTAAAGACATCATACACCAGCCACTAGAATCAAAATACGAACTGTGTGAGATCTAGGGAGGTAGCGTTAGGTTCCCTGAAACAATATATCATCATCATCATCTTTCTTTTTATAGTCAGGGACCTACATGTGCTTGACCTCACACAGTTACCACAGACACAACTATCTTTCTTGTTAGGTATAACATCTTAACCTCCCCAGCAAATTTACCTTTGCTACACACAAAAACGTGAAAAACTACGGATAAATGGGTATTGATCTGACCAACACACAAAGGTAAGTTTCTTTGTAGTTTATTATCATTTAAACTCGACAACATCAAAATATCTAAAGGGAAAAAAAAAGATCGAAGAGTCATTTACATGCATATAAAATAAAGCAGAAAAAGTGCACCCTCCCCGAATGGAGAAAAAAAACCCCTAAAATTATTAACCCTGTGGTGAAAAATTATAATACCCATATATTTTTTTTTTCTTAACCAGCGGCACTTTGGCTTTCAGCCCTTCGGCCCAATGACATGTCATTGCGAGGCTGGGGAACCTGAGGACTTTCCTTCCAACCCGGTCAGGAGCTTCGCTCCTTCCCATCCACAGAGGGTTTATCACAGGAGCCGTTCGGGTTATTCAGTCAAATTTCCGGTCGTAAACATTCCTTCACACGCCGACGCCCGGGTTTGAACCATGAACACCTTGTCGCCAGTACAACGCCGTAGCCATTACACCAGCGCGGCTCCCAATACCCATATATAAATTAGACATAAATATAAAGCAGAAAGCAAATATAAGAAAGAAAGAAGAATGGAGCACGACCAGTGCGTTCCCAATAGCGCAAAAGCCTGAGATTAATAACGCAGTCATGGCGCAACACACGATCTCTGCTTTTCCTACTGCATTCTACAAATAAATGTATCGCCACACCCACTGTATAAAACGTGTACTTTATTTTCATAATGACCTAGATACAAATACTAACATTAATGTAATTATACGCACAAGGTTAACCGTGGAAAGACAGACGGACGAACTAAGAGAGAGAGAGATGTACCGAGGGACGCATGCAGTTAAGCCGCTCGCTGTGTGTCGCTGTGTAAGCCATCTCGCACGCCGTTTGCAGGGCCTGATTTTTTTCAAATAAACAGTGATGAAAAACACTAACGATACGATGTTAAGTTTTGAAAACAGGTTTAATTCTTATTAGGAAACCTGATATATTACGTAGGGCTCCTGACTTTATACTGATAGTACAGTTAAAAAGATGCGTACGCTGCTCGTTGCCATTTTAAAAAAAAATATTCATAAGAGCAGGAAGCGGTGACAGACTTGTGCTGTGTTTTATAAGATATAACTACAGAAATCAGTCTGGGACAGTGGGCAAATCTAAAAGTGTGCCATATTCAAATGCCTTATTCATCGTAACCTGTGTAGATTTCCTTTACATGTGGTAAGATTGATTTTATTGACTTTTTTGATTTGAAAAAGGGTTGTGTATAAGAAAAGGCCATGACAAAAGGTTGTAATTAAATGGTTCCATAGCAGACTTAGGCATGGCCTAGTTGTTGATGCATTATAAAGAAAGTTAGAACTACAGGAATATATATGATGATTATGCAGAAACATTACACCTATCTTATTGCATGGTGAAGTATTGCAGGTAGGCCTATGGCAGAGGCGTAGCCTCCATTAGGGAAAAATAAAAGAAAACTGGTACCATTTGTTCCATCACATGAAAGTGGAGAAGCTAGGTTGTCAGAAGAGCTGACCATGTTCTTTTGTGAAATATATGTTTACATGTAAATTTGGAGGAATTAGTTTGATATTAAGACAGAACCATAACTTGCTTTGACAGGGGTTCCTGCTGGTACTTGTATGATGCTGATACTGAATGATAGAGCAATTCAGCACTAGATCAAGGAGTCTCTGACACCTGCTGTTATAAAAGAGGCTTAAGACCAGAGGATTGTGAAGCGTTTGGCCAAACTGACTGCAATTGCTGCGATTCCAGGGCTCAGATAAGTGATATCTGGCCTGGAACAACTTATTACTATTCCTGAAAGATCTCCTGTATTGAATAAAAACATTCCTCCAAAAAGAATAACAGAGACCATATTATTAAAACTAAAGAACATTGGGATGATGATAAACCCCAAGCTGCTTCATAATACCAGTAATTAGATATATTAAAGAATATCCATTTGAAAATTGTACCCATGTACTATAGACATACTGTCTATTGCATGTAAATATTTTAATATATAATTGTAATTATATTATGCAATCAAATTGATTATCATTGACTAAAGTCCTGACCAAAACAATATTTAGGCTCAGGACCAATAAAGTTTAACAGAAAATTTTTCATTATAAAATTTAACAGCTGGAGTTAGTTGAGTTTATCTTAGGATTTAATATTTGTTTGTATATGTTTTGTATTGAGATTATTCCACAACACTTTTACAATACCCTAGACACTTAACGAAGCTATTATTCACATTGATCAAGAATAAGTCTGATTGAGATCGAAATGTGGTAGCAAGTAAGGTCTTCTGTATACACACCAAACTTATTATCTTCAGAAACCTTCACAGCTGATCTCATTCAGTACACAAGGTCCCCTATCCCCATATTTATACCTCATAAACTCACCACAAACCCAAAGGTTGAAGGTTAGCACTATATTACAGAATGAACAGTAGTTGTACTCTATGAGACCCAGTAAAATAAACCATTCTTTTAGACAAATCAGATATATGGATAGTTTTCCCGCAAACAAGAAAATACTCGCACACTCTTTCAAGCAGTGGCAACTCTCACACTCTTACCTAATTGCCTGTATGGTAGGTCTGTAATATCCCTTGGTGATAGAATTACTCTATGAATATATTATCTATTTTCACTTAATATTCTGTCACTCCAGTTGTCGCAGATCCAAATTGGCCCCAGTCCATCCCCAGAAATTAGCTAGTAAGGTGAACGCCTAATATGGTTCTTCTCCTGGATATGAGTTACTACAAATAGTTAAAACTGTGAGAGTTCTTGAGGTTCACTCTTTAACGGAAAAATACTTCAAGTATTCGGAAACATATGGTTGCTAAAAATAATGTTCATATGATAAGTGTGGTGTATTACAGATGACCTTACTTGCTACCACATTTATACCTCAGTCAGAATTATTCTGGAATATTGTGATGACTACGTTAAATGTCTAGGGTTATGAAAATGATGAAGTGTAAGTCACAACAACAACAGACAGATAAACAATTTATTTTATTCCACAACACTTTACAACACTGTGACACTCACACACATATAACACTCTATAAGACTATCTTAAATGAGTCAAGTGTTTAAGTTTAAAAATATATGTATTAATTACTGTCAATAATAGATATCCTGATTCAACTACACAGTGAACCAGGAATCACAATCAAATGTAATTACAAGTAATATGTACACAGTTTATAAATATAATATTGGTATTGACATATTTTATTGTTATTATTCTATGTGTGTAATTTGTGCAGTAGTAATATGAGGTAATACTGGTTTTGTTCAAGCTTGGTTGTTGTTTGTCATCATGACTTCAAGTGTTTGATTATCTTGGAAATAGTATTGGGAAAAGTTCACAGTTCCTGTCATTCGAACCAATTAATTGTCCCTCTGTGTTTATTAAAATGTCAATTTTTGAGGGGGCACACAATGTTGAGCTACTCTGGCCACAGAAGCTTATCTTTCGTGATGACGGCAGGAAAAGACTCCTCTGCTCGATTGCTTCCTGTGTTCTGGAGACACCTCACTGGTCGCTATCTGGACCAAGGAGTATGCTGTCAGCCTCTGGATTCAGCAAAACTCAGACCAGGTGCTGCTTCAATAACTTAGGACCACGGTCCCTGAAACAAGAAGGTTGTACCTCCTATTTCAGAACTAATTTATAATCTATTTCCAGACTGAACACAATACATACAAACACTGAGTTCAGAGCGGTAGGCCAACTGCCAGCTTCATCTGAAACAATTTACACCAGTATACTCCTCCCTAATGGTTACTACGCCTCTGCAATTCCAGCATTAGTTCTTTCTAGTCAATAAGATAGGTGTCAGTGTACTGTTTGGCCATTCCATGCAGTTTTACTTTTCTCCGACACCTCCTGTTCAGGTTGGAGCACTATTTAGGCCTTGCTTCATGTTTGCCACTGAACCACACACATATACAGACATAAATTATCAATTTACATTCAATTTTCATTAAAAAGATATTGAATATATCAAGCTTACCACAATTCATGGAAATAATACACAGATACGTTGACTGGCAATGAATATGGCACAAACTCCGATCTGCCTCTGTCCCAGACTTTTATTTCGAAAAATATGATCTGGCTCTCAACGCACTGTTTCTTTAGTAAGTTTATTTTAAATGTGGCACTGAACTGACGCTCCTAATTGCCTATATTGGCGGGTCTAACCAATCGGGCCATGTTTACACAGCTTTTCAAAAAAGGTACTCCTACTCACGTTTCCCTAACAACAAAGAATTAGTATTTGTAGCCCGACTAATCGTGTTTAGCCTTACATTTACTTCTATCCAATCAAATAGGATTTTACATGGTGGCCCATTTCCCGTAAAATAGTGGTTCCAAAACATGCCACTGTGCGATTATTATTTGGTGTTGTCTGACACCCTCACTATTTTCTTTTGGCTATAATTTGTTAATTCCTAGACTATTTGCGTAACACTTAACATATTCTTTGTCAGCAAGTCCTAAGGAACCCAACTATATAAATTTAATGGGGCTAAGGGGCTGCGTTCAAAATATGCATTTTCTTCTACCACCCGTTCACTTCGATACGATGTGGTGTCTGGGTACTGTCAGGCTTTCAAACGTAAACCAGTATAATGTCATGTTTTCTAATAAGCGTTTTTCAGGTTTTTAAACCTAACTCTCGTATGGGTAGTATTTTTTTATCACTGTCCATTTGAAAAAAGTTAGTGCTTCTGGCCTTACGCGCGTGATGGCATTAATTTTGTATCGCGAGACGCGTGTTAGCGTTGCATGCGTTCCTGCTTTCAGCCCTCACTCTCTCTTTCTATCCTAAGTCCATCTGTCCTTTCGTTTATGTTAACGTAGTGTATAAAATGAAATTAATGGAAGTATTAATTTAGGTCATTAATCAGCTTGCGTATCTCAAGGTTTTCTTAGAAATGCAGTACACGTTTTATTGTAGAAAGCGTGTAGTGATGCAGTAGGCTTTACTATCAACGTGAAAGCGTGAGAATATGCAGACGAAGCATAAAAAACAAGGGGGATTTTTGTACGCCATTGTGACAGCACTGTACTTTTACCATTTCTCTTTCCTTTTATTGAATTTATGTGTTAGGCTTTACATTTTCCTTTTAATTTATATATGTGTATTTAGAATTTCACGACAAATTCTCCCCACTTAAAACAGACGTTATACGTCAGTCTATAATTCTATATACACATAGAGAAATTTAATATTATTCCTGGTGCTAGATGGAGTGGAGTTATCGGAAGATATGGAGAAGATACTCTCAATGACAATGGAAAGCGACTCCTTAGATTCTACAGTGAGCAGAATCTGATCATTACAAACACAAAGTTCCCCCATAAGCGCATACATGCATACACTAGATGTGAACCAACAAAGAATGAGAAGTCAGTGATCGACTATGCCATTGTTCGGAGAAGCTCATTCAAATATGTCCGAGATGCAAGAGTCTGGAGGGGGCCAGAGATTGGAAGTGATCACTACCTGCTAACAATCAAACGAACAACTGAAAGAGTTGCTCAGCCTAGGAACTGCTCAACATCACGCAAGAAACCAAGTAAACGAGCAGGAGAAATGAGCATTAGGACCTACAAGCTGAGAGAGCCAGAAATTAAGACCAGATATCAGTGGCTTATTGCTGCAGCGGTGAGCAACACAGAAGAACAACCTGATGACTTGGAAACCCTCTGGATTAAATTCAAGGATATCATAAAGACAGCTGCTGCAGAAGCATGTGGTGAAGTCCGACTTGGGAACCAGAGAAAGAGGACACCTTGGTGGACAGAGGAAGTCAAAGAGAAAATAAGAGAGAAGAAAATGGCATGGAAACAATACTTAGGAGCTAAAAACACAACAGGACAAATGGAAAAATATAGAGAATATGTGACACTCAGAACAGAAGTAAAGAACAAAGTGCTAGCAGCAAAACAGAAGTCCTGGGAAGAATTTGGAGAAAAGCTAGAAAAATATGCACAAAAAAAACAGAAATTGTTATATAAGACCCTAAAGAACACGAGGAAGGAAAACAATGCCCTCTCAAATTTATAAAGGACAAGCAAGGCAAATTGCTTACTGCCCCGAAGGAAGTAATGGAAAGATGGAAAGAATATTTCTCAGAACTCCTTGATGGTGAGCAAGGTCAAACATCAGAAATGATAACCACTAGCACAGAAGAGGAAACCAATGGTGATGAAGATGACATAAAGATGGAAGAACTGAAGGCAGCACTGGAGAAAATCAAGATGGGCAAAGCAGCAGGGCATGATGGTATAACACCAGAAATGGTTAAGTACATGGGAGCATCAGGCGACCTGTTACTCCTAAGGGTCCTACAGGCAGCATGGTGCAACAAGACCATACCAAAGGATTGGGAGATCGCCATCATAACACCAATTTTCAAAAAGGGTGACAATCGACAGTGTGGAAACCATAGAGGCATATCCCTTCTCAGTGTCCCTGGAAAAATCTACTCTAAAATCCTAGAGCAGAGACTCCAACGCCTAGCTGAGCCACAATTGGATGAGGTCCAGTGCGGATTCCGAGCAAACCGAAGTACTCAAGACCTAATCTTCACACTCAGACAGCTGAGTGAAAAGGCCCTTGAGTATAAGAGAGAGATCCATCTTTGTTTCATAGATCTGGAAAAGGCGTTTGACAGGGTCCCTTGGAGCAAACTTTGGGACTGTTTGGCAAGGAAGAATATTCCAGCACCTCTGATTCATGCTATACAGAGCTTCTACAAGTCTTGCAGAAATTATGTGAGGACAGCAAACCATAAGTCAGAAGAGTTCAGGACCACCACTGGTGTAAGACAAGGTGATATCCTATCACCTTACCTCTTCATACTCCTTATGGACGATGTCATCAAGGCATGTAAGGAGAGAACAAGAAAGTATTCAGTGGGGTACTGGAAGATGAGACAGGTCTATATTTCAGAGCTGGCATTTGCTGATGATGTTGCCCTGATTGCTAAATCAGAGGCACATCTCCAATCCAACCTGCTTCTTCTTCTTCTGCGTTCGGTTTGTAGTCATGCTAAATCTGCAGGCCTGTCGCCAGGACGAAGTCCACAGTCTTTTCCAGGTCGGCGCGGCAGCCCCATAGCTTCTGCTGGAGCTCACCACCATTTGGCCAGGTCGCACGTCGCAATTTATCATGGGTTGGACAGTTCTGGAGAATGTGTTCTGGAGTCTGGATATCAGTTCCACATGGGCATTCATTCGTGTGGGATATCTTGAGGCGATAGAGATGTCCAAGTAATCTGCAGTGACCAGTTCTCAGGCGGAAAATTGTCGTCTGTTGGTGTCTGTTTAGGTGGTGGATTGGGTCATCTCTGCTGTATATATCCCCTTCTTCCTTCCACTGATTTTTGTACTTGTTGTGGATGATGGTTTTTGCTTCCCGATAGGTCAATGGGTGGCTGTATTGTTCCATTTTACTGCCACTTCTTGATAGAGCATCTGCTTTCTCATTACCAGCGATTCCACAATGGGCAGGTAACCACTGAAGAGCAATGGTTGATGACCTTTGGATGATGTTAAGCTCAGATCTGATCTCATTCATCATGTTATCATTTCTGGTGTTTTGTATTGATTCAAGTAATGATCTGCAGTCAGTGAAGATTACTATCTTAGCTTGTGGCTGCTGTTCAGGTCTGGTGAGGATCTTCAGGGCTTGCAGTAGTGCCATAGCTTCTGCCCTAAAATTGGAGGGGATCTTTCCAGTTGGGAAGGCCTTTCGGATGATCTTTCCATTTAGGAATCTTATAAAAATGCCTCCTCCACCGTTCTTTACTGCCCCCTCAGCAGATCCATCTGTGTATGCATGTGTCCACTCCTTCGGGTTAAACTTTTCTTCAATCATTTCTTGAGCCAAAGTTTTTAGTTGTTGAGGGGTCAGGTGGCCTTTCTTTTTTATTTCAGGGACTTCTGTGATGATAGATATATTTCCATGGCAGTCGTCTGGCTCCTCGTAATCGATTAACATTTCAATCTCAGTAGATCGATTTGGGAGGAGGTCTTCATGGCATCGATGCAGATGTTTGGAGATGTTTAGGAAGCTGGTTCTTTTCAGCCTAATCCAACCTGCAAGTCTGGAAGGAAGAGCTGGAGAAGAGAGGGATGGTCATAAGCAGCTCTAAAACAAAATCCATGGTGATATCACGAGAAGAAAGAAGACATCAGATTAAGCTGGGAGAACAGGTCCTGGAGCAGATCGACCACTTTAAATACCTCGGAGCTATTATAGACCGAAAGGGAGGCATCAAAGAAGAGTTGGCCACTCGAAAAGCAGCAGCTGGGAGACTTTTTCAGGCCATAAATCGAGGATTCCTCAGCAAGAGAGAGGTTGGTAAGAAAACGAAGATGGCTGTATACCGCTCCACCTATGTCCCAGTCTTGACATATGGATGCGAGTCATGGGCAATGACTACAACCCATAAAAGCCAGATCCAAACCTCAGAAATGAGGTATCTGAGGAAGGTGGTTGAAGTAACAAGAAGAGACATGGTACGCAACCAGACGATACGTCAAGGCCTAAAATGCCACCCCCTACAGACCCAAGTAGAACAGTCCCAACTAAGATGGTTTGGCCATGTCTGCAGAATGGGAGAAGATCGGCTACCACGACACGCATGGGAAACAAAGAGCCAAGGATCCAGACCCCGAGGACGACCCAGAGTCCGCTGGGAGGACAACATTAGACAATCTTTGAAGGACCGAGGACTAGAATGGAACCAGGCCAGGAGGAAGACAGCCGATAGAATAGTCTGGCGCTCTCTCTTCCAAACCTCTAAACCTCATGGTAGAAGGGGAACGACTAAGTAAGTAAGCTTTCTTTAATTTTCACCGCACGGATGGCGGCTTAGAAAATCTGCATCAACGTTTCTCTGATTTTATTTTTATCATGGATTAATGCAGGTGGGTCAATTCAAAGTAGGCACGACTCAAGAAATCTACCCCAGACCTCTGCAATCCAAGAATCCATTTCAGATATGTTACTGTACAGCTGCAAGTGTTACGGCTTGTCTTACTACTGCTTAGCAATCAATATTCACCATTTCTTTTCTCTGAGTCTGCTCAACGACATGTCCAGAGAAGATTAGATGTTCCTCAAATTGTACGTTATGAGGAGTTGATCTATATGGTGCTATCTGAGTTGTGTAGTGGATCCAATAATTTCCTGATCAGCCTTAATAAACACTCGGACTATCCTCAATTCAAAAAGGCAACAATGGAGACACTCTGCTCCGAAATGTTCACAGCGAACAATTTGGTCTGATCTCAGGCGTGATTGAATGTGGAAACACCCTTCTAATAATATATTTATAATGGTCTATAATGTGCCACTCAAATGGAGGCGATATTCACCAACTATAGTTCCACCTACCGACAATCTAGTGAATTAAGATAATATGTGGGGAAATGAGTTTCTGCATCAGAATCAATTCGCCCTTAGCATTGCTATAAGATGTGTGGGTTATCTCCATCCAGGGTCCGAACAATACTTTCACTTGGACGGTGTAGGGTCGGGTGACTACCAATGTCACCGGTGCCCTTTTAATGCTAAGTTAATAGCCATAGTGTGAAGCGCTGTGAGCATTTTCCGAATTGCTCACTCGTCCACTGCCCACTGTTCTTATGTTAACAATCTGTTTCAGTTTTAACTTAGGCGGATCATCTTCAATGTCAATGTCAGCCAGCTCCCTAAATGCGGCTTCAAACTGTTCCTGGGTTGACTGGTCTGAATTTCTATTTTCTCTGGATGCCTTTCTCAGAGTTGCGAATCTAAATATTTTTGGTGAACACTGTTGGGGGGAAGGTGGATACCTATCCTCTATGTCAACCTTATTATTGTTATTTTCCTTGGTAATGTTAGGCCCATATGTTTCAGAATGCTTGGCTGGCATCTGATTATGATTTTCCCAACTTGGGGACTGTACCTTGCTTCATTTTTCACAGGCCCCCACAAATTGTGCAATATCAGCAGCTACTTGGGGCCAGTAGAATTTTTCTGATGTCCTTTGACGGGTAGTCCTATTTCTCTGGTGTCCACCGTCTGGTACAACATGAGCTTGTGCCATCACTTTTTCCCTGTAGGGGGTTGGTAATACCAATTGTCCCTGTTCTTTGGATCCGGCTCTAGCTTTCCTGAAGAGCAGTCCCTCCTTCAAATAAAATTGTCCTTTTTTAGGGTGTGCATGGCTTGTTGGCAATTTACCAAAGCAAGGTTTTAATGTTTTATCTTTTGCCTGGGCCTTTCTCATCTGCTTATGAGAATAAACTAGTGGTGGTTCCTCCTCCGTTCTACTAGGGGTCGACCTGACCTGAAGCGTGGCCATTACCACCGGTTGTACAGGGCTTCCTAGAAAAACATATTTGCTTCCTAACACCAGCGGGTAATTAGGGTCGTCACACACGGCTGCTCTAATCACTCCTTCCACGTACCTTGTCTCTACATTGATCTCGGCTACGGGAAGTGTCATGGTGGATATTCCCTTTACGGCCCCTTGTATCTCCACTTTCTCTGTGGTATACTGTTCAGGGTGCACTAGGGTTGCACTCACAACTGAGTCATATTCTAAACCTGAATCGTAAAGGCACCTAACCTTGGCCCCATTACATGTCACTTCTTCACAGATGGGGGGATGTTGAAGATTTATATGATTCTCTGTCAGTTTCTTCTTCCCCTTGTCCACTGTTATCATGCATGCCGCGTGATATGGAGGAACTTTCCTACCACATTCACTAGTATTATGATTATGCATCCTGCATATTTGACAATATTTTCCTTCCTGTCTGAAGGGTTTCCTGTTATCATATTTCCTTTCATTGAATTGTGGGATTTTATTTTTATAGTCATTTCGTGGCCTATCAAACTGGTGCTTACCTTTGTTTTGATCTCTATGATCAAATTCATTAAAGTTTTGTGGTGCCTGATAATTGTCTACCTGCCTCTTCTTATTACCTGTTACTTCTGCCTGAGCTGCTTGATACCTTTCTGCAACATTTAGCAACTCACCCAGCCTCTCTGCACCTTGTTCCATGAAAAACTTTCTCAGGTCTGGAGCCATGGACTCTCTTAGTTGTTCTATAAGGACCATTTCCTTAAGATCTTGGGTTTTCCCCAGAGAAGTCCATTTCTCCAAGTATGTCTCTAACCGTGCAGAGAACTGGTGATAGGTTTCACCTGACAGTAGTTTAGCATTCCTAATTTTTTTCCTATAAAATTCTGCGTTCTTTTCATATCTTAACAAAAGAGCCTGCTTTAGCATGTCATAATTTTCTTGATCACCTCTGCTCATTTTGGCAAAAACTTCATAAGCTGCCCCACGAAGCCCTTGAGATAACTTTAAGCTCCACCTTTCTCTCTCTAACCCATACGTGGTAGCTAATAGTTCATATCTATTTAGATAGCTCTCAATATCATCGTCTTTCTCAACAAAATGATCTAAATGAAAGTTCATAGCTGAGGTTGAGGCTCCCTGACTAGCAGTGGCATCAGAGGTAAAGGGACTGGCACCATTTTCAGGAGCATGGCCTTGAAACTCAAACTCCCTTAGTCGTAACTCATGGTCCCTTTGTAATCTCTTCTCCTCCTTTTCTGCTTCCCTCTCTGCAGCCTGTCTTCTTTCCTCGGCTTCCCTTTCTGCCTTTTTTTCTTCTCTTTCGGCAGTCAATCTTTTTTTCTCTCTTTCTGCCTCCAATTTCTTAGCCTCAGCCTCAATCTGCAGCCTCTTAGTCTCAGCCTCTAACCATCTTTCGGCCTCTTTTTCTAATCTTCTTTCTTCCCGTTCAATATATTTGTCACATTCAGCAGTGACATAAGCAATCATAATTTGCCCGTCCATTCCTAACTCTTTTGCAGTCTGCACAGCAGCAGATCGAAATTTGGCCAGGTCCGCCATTTTCTAACAGGTAAATGTATAAAATATTTAACTAAACAATTTTATCTATGACTAATTAACTAAGGACCACCACAGGCACTGAGAGCTCAACCTTATTTATTTTCACCCAAGGATACCTTTTAAATTTTTATTATTCCCAATATATATATTATAGGAGAAAGTTCAATATCCCGGGAGCGAGACCCCAATATATGTGGTAAAATGGGATGTTATAAATATTTATAGGGGACTTAGTGTACTGACTGAGATCAGCTGTGAAGGTATCTGTATCTAATAAGTGTGGTGTATTACAGATGACCTTACTTGCTACCACATTTATACCTCAGTCAGAATTATTCTGGAATATTGTGATGACTACGTTAAATGTCTAGGGTTATGAAAATGATGAAGTGTAAGTCACAACAACAACAGACAGATAAACAATTTATTTTATTCCACAACACTTTACAACACTGTGACACTCACACACATATAACACTCTATAAGACTATTTTAAATGAGTCAAGTGTTTAAGTTTAAAAATATATGTATTAATTACTGTCAATAATAGATATCCTGATTCAACTACACAGTGAACCAGGAATCACAATCAAATGTAATTACAAGTAATATGTACACAGTTTATAAATATAATCTTGGTATTGACATATTTTATTGTTATTATTCTATGTGTGTAATTTGTGCAGTAGTAATATGAGGTAATACTGGTTTTGTTCAAGCTTGGTTGTTGTTTGTCATCATGACTTCAAGTGTTTGATTATCTTGGAAATAGTATTGGGAAAAGTTCACAGTTCCTGTCATTCGAACCAATTAATTGTCCCTCTGTGTTTATTAAAATGTCAATTTTTGAGGGGGCACATAATGTTGAGCTACTCTGGCCACAGAAGCTTATCTTTCGTGATGACGGCAGGAAAAGACTCCTCTGCTCGATTGCTTCCTGTGTTCTGGAGACACCTCAATGGTCGCTATCTGGACCAAGGAGTATGCTGTCAGCCTCTGAATTCAGCAAAACTCAGACCAGGTGCTGCTTCAATAACTTAGGACCACGGTCCCTGAAACAAGAAGGTTGTACCTCCTATTTCAGAACTAATTTATAATCTATTTCCAGACTGAACACAATACATACAAACACTGAGTTCAGAGCGGTAGGCCAACTGCCAGCTTCATCTGAAACAATTTACACCAGTATACTCCTCCCTAATGGTTACTACGCCTCTGCAATTCCAGCACAGGTTGGAGCACTATTTAGGCCTTGCCTCATGTTTGCCACTGAACCACACACATATACAGACATAAATTATCAATTTACATTCAATTTTCATTAAAAAGATATTGAATATATCAAGCTTACCACAATTCATGGAAATAATACACAGATACGTTGACTGGCAATGAATATGGCACAAACTCCGATCTGCCTCTGTCCCAGACTTTTATTTCGAAAAATATGATCTGGCTCTCAACGCACTGTTTCTTTAGTAAGTTTATTTTAAATGTGGCACTGAACTGACGCTCCTAATTGCCTATATTGGTGGGTCTAACCAATCGGGCCATGTTTACACAGCTTTTCAAAAAAGGTACTCCTACTCACGTTTCCCTAACAACAAAGAATTAGTATTTGTAGCCCGACTAATCGTGTTTAGCCTTACATTTACTTCTATCCAATCAAATAGGATTTTACATGGTGGCCCATTTCCCGTAAAATAGTGGTTCCAAAACATGCCACTGTGCGATTATTATTTGGTGTTGTCTGACACCCTCACTATTTTCTTTTGGCTATAATTTGTTAATTCCTAGACTATTTGCGTAACACTTAACATATTCTTTGTCAGCAAGTCCTAAGGAACCCAACTATATATATTTAATGGGGCTAAGGGGCTGCGTTCAAAATATGCATTTTCTTCTACCACCCGTTCACTTCGATACGATGTGGTGTCTGGGTACTGTCAGGCTTTCAAACGTAAACCAGTATAATGTCATGTTTTCTAATAAGCGTTTTTCAGGTTTTTAAACCTAACTCTCGTATGGGTAGTGTTTTTTTATCACTGTCCATTTGAAAAAAGTTAGTGCTTCTGGCCTTACGCGCGTGATGGCATTAATTTTGTATCGCGAGACGCGTGTTAGCGTTGCATGCGTTCCTGCTTTCAGCCCTCGCTCTCTCTTTCTATCCTAAGTCCATCTGTCCTTTCGTTTATGTTAACGTAGTGTATAAAATGAAATTAATGGAAGTATTAATTTAGGTCATTAATCAGCTTGCGTATCTCAAGGTTTTCTTAGAAATGCAGTACACGTTTTATTGTAGAAAGCGTGTAGTGATGCAGTAGGCTTTACTATCAACGTGAAAGCGTGAGAATATGCAGACGAAGCATAAAAAACAAGGGGGATTTTTGTACGCCATTGTGACAGCACTGTACTTTTACCATTTCTCTTTCCTTTTATTGAATTTATGTGTTAGGCTTTACATTTTCCTTTTAATTTATATATGTGTATTTAGAATTTCACGACAATGATGATGATGGTTCTTCTATCGGCTAACTTCTGTTAAAAGCGCTGATTCTGCACAGCGTAGGTATTTAGAGAGGTATACTTCCCTTGAATTACGACTGTCAGGAGTCGGGATAAAATAATGTTCACTGCTGTGGCTGGTAACAATATAAATCTGGGTTTGGTAAGTCCAGAGTTAAAAATGTATTGTCCTCCAATACTCTCTGGCGAGTGCCCGTTTACAAATGAAATCGGTGACACACATGCCAAGAAAAGGAGAAAATAACAAATCCAAAAAAAGAAAAAGACCGCTGGCCGCCCTTGTGATCAGGTCTGCGAAGAATAAAAGAAACATTTATATAAAATATATATATATAGGGGCTAATCCTATATCTACACACAGACGGGACAAGACGATCTCTTCTCCACTCCGTCAGTCCTGATTAAATTTAGCAGACGCCGCTGGCGCTGAGTTCTTTCGGACTGAATTATGTTAATTCGCTCGCCCCTGCTCACGCCGGCGTTCAGCGTACAATGTAAATTATTATTTAATCTCTCCATACGCGCTCCCTAAACCATGATCGCCTGTCATTAAATAAATATTAAATTTTCGGCTTCTGTTAGTTCATCCACACCATCATAGCTGGCAGACGCTGGAACTGGTTTGGTCATTGTTGCATACATATTTTTGAATGCACAGATTACAAAAATACGATATGTCTATTTAATAGGGAAAATATATATTTGTATTTATTTGTGTACGAAAATGCTTCCCTTGGGAAAGCGAGATAATCCATGATTGATTTATACGTTTGATTATATGGATGATCTCTCTTGATATTGATTCGGCGTATGAATATGGAAGTCATGTCAGTTCTCGTTTGTTAGGGCCAGAAAATAGATTGATCTTGTTCAATATGTTTATGGCCTGAATTTATATGTATTACTTGTCTAGTACAAGAAGATTCAGTCCTATATTGTATATCTTCGTATGCTAAGGTCGGACTATACCGAACTGTGGCGGAGGTATCCGTTGTCCTAGAGAGTTGTAGTGAGTTCCGAAGAAGCTGGTCGTAATGGCCGGGTGTGTGTTTTCTAGGGCTGGTCCTGTTAAAGGTTAAAAGTGATTTGTGGATGATTTTTCCATAAGGAAAGAATGTCTCTGCGAGAGTATTATGTCAGAGACTCTTCTCATGTATTTCATTATGTTTAAATTCAGACTCCAGGTAAAGCCAGACCCTTTTTCCTTTGATGATCTCCTTATGGTTAGACCTAGATGAGACATCGTATTTTCGAGCATCGTTGGTCGCTTAAATATAGATTGATGAAGATGACAGGTTCCATCAGCGCTTATGTCTTTATGAAGCAAACTTCTGACTAAGGGACTGTATGGAAACTCTAAGAAAGTCTATATATACAAGTTATGAATTAACTCTGGCTTATGATTATCCTCCCGCTGGGCGAGTGAGCAAAAACTCAGGGAAGGAAGCCATGTTGTATTCCTGTCATCATTACGGATCACTGTCCAGAGAACGGATCACGAATCTTATTATTCAGACAGTGGCACGGAGATCTCATTAAGATTAAAACCCCTATCGTGGTTTAACTTGGTTACCTAAATATTTAACATATACAGCTGGAGAACTTAGCCAAAGGAAAGGTTCGTCCAGTGAACTCTTTGCATGTTTACACACACATACCCACTGATGCGTTCAGTCAGTTAAGGGATATGAAAATAGTCCGCCAGAACATTGAATGACTATTTAATATTGAATGCTGCATGAAATGTACTACTATTCTACTGCCTAATGATTTGCTATGTCAACATACTCATGACTGTATTCCGTGCTGTCCAAGTGTGTGCGTCATTATTAAAAGCATAGAAACGTCAACAGCGGTTCCTAACATCATTGACTTGTACAAGAGTGTGAGTGAAACATTATCAAGTGTCAACTACATCGAACAGTACACCATTCGCGTATTTCCCACTCTCACACTACATCAACATGGCCACTAGATACAATCCTGCGTCGGTTGAGTTGACCTTTGCTCCCCCTGGAGCCTCCATCAGATTCGCCACTGGTTTGCGTAAGGAGAATGAAAGCAGTACCTTACAGCATGCCTGGTAACACTGCAGAGACACGATACACCACTAAATAGTTATTATTCTATACTATTCTACAGTAATCTACAGTGGTGGCCAGTGTGGGGAATCTTTGTTGTACTTGCCTGTCTCATGTGTAACGAGCAGGAAGAATACTCTACCCTTTACAGTGATGACCACCAGTACCACCTGGGGAACGATTACTTGACAGTAGTCCCATAGCAAACACTGCCTCGCTGTCTTTGCCTTCCCTAACTCAGGATTAGAGTGAGTTACCCATTTACAGCACAGCTGGGTAGACTGGAGCATGCCTGGTATCATCAACCCAGTACAACGCAGTACTCTACAGTAGTGGCCAGTAAAACAACAGTAATCTACAGTGGTAGGCCAGT
Source organism: Oreohelix idahoensis (assembly GCA_024509875.1). Classification (NCBI taxonomy): domain Eukaryota; kingdom Metazoa; phylum Mollusca; class Gastropoda; order Stylommatophora; family Oreohelicidae; genus Oreohelix; species Oreohelix idahoensis. The sequence goes on along the minus strand of JAMPIV010004260.1, from coordinate 161,115 downwards.
TTCCTGGGTCCAGCCTTCGCAGTCTTGATGATTGAAGTCACCAAGTATAACAAGAACGTTTATTTTGGCAAAATGTGACACACATCAACACCAGTAGGAATTATACAGTCGATGTCAGCTTGACCTGTTCTGACAAGTGAAATGAATCTGGGTCAATGCTTGTTGACATTTTTTGCAGTACAGAGCTTCTTCTTCTTCTTCTTTCGTTCGCTTGAAATATATTGTCTATATCTGCAATGTTGTTTCTTGTATAAACTTCACTGTCTTTTGTAGTTCATACAGGGGTCCATATAGTTTTGCTTCCAGTGTTGTTTCTCTGGGCCAGTGGGTTTGCCTCAATATATCATATTCGGGGCAATCTTGCAGTACGTGCTCCGCTGTCTGGGGTGCCTGTCCACATGTACACATGGCTGAATTGCCAATCTTGAATTTTGTATACATGTGGCTGCGGAGGCGGTTGTGTCCTGTTCTGAGGCGCAGAATGACTATTTGTTCTGATCTGTTCATAGCTTGGTAGTCATCCTGCGTTGATGTTGGTGGCTTTCTGATAGATTTGATCATCTTTTTCTTCTGATGGTACGTTACTGGTACATCCGGTTGTTCGTCTGCAGCACCTTCTTTAGCCAGTCCGTCTGCTCTCTCGTTTCCTGGTATTCCACAGTGAGACGGTATCCACTGCATGGCGACCCTGCGCTGGTTGCACAGTTCAGAAAGTAGGGCCTGTATAACTGGCAATTTTCTGGACTGAAGTGCTTGGAGTGCTGATCTTGCATCTGTCAGGAATACTACAGGCTGTGGACCGAGATTGGTGTTCAGTAGTTTCTCAGTTGCCACCTTGATTGCCTGGACTTCTGCATCATAGTTGTTACAGAATTTCCCCGTTGGTACTCTGACCGTATCCCTAGTGTTGTTTGGGTATTCTATGTACACTCCTGCTCCTCCATTCTTTACTGCATTCTGTGCTGACCCATCCGTGTATACTCGGACCCAGAGGTCCTGTGGGTATTTATCATCCAGGAAACTGAGAGTGACTGTCCTACGTTGCACGCTGTTCTGTTCATCCCTGTCGAATATTCCTTTCACTTTTGTGTGGATGTGTACTGGTAGTCCATGCTCCTCTCTCCAAGGGGTTTGTTCTGGCACAGACTTTAGAGGGCTGTTAACTTCAGGCAGGTCTGAGGTTTGTCTACGAAATCGTTTGGCCTGGTGGATAAAGCTGCTTCTTTTCAGTCGCCCCATTGCTAGGTTTTGGAATCTGTCCTTCATTGGATGGCTCGGCATACAGAGGAACTTTTCTGCCTGTGTTAGCTTTTTCGTGTCTCTGCGTTCTCTCAGTGCTTGTATCCTCCCCATTTTCTCCATCTCCACTATAGGCGTTGATTTCATTGCCCCCGTGATGACCCTAAGCGCCTGGTTTTGCACCTTATCTAGCTCTTGTAATGTGGTGTTTGATGCTGGACACCACGCAGCTGACCCATATTCCAGGTGTGGTCGTATGCCCTGCTGGTAAACTTTACTAAGTATTTTCCCGCTGGCTCCCCATGTGGTTCCACTTAGTTTTCTCAGGATGGCTAGCTTCCTCCTGGCCTTTGTTTCTGCCTTGTTGATGTGCTGCTTCCATGTCAGCCTATCATCGAATGTAACTCCGAGATAGGTGGGTTGTTTATCTTCTCTCAGGAGCTCTTTGTTTATCTTGATGACACCAGCTTTTTGTTTGGGAGAGAGGGTGAAGAGCGTAGTGCTGCACTTGTCTGTGTTGATGCTGACACACCATCTATTTGCCCATGAGGTTAAGGCATCTATAGCTCTTTGTAGCAGTTTGGTGGCCACTGTTGCATGCTCATCTGTGCACCATATTACCAGGTCATCAGCGTACATTGCCACTTTCATTCCATGTGGTAGTTCAGCAACCAGGTCATTGATGTAGACTAGGAAAAGTGTGGGGGACAGAACCCCTCCCTGAGGGACGCCATGACGCAGTAGAATTTTCTTACTCTTCAGTACAGAGCTGAAAACTTTGAAGGACATAAACTGTTCGGTTGTTACAGTGTTTGATTACCTTGCTAAAGAAGAACATAAGTGTTGTTATTTCATCGGTGGATCTTCTCATGCTCAAAAAAATTTAACAATGTAATAAGATAGTTCAATAATTTAAAATTGATTAAAAGTGCCAGTTTATTTTGATTAAAAGCTGTGCCATTAAAGTGAAAGCTGAACATACTTTGCAACACATTCTATCCACAACACATATATTGTATTATATGCATTTATGTTTTACATGTATTTATGTTTACATGTTATTTGTTGTGTGTTAAGTTAGTTTATATGTTGCGGGTCTAAGGTTGGGCGGCGACTAGTACAAGGTATACCGAGTGACATTGGTCTGGTACTAGTGTTCTATAGGTACAAATTTTCTTAATTGGAAATTTGTTAGCAACAATTTTTTGCTATTTCTGTTAGCTGTGATGACTGTGTTCATATTTGTTTTTGTAATATTTTTTCTGTTCTTTAGTTTTGTTTTGGTTTGTTTGTATTTGTAGGCCTACCCTTTGCTATCTTTCAGTTCTATACACAATTTATATCTATACACTGTAGCGTCATTTGTTTTGTTTAGTTCTATTGCAGTTATCATCACAGATTCTGTGACTGTTTACTTTAGTTTCCTATTTAATTTAATTTGATTTCTGCAATTGTTTTCATATTGTCTTTTCTTGTTTGTCCTTGTTAATGTCTTTAGTTGACAGATGATATATGAGGTATAGTTGAATACACTTACATTATAGTACAGATCAGTACTTTATGATTATTATTGTTATACAAGTAAATAGTACAAGACCTTTGTAAGGCTTGTCTCCCACAGTGATTGGGATAGAAAATATTATTTTCCACAGGTACTCAAGTGATCATTGATTACATTAAGGAAGTATACAAGACCTTTGTAAGGCTTGTCTCCCACAGTGTTTGGGATATACAGATATTGTTTTCCACAGGTACTCAAGTTATCATTTGTTATATTATAAACAAGATAACCATATAAGGTTTGTCTCACACAGAGATTGTGATTGTGAGCTGATTATTCAACTTATTATAAACTTGTGGTTGCATTACTTGGAAATATATATAATGGGTGGGTTTGAAAAAAAATCGAAAAAAGGTGATTCGTCTTACGAGGACAAAAGACAAAGAAAATAGTCTACGTTACGGCCACAAGGCCTTCGTCAGGAAAGGAAAGAAAGTGAAGTCTAGATAGGACACATAAAAAACTTAATAAAATAATAAAATAAAAACTGGGTACTTCCCTGAAGGCAAGAACCGAAATTCGCTGTCTGTTGAAGAGCGCGTGGCTGAACAGAAAGCGACTTCCGCCGCCGGGTGTACACAATACATACTGAAAAACTAAAAAACGAAACCGGACAATAAACTACTCAACGGGATAAAAGTGGTGTTGCCATGGGAACGAAGATGGGTCCCAGCTATGCCTGTCTATTCATGGGCCACTTGGAGCATCAGATATGGCAACAATACTCCGGTCCTTTCCCTGGGTTTTACCGCAGATATATCGATGATGGCATAGGTCTCACAGATATGTCTGAGACTGATTTACACCGCTTCATCGACTTTGTGAACTACTTTCACCCCACCATTAAGTTCACCTCCCTCGTCTCCACAGTTTCTGTCAACTTCCTTGACATTACTATTTCTATCACGCCCTCCGGCCTTAATACCTCAGTATACTACAAGCCGACAGATGCCCACAGCTACCTCCTGTATACCTCTTCTCATCCTCGGGCCTGTCGTGACTCCCTTCCTTTTTCACAACTTCTCCGCCTCCGCCGTTTATGCCAAGACGACGATGACTTCCACTTACGAGCAAATGAGATGTTGGATTTCTTCCGTAACCGACTTTATCCAGAACATGTTCTCACCTCTGCTCTCCAACGTGTGCTCCCCATCTCTCGTCAGGAGGCCCTCATACCTCACCATAAATCCACTTCGGATAGAGTCAAATTAATCTTGACCCATCACCCTCATAGTACTACTGTCAAACAGATCCTTTTCCGCCACCTCCCTATCCTCCAAGCAGAGCCTGTGACCCAAAAAGTATTCAGTGAAGCACCTTTGGTGGCATATAGACGTGACAAGAACTTGAAGGATCTTCTTGTTCACAGCCGTCTCCCAAAGGAGAATGCCACTCACTTTGGCACACTACCCTGTGGTCGGACAAGATGCAACACGTGCAAGTATGTCACCTCAACCCAGAAGGTGTCCTTTCCTAAGGCTACGTACACCATCACTAGTAGCTTCACGTGTGAATCGCGCAATGTCATTTATACGATCATATGTAAACGTTGCTGCAAAACCTATATTGGCCAAACAGGCAAACGACTTGGGGACAGATTCAGCCAGCACTTAAATGACATCGCTCAGCAAAAGTCCACACCAGTTGCCATACACTTCAATGGTCCTGACCACCATGGTCCCATCGACATCCAGGTCACAGCGATCCGATCCTGCTCCTCTGACACTGCCAGCCGAGAACAGCTTGAGAACCGTCTTATACACCGCATGGGGTGTCTAAAACCAGCCGGTCTCAACACTTTTCACACCTTTGTCTGAGGTCACCCTTTCCTCTCTTGCTCTATTTGACTCTTTCCACTCTTATCCTATTCTTCTATTTGTATGCCATATACATTTTTTAATTTCATATTTATTTATCTCCCACTCATTCTGTCCTCTTCTATTTCCAGTCCCCACTTTTATCCCGTTGGGTAGTTTATTGTCCGGTTTCGTTTTTTTAGTTTTTCAGTATGTATTGTGTACACCCGGCGGCGGAAGTCGCTTTCTGTTCAGCCACGCGCTCTTCAACAGACAGCGAATTTCGGTTCTTGCCTTCAGGGAAGTACCCAGTTTTTATTTTATTATTTTATTAAGTTTTTTATGTGTCCTATCTAGACTTCACTTTCTTTCCTTTCCTGACGAAGGCCTTGTGGCCGTAACGTAGACTATTTTCTTTGTCTTTTGTCCTCGTAAGACGAATCACCTTTTTTCGATTTTTTCGATTTTTTTTCAAACCCACCCATTGTATTCCACGTCTTACCGCAGTTCCCCTCAACTTCCTCGGAAATATATATATAATCATACACTATTGATACTATAGAGTACTTAGATTATAAAGGTGATTATACAAGCTCTTTATTAGAGACTTGTTTCACACAGTGTTGTGGTAAAGTGATACTTATTTAGAGACTTCTTCCCAGTGAGGTTGGTACAAGGTCTTTGAATAATACTAAGAGAGTAAAATAGAGTGAAGTGACTATACAAGTCTATAGTATAGACTTACCTCCCATTTAAGTAGGACAAGGTAATTTATTTACTTTTTCAGGTAAACTAGTCTCATATTATTAGACATAATGTCAGACATAAGTGATATGATGGATCATTTTCTTCGAGAGTCAAGAAGATTACGTTTATTTGGTGATGATTGTGAGCATTATGCCACAGAACATTTTCTACTCCAGATGAGTAAAGATTTAAAAGGATTTGCCCTGTGTAATTTTGGTTACGCTTATTCACAGGAGAAAGCTTTGAGGCTTTCTAAAGTACTATCAACACTTTTCTATGATGATGGAAAACCAACTACTCAGAACAGTGTTGAATTGCAGACTCTGAAAAAAACGATAAATGAGCTTCAAAGTGATAAGAAAGCTCTTACTGATAAGTTATCAGCAATGAATGATGAAAATGCTACATTGAAGAGTAAAGTGACTCAATTGATAGCTGATAATAGGAAATTTGGTGAATTCTCTCTTAGACAGAAAAAAGAGTTAGAAGATGAAGTTACCTCATTAAAACAGATGATGAATAATCAGGTAGATAAGGTGAACTCTTCTACGCTTGATTTAAAACTACTTTGGAAGATTATAGAAACATTAGCTCTTCCTAGTGAGAATAAATTGAGACAATCTCAACTGGAAAAGGAGAAAAAAAAAGTTAGAAGTTGAAGTGAGCTTAATGAAGAACAATCATCTTGATAAAGAACAGTCTCTTGATAGTGAGCTAAAGCAAGTCAAAATGGACTGTGAGATGTTAAAAGTTCAGGCTCAGGAACGGGAAAAGTCCTATAATAAAACACTTTTTGCTCTCTTGCATGAAAATAGTAATCTCGAGAGCCAACTTAAAGAAAAAAATGCAATATTCCCTGAGAAGGATATGGTTGTTCCTGGAGAGACTGAAGCTAAGAGACATGAAGATGACTTACATAAAGCAAACTTAGAACTTGCTAGTGCGCAAGAAATGTGTCGCAAAGTACAACTTCAGGCCGGACAAGACAAGAAGTCTTATGAAGAAACAATTCTGGAGTTGACACAGTTAAGAGCGATAAAGGAAAACGATAAGAAGGTTGATGAACTTAGTCATCATAGTGCTATGGAAGCACTGAAACTTGAACTTGTTCAAGAAAAGGCTAAGGTTTTAGAAACTACATCTCAGTTGACAATATTGAAAAAGGATCTTCAAGATAGCATTGCTAAAGAGGAGTCTCTTATTTCTCAGTTACATGTTACAAAGTTAGATTATAACTGGGAAGTTAGAACTAATGAGAAAACTCAGAAAGCTTTTTCTAGAGAGAAAGCTGTTGCAGAAGTGGAAATTGCAAAACTTCGCAACAGGATTGATGGGTTATTGGATATTGTGTTGAACAATAGAATGTTATCTACTACTAAGGTGGATAGATTTAAACATAAACCTCATGGTCAATATGTTGCTAATGCAAAGAGCCAGCCGCTTGCACTCAATGCTCACAGCAACACTAAACATTATGTAAACAAATCTTTTCGTGGAAAATATACTTTCCCACGAAATAACGATACTGCCTCTAGTGGGAGTTGGCGTGAGGCCGACAAAAGTAAATCAAGTGTCAGTCTTTTGGATCACGGTGAGGACTTTGATAAATGTCATGACAAGATTCCTCAGAAAAACCGTGCATCGACTTTTTAAGGTTCTGATAGATTGGTAAAAGAGAATAAAACTGTTAGTACACATCGTACTCAGCCCAAGCAGTACGATCCTTCTGTTAAGCACATTGCCACAGGCAAAAATAACAACAATTGTGCTAGAAAAGATAATCATAATTATGAACAGCGCCAAGGGCGTTCATTACGTGTTAATTTTCCTTTTTCACGTAATGGTTCTTTTTCGAAGAACTGGAAGCAATTTGATGTTGCTCAACATTATAATTCCACTAACTATAGGAACTTCAATAGAGGTTGCCAACCTTATGATAATTATTTTTGTGGACAACAAAACCCTACTGATAGGAATTTTGATCATAAGGGGAATAATAAGTACAATTATGGTAACTGGAGTTCAAATAAGAGAAATGGTCTCAACAGAGATCATAATTTTGATAGATCTCGTTACGACGGTAGATCTCAACATGAGTCCACTTAAGTTTATTGTCTTAACATTTCCTGATGCACTTCCAGACTTATGTCTGTCCTTAATATATCATATATTGATTGTATCACTACTTAGCGGCTCATTGATGTATATTCACCGCTGATCTTTGGATGTTTTTTCGTCTTTGATAATCATGATGTTAAAATACCTAAGATGAAATTTTTGGATAAACTAGTGTAGAAATTGTGGCATTGCCAGTATTGTAGTATGCGTTGGTGACACCTCTCTGGAAATATTTATACTCAGGGAAAAACTTTCTCTGGTTCCTGAGATATATTCTCACTTGTCGTGCCATATGACGACTTAGCCTTACATTAGGCGTTACATTTGTTGGGAATGCTTATCATCTGCTCATTGTTATTCGTGCGTTGTGAGCCTATTGTATGTTGCTCCTGGATGTATTTCAAAAAAAAATGTACCATTTTTTTTCCCACGGGGTGTGGTAATCTGTTGCATACATATTTTTGAATGCACAGATTACAAAAATACGATATGTCTATTTAATAGGGAAAATATATATTTGTATTTATTTGTGTACGAAAATGCTTCCCTTGGGAAAGCGAGATAATCCATGATTGATTTATACGTTTGATTATATGGATGATCTCTCTTGATATTGATTCGGCGTATGAATATGGAAGTCATGTCAGTTCTCGTTTGTTAGGGCCAGAAAATAGATTGATCTTGTTCAATATGTTTATGGCCTGAATTTATATGTATTACTTGTCTAGTACAAGAAGATTCAGTCCTATATTGTATATCTTCGTATGCTAAGGTCGGACTATACCGAACTGTGGCGGAGGTATCCGTTGTCCTAGAGAGTTGTGGTGAGTTCCGAAGAAGCTGGTCGTAATGGCCGGGTGTGTGTTTTCTAGGGCTGGTCCTGTTAAAGGTTAAAAGTGATTTCCATAAGGAAGGAATGTCTCTGCGAGAGTATTATGTCAGAGACTCTTCTCATGTATTTCATTATGTTTAAATTCGGACTCCAGGTAAAGCCAGACCCTTTTTCCTTTGATGATCTCCTTATGGTTAGACCTAGATGAGACATCGTATTTTCGAGCATCGTTGGTCGCTTAAATATAGATTGATGAAGATGACAGGTTCCATCAGCGCTTATGTCTTTATGAAGCAACCTTCTGACTAAGGGACTGTATGGAAACTCTAGGAAAGTCTATATATACAAGTTATGAATTAACTCTGGCTTATGATTATCCTCCCGCTGGGCGAGTGAGCAAAAACTCAGGGAAGGAAGCCATGTTGTATTCCTGTCATCATTACGGATCACTATCCGGAGAACGGATCAGGAATCTTATTATTCAGACAGTGGCACGGAGATCTCATTAAGATTAAAACCCCTATCGTGGTTTAACTTGGTTACCTAAATATTTAACATATACAGCTGGAGAACTTAGCCAAAGGAAAGGTTCGTCCAGTGAACTCTTTGCATGTTTACACACACATACCCACTGATGCGTTCAGTCAGTTAGGGGATATGAAAATAGTCCGCCAGAACATTGAATGACTATTTAATATTGAATGCTGCATGAAATGTCCTACTATTCTACTGCCTAATGATTTGCTATATCAACATACTCATGACTGTATTTCGTGCTGTCCAAGTGTGTGCGTCATTATTAAAAGCATAGAAACGTCAACAGCGGTTCCTAACATCCATACGACGAACTAACTTCTTCTTCTTCTTCTTTGATCATTAGCCGCCGACCGTCAAAGCAGTTAGTGGCCATCACGCCTAGTGGCGTCTTGTAGGGCAACAACAAATTGATTCCACTTTGCTCGGTCGGTGGCCATCCTTCGTACAGTGCCCCAACTCTGGTTCATTCTTTGCATCTCAGCCTCCACAGTCCTCCGCCAGGTTGTTTTTGGTCGGCCTCTCTTTCGTTTTCCTTCAGGGGTCCAAAGCATAGCTGTTCTTGTGATGGCATCGGGGTCTCTTCTGGGGACATGGCCAACCAAGCTCCAGCGTTTGCCAGCTATGATGGTGTGCATGTCCTCTTGCTTGCTACAAGTAAGCAGATCTTGGTTAGTGATGGTATTCGGCCAAAAGATTCGGTGAATTTTTCTTAGGCATGTTGTGTGAAAAGAGGACAATTTCGACATTTCCTTCTCTGTAACTCTCCAGCATTCCGCACCATAGAGAAGCACAGAAAGCACACAGCTCTGATATAATCTTAATTTTGTGCTTGTGCTGTATTGGGAACGTGCTTGCCTGTCTGAGAACTATTATGATAGACAGATGCTCGCGTGAGAGGACGAGGTAAACACAGCCTGATTTGCTTCCCTGTTATGACTGACAGGTCACGCAGTTTGTAAACATTTCGTTAGCTCGTGTTAAAAGAAAAGAAGGCGGGACAAAATGGTACGTTGCAGAAATAGACAGTTGGTATATATGCCTGTTTAGCTAGCAAATCAGAAGGCAGCTATTAGGTTGCAATAAGCTGTCAGATTATACTGTACTCTTTTTCCATTACACGTCACAGTCTCTATTTTTCTTAACGAGCCATTTTCTGGAGACCTTCTACCTAATATCTCATAGGCTATTCCTGGCGAAAACTACTGTAGTAGTTGCCCCAATACCACACGACACCGGGCCATTTCCCGTTGTGAGGCCTCCTCATATTATTTGGGAAGAGAGGCAACACATTATTTAACATAAAGACAGGCATGTAACGAATGTTCAGGGCGGGTCCCCTGAGAGATGAGGCCCTGGTCATAGGCCATCAGGTGGGGCCTGCTACTAGAGCTTATCAGTTAGCATGTCTCCATTTCTTTTCTTACTAGCAATAGATTGGGTTATGAAAACATTGACATCACACAACAGAAATGGAATTCAGTAGAATCTGACTAAACAGCTTGATGATCTGGATTTTGCAGATGACTTGGTTCGTCTGTCCCATAACCATAATCAGATGCAAGACAAAATAAAAATATTTGATGAGAGGTCACAACAAGTGAGTCTGAAAATAAACAGGTAAAATACAAAGGTAATGAGAATAAATGCAAGAAATGATAACAAGGTTGAACAAGAAGAAACACCACTAAAAGATGTAGAATCGTACACATATTTTGGCAGCAATATAGACAAAGTTGGAGGGAAAGATAATGAAATCAAAATAAGAACACAAAAAGCAAGAGGAGCTTTCATTGCATTGGAAAATATATGGAGATCAAGAGAAATCAAGTCCAACACGAAAATAAGAATCTTCAACTCAAATGTAAAGTCAGTCCTATTGTATGGCTCTGAAACACGGAGAACAAAAAAAAAAAAAAACAATAACCAAACGGCTACAAACTTTCATAAACGAGTGGTTGCGAAGAATAGAAGGATTGAAATGGTATGACAAAGTCACAAATGTGGAACTGATGACAAAAGCCAGACAAGCGCCGGTGGAACAAGAGTTGAGAAGAAGACGCTGGCGATGTATAGGACACACTTTGAGGAAACCTGTTGAAAGCATTACTAGGTAGTCCTTGTTGTGGAATCCGCAGGGAAAGGTGCAGAGGTAGACAAAAAACATGGAGAAGAGAGCTAGATACAGAGGTGAAAATGAGGAGGAAAACATGGAAAGACCTTGAGCGGATGGCAAGTGACAGGAGGAGTTGGCATGTGTTTGTTGAAGGCATATGCTCCTCGGGGAGCTAAAGGGTATTGATTGATTGATGGAATATCCTGTTCAACCCCATGTTGGCCATATTTTATGTATCTAGTGTACTTTATTTTATATAACACTTTTTTTTTGTTTCTTACAAGCAGTAATTTTTGGTGTGTTTTTTTTTTAAATTTAAATCATGGCCTTTGTGGATGTCAATAATGTATGTGGAGTATCCAATTCTCTGCTTTTTAATATATCTGTCTGGTCTGTCGATACTCGCTGTAGTTTAGTTGACTGTATCTTTCTTCATTTCATTAATTGTAATTAATGTTTTTTTTCTATACCTGTTTTGTATTTATTGATTCTTTAGATGTGATATGATTATCGTGTTTTATTTTCCATTGAACTGATGTGGTCAACGTCATTGTCTTGATGTATGTTGTTTATCCGTATTCCTTTGTCTCAGATTGGGCGAGAAGAAACTTACACAACAAGCAGGAGAAAATGTCGAAAGGAACACTAGGAAAATAAGCAGCTGAGGGCTGTCACCTCAGGGACGCATTCCCATAGTCAGTTATGACTGAAGGGTTTGGTTTGGTTTTTGAACCCCGCACGTATTTTCTGTGCAAGGGATACTCGGTTCTTCTTCTTCTTCGTTCGTCCTGAAAAGGACGGTGGTTGCGTTGTGTCTGTTTACGCCTAAGCTGTGATATCTGCACCTTTTGGTCGACACATCCGACTTCAGCACGGCATTTTTTAGGGACCGGGTTTGCCTTCCCATTGCGATCCGCACTCGCTCAGCCAGACTGCACTGCTGCAGACTGTTTCCAGGACCACCACGTGGAGGTGGAGTGCGGTCTTGACCAGCTCTGGTTCGCTGGTCCTGATGCAAGCAGTACAGCTATGGGTCGCTGACTGCATTCACTATTGCTGTATCTTGGGGTCGCAATGATACCATATTGCCCACTCTCTCGCTATTGACATCTTTTTGTCTGCTGGGCTTTTCTTGGTTTTGGATTGGTGGTTTTTATTTGTTTGTTTGTTTTTCATATAATTCTTCTACTGATATTGAATGGACTTTTTGGTTGTTTTTTTGTTGTTTTGTTTTCCTTGCCATTCTAATTTGTTCTAGTTGTTATATGTTGGTTCTTGTTCTGGCAATATAAAATTTAATTATGTTGTGTAGCTCCCTGGGTAGGTCAACTTTCAGTACATTTTCCAGTGACAGTGATGTCGAGTTTTGGGTTCTCAAGTATTCCATTAGTGGTTTTCTGTGCTGTTCGTATTTTTTGCGTGTTAACACATAATGTGATATGGTGTTTTTCTCCAGACATGTTGCACAGTAGGGTTCCTCCACCACGAAATAGCCTGTTCCTAGTTGAAGTCTAATTAATTTTCTGTTGCATGGTATTTTTGGTTCTCTAGATATCTGACATGTCCGGGATGGATCTTTTAGCAGTTTATAGGCGTGTCTGCCTTTCTGGCTTTCTTTCCATTCCTTTGTTATAATATTTCTAATTATACTTTTGATCTTTGTTGTGCCTAAACCTGAGTTTACGTGGTTTGGGCTGCTTCTTCCTGTTTTTCCTTCCCTGTCGGCCACCTCGTTTCCTTCTATTCCCACATGAGAGGGTATCTATGCTAATAATATTACTGAACAGCTCCTATTATTTAGGTGTGTACTAAGTTGCAACACTTCTTATGCTGTCTGGACGACTACATTCATGTGGGTTTCTTAGTGCTTGAAGAGCTGACAGTGAGTCAGTTAGGATTGTTAGCTTTTTGGGGGGCTTGTCAGTAATTATTTCAAGTGCTTTTGCTATTGCCACCATTTCTGCTGTGAATATTGATGCGTTTTCAGTTAAACTAAAACTTTTCTTCAGCTTCCAGGCTGGTATGTGTATTCCTATTCCAAGTTCTTAATGTTCTATCTTAGATCCATCAGTGTATACTTTCAAGCTACCCTTAGTTATCTGTTCTATATATATTCTCTGGCTATGATTTTAATGCCGTTTTTTCCTGCTTTTTATTTATTATATCTGAAGAGAGTCAATATTTGGTTTCTTGAGCTCCCAAGGAGGAATCACTGGTGTGTATTTACTACTACATTTGATTGCATTTGCTATAATACTGTTTTTTTTTTCTATTTCCTCCATGCACTTCCATCCTATTGGGTATCTTGTAGGTTCCAGAGGGGTATCCCAGGTCATGGGGAAGTTCTTAACAAACATTGCATGGGCTGGGTGGTTTTTGTCGATTAGGACTTTGCCCATGTAATTCAGTCTAAGTTCTTTTCTTCTTAGCTTGAGGGGTATTATTCCTAGTGATATCTTTAGTACTTCAAGTGATGTTGATCTTGAGGCTCCAGCTATTGTGCATAGTGCCTGGTGCTATATTTTGCCCAATTTGTTCTTATTGCTGTGAGCTGCAGAGTCATATACTATGCTTGCATAGTCCATTTCCCCCCCTTACAAATGACCTGTAGAACATGAGAAGTGACTTGATGCTTGCTCCCCATCCACTGCCTTTTATGTATCTCATCATATTAGTGAGTCCTCTGCAGCTCTCAACCAGCTTGTCAATATATGTTTTTTCCAGTTTAGTTGTTGATCTAGTCATGCCTAAATATTTGGTTGTTTCTACTGTTTTAATTGTGTGCCCTTGGATTTTTATGTCTATTGTTTTATTTTTTTATAAATCTACCTCTACTGAATATCATTCCGACTGTCTTTTTAGCGTTTAGTTGGAAGCCCCACTTATCCATCCATTTTGCGATCTTGTTAATTTGGGCTTGCAGATCTGTATATAATTTGGGAAGGATTTTCCCCGTTCTCCAAATAGCTGCATCATCTGCAAATTGTGACAGTTTGTTTCTTCTGTTGCTGAATTCCTCTCCTAAGTCATTAACCATAATAGAAAATGGGGAAGGAGATAATACTGAGCCCTGAGGGATGCCGTTCTGTTGCGCGTATAGCTCTGATTTATCATTATTTACTTGTACTATAAAGTATCTGTCCTCCAAGAAGTTTTCTATGCAGTTGTATATGTTTCCAGCTATTCCTATCTTGTTAATCTTATATAACATACCTTCTCTCCAGCATTCATCGTATGCCCTTGCTACATCTAAGAATACGGCTACTGTTTTTGCATTTCTTTTAAATCCTGATATTACCTCATGTTCTAGTCTGATAAGCTGGTCCATAGTGCTTCTGTTTTCCCTAAACCCTGATTGGGTTGGGCTGTAAAGATTGTTCTTTTCCATGTGGTATTTTAATCTATTGTTCACCACAGTTTCCATTACTTTCCCTATGTGAGATGTCAAAGCTATTGGTCTGTAACTTAAGAGCTCGCATCATGGGCCTCCTTATCTGGTTTTAGTATTGGTATGACTACTGCTGCTTTCAATGCCTTTGGTGTTTTACCTGTTTTCCACATAACATTGAATAGAGAGGTTATTACTTCTATGGTGTATTTTGGTATCTTTTTTAGTATTTCGTAGCTTAGAATGTCGTGTCCTGATGCTGAGTTTGATTTCTCATTTATTGCTTTTTCTACTTCCTCTACAGTAATTTCAGAGTTTAGATAAGATTTCTCCCCAACATTATTTATCTCGTTTTTCCTTAGTTCTGTTATGAGTTTTTCTCTTCTTTCTATTTCTTTGTGCCCCAGGTTTTCCCAAGCACTTACATTAAGGGGCTATTATTGTTAGAAGAATACTATGAAGAGCTACAACACACACTTAAACCAGTCAAATCTACAGATGTGTTGATAGTAATGGGTGATATGAATGCAAAAGTAGGAAAAGGAAAATACAAGAAAATAGTAGGACAGTATGGATTAGGGACAAGAAATGATAGAGGAGACAGACTTATCCAGTTCTGTGAAGAAAACCAGCTGGTCATATGTAACACCTTTTTTGAACATCACCCAAGGAAATTATACACACGGAAAAGCCCAGGAGATGTAACACGAAATCAAATCGACTATATCATGATAAAACATAGATTTAAGAACAGTGTCACAAGTGCAAAGATACATCCTGGCGCCGACATAAATTCAGATCACAATCCAGTTGTCATCAAAGTAAATATAAAGCTGAAAAGAGCAGGAAACAGAAGACAGGAGGAACCCCAGATAGAAATATCAGCGCTGAAACAACCAGATATAAAACAGAAATATTTAATCGAAGTCAAAAATAAATACCAACAGTTATTGACAGAAAGCATGGAGCAGTATAGAAGAGAAAACCCAGAAGAAAAAGCAACCGCAAAATGGGAATGCTTAAAAACAAGCATACAATCAGCAAATGCAAATTTACCTAAAAAGGAGTCTAAGAAAAATCAAATTTGGATGACAGATGACATCTTGAATAAAATGGCAGAAAGAAAGAAAGCAAAAAATACTCCAGAATATAAAACAATAGACAATGACATACGTACTATGTGTAGAGAAGCAAAAGAACGGTGGATAGAAACAAAATGTAAGGAAATAGAAGACTTGGAAGCGAAGCACATGACAAGAGATATGCATGAAGAAATAAAGAAATTATCAAATCGGTCGCGGTTTACACAAGGAGGAAGCTGTATCAAGAACAAAAATGGTGTAATATTACTTGATGAGAAAGACATATCAAACAGATGGGCAGAATACGTAAAAGAACTATTCGAGGACAACAGAGGTAAAAAACCATCACCAGATTCTAATGAAGGCCCACACATTCTCAGATCAGAAGTAGAGAATGCCATTCATATGATACAAAAAGGAAGATCAGCAGGCATGGATAACATAAACATTGAAATGATAGAAGCTCTGGAGAGCTTTGGTCTAGATACAACCACAGAAATATGCAATGATATATACAATACAGGATATTTACCACACGACATGAAGACATCAGTTTTTATAACATTGCCCAAAAAACCAAATGCAACAGAATGTTCAGACTTCAGAACAATCAGCCTGATGAGTCATGCAATTAAGATACTGCTCAAAATCATACAGGAAAGAATAAAAAGTAAAGTAGACAGCGAAATCCAAGAAGAACAGTTTGGTTTTAGACGGAACAGTGGAACAAGAGAGGCAATATTTTGCCTAAGAAGATTAGCAGAAAAATATACAGAGGTCCAAAAAAGTATGTATATGTGCTTCATTGACTATAAGAAGGCTTTTGACAGAATCCATCATGAGAAAATAATTGAATGCCTCAAAGACATAGGTATTGATGGAAAAGATATAAGAATACTCAGTAACCTTTATTGGGGCAAACTGCCACAGTAAGATCGGGAAGGAATTATTCACCATACATAGACATAAAAAGAGGTGTCAGACAAGGTTGTGTGCTGTCCCCCTGCCTATTTAATTTATACACCGAAAAAATTTTCAAACAGATACAGGAAATACCAGGACTGAACATCAGTGGAAGATCAATAAACAACCTTAGATATGCAGATGATACCGTGTTGTTAGCTGAAAGCGAACAGGAGTTACAAGAACTAGTGAAGCAAGTGAACAGTATAAGTCATGAATATGGACTCGACATTAATATTGAGAAAACGAAAACTATGATAACACTGGCTAACAAAAAAAAAATTTTTTTTTCTTTCTCTAACATTTCTATGTTTTTCTGGTCAATTTTAATGCGCTGTTTTTAAATCTGCAAACCGTTTTTCTCTATCAGGTCGGGATCTCTAGAAATACGCAATTGAAGTTTTTTAACAAGGCATACAGTATTATAACATCATTCGTACAAAAAGTATAACAGTTATGTAGGCTTAAATTTCTTTGCAGTCGACTTTCGTCGGTGAATGGCATGTGGTACATCGCGATGAAACATCCAACAATAATCGGCAAGCATGGTCACACTCCACCGTCCTTGATAACGTGACTCCATTACGGCGATATCTTGATGGAATCGTTCTCCATGTTCATCGCTGACTTCGCCAAGGTAGTCAGGGAAAAAGTCAAGATGCGAATCGAACAAATGGATTTTGAGGGACATGTTACAGCCCATAATTCTGTATGCATCTATGCACTGCTTAACAATATGCACATAGTCGACAGATTTGTGATTTCCCAGAAAGTTATCGACGATCGATTTGAATGCTATCCATGCGCGAAGTTCACTACCATGTAACAAGTTACGAATTGTTTGTCTGCAATAACTTTCCTAATCTGAGGTCCTACAAAGATAGCTTCCTTTATCTTTGCATCGCTAACTTGCGGAAACTTTTCTCGAAGATAAGTGAAGCTTTGCTCGTTTTATCTAACGCTTTTAGGAAATTCTTCATGAGCCCCAACTTTATATGTAACGGTGGTAAAATGATGCTGTCTTTGTTAACTAATGGCTCGTGTATTACATTTTTATACCCGAGCTGCATACGATCCCTGATAGGCCACACCTTTCTTGCATAATGTTCCTGTGTGTTGCGGCTGTCCCATTCACATAGGAAGCAACAAAATTTAGTATACCCAGTCTGCATGCCCGTGAGAATTGCAATGACCTTTAGGTCTCCACAAATCCGCCATTGGTAGTCATTGTACTTTATGTTTGCCAAAAGTATAGCCATATTGTCATAAGTTTCTTTCATATGAACAGAGTAGGCGACTGGAATTGATGAAAATAAATTTCCGTTATGCAATAACACGGCTTTTAGACTAGTCTTGGAAGAGTCGATGAAAAGTCGCCATTCGTTGACTATGTGCTCATGACCGAGGTGCACCATTAGACCGTTTACATTTTTGCAATAGCAAATGTCATCATCCATCTCAAAGTATTGAACAAGTTCTCTGTGTCTATGACGAAATTTAGATATCGGAGTATTGGGCGCTAAAAGATTCCATTCTTTGAGTCACGAACCGAGTAATTCCGGATGTCCTTTGGTAAGAGCGAGATCACGTATTAGATCTGAAAGTTCTGAATGGTTAATTAAGTGAACACCATCATTCAGTGGTATATAATCCGAGTCAGAATTAGTTTCTAAAGCAGGTAAACTATCACTTTCTGATGGTTCATTCATGTCCAACGGATATTGTTCTGGTGGAACTGGGATCGGACACGTGATTGGATCATGAGGCACTGGTTTCGAAACCGATTCAATATTTGGATAAACCACAGACTTTCTAGTTTTAAAAGTGAAACCATGGATATTTGTCAAGCAGAAGTAACAATCAGTAGCGTGATTTGTCTTGTTCATGCCATATTACTGGCACTCCAAAAGGCATCGACTTATGCTTCGGCGATTTTCGTAACCAACCTGCCAATGTATTTGCACAAGTCGAACAAACTGCATTTGGCTTCCAAGATTTATTTGCATCATCAACTTTTGAATCGAAATAAAGTTCATATGCTTTCTTTAGTAATGGTGTAAAGTTTTTCTGGTGAACACGATCGGTAAAATATCCGCACACGTAACAGAACAGATCAGCCGAATTTCTACAACTTCTAGAAGCCATATTTCGCTCAGAATTATTTCAAAATACAGTAACTGTTGGAAAAATAGCGTAACATATGTCATGCATCTCTTAGCAGTATAAAAAGTATAATTATTTTGCATTTTATTAATTTTTAATAAGTTATATAGTAAAAATGAAACGGAGCAAATAACGGTTTCCCAAAAATATATTTATTCACAAATATCTTAAGAACCCGATGTGATAGAGATAAACGAATTTCAAATTTGAAATCAGCGCACAAAACTGACCTAAGAACACTTATTCTTATATAAGAAAGAAAAATGTTGTTTGTCAGTGTAATTAGCAAAACAGACGATAAACCCACATTAAAGATAAGCGTAAATGGGAAAATCCTGGAACAAGTCAAGAGCTACGTATATCTTGGTCATATAATAACAGAAGATGGCAGATGTGAAACAGAAATCAAGAAGAGAATAGGAATGGCCAAAGCTACATTCAACAACATGAAACATATACTGACATGCAAACAGTTATCTCATAAATTAAAACTGAGAATCATAAAGTGTTATATATATTCTGCATTTCTGTATGGTGCAGAAACATGGACGATGAATAAGCATTTGGAAGAAAGAATTGAGGCTCTTGAAATGTGGATATATAGAAGAATGGGGCGTATCTCATGGAAAGAGATGAAAACAAATAAGGAGGTCCTAGAAAATCTAGGTATGAAAAGAGAACTAATGAGAGAGGTCAAAGTTCGGCAGCTAAAATACTTTGGCCACATAAAAAGGCATAACACCTTGCAGAAGACCATAACAGAAGGGAGAGTTGAAGGTAAACGTGCAAGGGGAAGACAGCGCTATAAGTGGGAAGATAACATCAAGAGATGGACGGGAAAGAGTCTATCAGAGTGTACCACCAAGACAAGAGACAGAAGACGTTGGAGATCCATTACAGCCAACCTCCGTTGTGGAGATGGCAACTGATGATGATTGTTATTATCCTTAATCCTCTTCATTAGCTCGTGTAGCTGTTTTATGCTTATTCTAGTTTTGGTAATATAACATTTTACTATGTTTTATAGGTCCCTGTGTGTGTTTTAGTGGGGGGGGGGGGGGTGGGGGGGGGGGGGGGGGGGGGGGGGTTGTTGTAAATTTTCAGCAGAAGTTCTGGTGTTTTATGCTGTCAGGAGTGTTGTTACTTATTTTCTTTGTTGTTACTTAGATATTAGCAGATAGTACACGCTATAGGTCTATGTTTCTCTAGACATGTTATACAGTAGGCTTTGTCTATCATAATATATTTCTAGGTGCAGTCTAAGCATTTTCTTATTTCATGATATTTTAACCTCCCTGGATCTCTGATATGTCTGTGTTGTAGCTTTCAGCAGTTGATGGGCGTGTCTACTTTTTAGGCTTTGGTTCCACCCTCTGTACATTCTTTTGTTATATTTTTGGCTAGACTTTTCACCTCCGTTTTGACCTATCCTATGTTTATAATTGGTTTACACTGCAATTCCACCCCCCCCCCCTTTTTTTTCTTTCTTATCTGAGGTCTCATTTCATTCTATTCCCACATTTGATGATTTTCATGCTAGTAGTAGTGTGCAACCTTTTTTTTTTATTTGGATATGTACTTACTAAGTTGCTCAATTTCCTCTGCTATGTCTGGTCAGCTAATTCATTTGTATGCTTAACAGTGCAGAGTTGTCATTGAGCGCCAGAAAATGAAATGAGTGTGTCTCCAGAGAAAATTTAAAAAATTGTCAATTAATCAACATTACAATGCAAGCAGTCAAAGGTCTGTAGAACATTATATGGTGATACGTTATGAGAAGAGAACAGATGTAGAATCTGGTAGCGAAAGGGCAATTAAAAAGAGGAGACGAAAACCGTGAGAGAGAGAGAGAGAGAGAGAGAGAGAGAGAGAGAGAGAGAGAGAGAGAGAGAGAGAGAGAGAGAGAGAGAGAGAGAGAGAGAGAGAGAGAGAGAGAGAGAGAGATACCACGACATATCATCAAATGGCATGGAAATAGATGGCTGATACAGCCAATTCAAAACACCAAGGACTTAAAAAATGTAGATGGTATCGCCAAAATTACTCAGTACTTTACTCAGGATATTGCCCTCCAATCTCGCTAAAAACAAGTGGATCACATTTAACCAGTTGGTTTTCTTCTCAGAATTATACAGTATAAGTCTATCTCCCCTGTTATTTATATTCAGTTTAGTTCCCTGTTCCTTATGACCATGCTAGCGTCTTTAACTGTGCCTTCCTTTTTTTTGTATCTTTTTATTTTTATTATTAAAAATCCTATAACTGTCAGCGGAGCCGCGGCAGCGCAGTGGTTAGTGCACTGGCTTCCTAGCTCGGTGGTCCATGGTTCGATCCCCAGTTGAGGTGAGAATTTTTAGACCGCATACGGCTCCAGGGTCGACCCAGCCTCATGAATTGGGTACCAGAGCAACTCTGGGAAGGTTAAGAGGCGGCCGGCGTGATGCTGACCACATCACCCCTTGTGTGCCGATGGTCAATAAAATATAGGCCTAACACTATATTCCTAATATGCCTCAATGGGCGTGTAACGGGACCCTTTACCTTATAACTGTCAGCACGGCTGTATATTTTACCAGGCAAAGTGTGCAGCAGATCCTCGATGCATTTCTGTTTCCTCTTAGCTGTGTTCTTGAATTGGTCTATGTTTGTAAGACTCATCATCATGTGACGTATTCTTTCCAGAACGTTGTCTCCATTACAGCTGCTCTGAACGCATCACGATTCTGGGCAAGGCGACCTGCATCAGCCAAAGACAAGTTCAGACTCTCTGTGATGTCCTGGGTCCACCGTCGTCTAGGTCGACCCCTTCCCCTTTTTCCAGGGACCATGCCTTCCATCACTATTTTTTCCAGACTATTATGTCTTTTTATATGACCGAACAATTTCAGCTTCCTTATTGCGATGGTATTTAGGAGCCAATGTTCCTGTACGTTTAGTGAGTGCAGTACTTCTCTGTTGGTCTTTTTTTCTGTCCAGGGTATTCTCAACATCCTTCTGTAGCATTTCATTTCGAATGATGTAATCTTTTTTGCAACTGTTTTATTGAGTTGGTACAGCAATGCGATGAGTTGTGTAAGGTGGTTTGGAAATCCCATATTTTTCATAATAGCCCATAACTGCTGATGTTGTACACAGTCAAAAGCTTTGGTGTAGTCAATGAAACAAGTATGTAGGTCAACGTTGAATTCTCTACACTTTTCTATGATGATCCTCATGTTGAATATATGATCTCTAGTGCCTCTACCTGGTCGAAAACCCGCCTGTACTTCGTTTATTTCTGTTTCTAGCTTTTGTTGCATCCTTTTCATTATGATTTGTAATAGTATTTTGCTGGCATGGCTTATAAGAGCTATAGTTCTGTAGTTTGTGCACAGTTTCAGGTTGCCCTTTTTGTTTGTAAGACTGCTATGTAAAAATGGCTTCGCTCCCATGTTCGGTAATATCATGCTATCATTAAATGACATTTATCCCCATACACACATTTCCAGTGCTTTCAAAATACCAACTACACGACGATTTAATATTGCTTTTAAATTAGGATAACCGACAGACATTGTGTCTAGGCTCAACGAGGCAAAACTCCTAAAATAGAAAAAAAGATTATAATGACTAATTTTAATAACTCCGCTGATATATCTACTTTTGTTAAGTCACTTCTCAGCGATTACTAACCCAAACCAGCCCCGATTAAGCATTTTAAATACTTTAATGTCTGCATCACCAACATCATCGTCATTTGGATCAATTGTAACTGTCTGATGCACAGATTTGTGAACTTTGATAGCTGCATGAGATGGACGGTATTGTCCGCATGAGCTGCATACATGCTTGTGAATTTGTCAGTCGCCGAGGGGCGGTAAAAGTCAAATGGCATGGACTTTAAATCCATGATGTGGTTCAAGACCATCTCACGCAATTCTGTGAAAAAATATATGCCACTGCTATCTGCCCATGATGCACTGCTGACGCCTGAACATGTTCTGTAAAATGGCATTGGCGATGGAATGAATCATTTGCGAAATACATCATTGTAGTTCATGCGTCTCTGTCCACAGCATGTGAGAGTATTGTGACTGCTGAACATGGTCAGCACCATTGCAGGCTTGGAACGGGAAGGTCAGCTGCACTGCTACTAACTTTAGGTTCCACATACTTGACATGCACACTGTAGCCATCAGTGACTGTTTGATTCCAAACTTCAGCAAGTGTCTCTCGAGCTTTCTTGAAATTGGCCTACAATTTTGCTATTGGAATCGAGGCGTGATCCAAAGTGATCATGTGGCAAAATACGTCCCGATAGATCATGAGATAATGGTGCCATACGCCTTTTAACAGCAATGTATGCACTATGGCCTGGCACATTGCAGGCAACAAACAGTGCGTCGAGATTCTTTAAACTCAGAATATAATTAATCAATGGTTGTAAAAATAAACTAAATTTATACTAAAATGTAAAATGATTCTTGTCGTGACCTTAGTGGTCTAAAATAACCAAGCACCCAGAAGGTTGAAAGCCTGTTTTTGGTCATTTTAGCTTCTGAAACAAAATTCCATGTCTACCATGACTTAGAAAAAAATACTAAAAATATAAGTGTACTGCAGACTGTTAATAAAAACAATCCACCACTTTGGAAAATGGGTGGGAGGTTAATAAATAAAAAATCCACTGCTCTACTGTTCATAAATTCACATAGAAAAGAATCTAATTATGAAATCACAATAATTGTGATGTCGGTTCTCAGAGAGTTAATATACTAAGGGTGTTTGTTCCAGAGAACAGGAGCATCGAAGTTGTAGCAAGTATAAGTATAATGTCACTATATTATTCCTGTAGGTGTATTCACAGACTAAAACTTTAATAGCTACTAGTGTTAGTCATTTGTTAGGAGGAGCTGTTGTTTCATCACGCCCCATATAATTCTGTGTATTCTTGGAAATAATTTTTATTTGAATGAAGTGTCAGATGTCCCAGATGTTAACACATCACCTGGGATTCTTGGTATGAAGATAACAAGTCAGTATGTCGCTGCAGAGAATATATAGATCAGCACCCACAAGCTCCTTCAGGCTATCTGCTGACAGCATAAACTTTTGAAAGGAGACTTTTTTCTTTACAATCACTCATCAGGTTTCCTGTCACCGGCTGGTAACAGGAAATAAAAACCCCGCAATAAAAGACACCCTGGCCTTTTCACATCTGATCACAATTTCTTATCACTATTGTACACATGATGGTATGGGGTCAGCCTCGTGTGCATACAGGTGCACTAGCCCCTAATTTATATGACTCACACATTTCTGTGACCACACCTCAGGTCCCTATGGCAGATACGCCACTGTACTTTTCCATAGTTTTCTTCAATACAATAACGTGAAGTAACCACATCTCCTTTTGTATGATTTTCTTTTCTTTATTATAAACGCTCTAGGCATGTTGAAGAGTGTTCATGGAACACTGAGGCTTACTAACATCTTCTAATACAATAATATTAATACATAATCATTACAATATGCAACAGTCAAATACAGTTCAATGTGAGGACTCAATAATGTTTGCTCCCGGCATGTCCTTCACTTTTCCCAATAGCAGTATCTAACTTTTGCAGTTTTAATCAAGCATATTAATACATAAAGCATTCTTACCACAAATTCAAAGAAATATGTCACAAATAACGTTGACTGGCAAAAGATATGGCCTCAGTTTTCTCTGCCCTGTCCAGACTGTGAATTTAGTATTTAATTTTACAATTTATCACATCTGCTCTCAACGTACTTGTTGATATAACAATTTATTGTCAAATGGCCACGAGAGCTCTAAGCCTTTGGCCAATATCTATTAGAGCTGGCCAATGAAATTAGGCGACTAACAAATTTTGAATTTAGTTTTGAAAAAACAAAAACAAAATTCCAAACAAACGTTAGTTATGCAATACAAAAAGATGTTTAGTTTTGGTTAACATTTTCCTACCTCCCCCTTTTACTCCTATACTCTTATACCACCCAATCGGATTTGAATTACTCCAATGCCTCTTTTTTAAACTTGCGTCCCCAATAACGTTATGTGTAACGAGCAAGAACAACCGTCTGTCCGTCCTAGCGTGCGTAGACATATAGTATTATCTCAATAACTTAGCTAATAATTGGACTACCATATATTTTAAAACATAGTTTTGCTCAGGAGACACTAAGCTATCCTAATATATGATTTTTATGGTCAGTTTTATTATGGTTTAGATTTTCAGTTTTGTCACTGTCAATCGTCAAATATAACTTTTACACAAGTCGGCCATCTTTCCCCCCTCATTCTCTATCACTTTTTTCATTATTCAAATAAACCAACTAGTTTGAGTGACGTCAGAAATACACTACGCGGCGAGAATTTAAACTGTTTGTGTGTTTATATCTGCTGGCTTTGCCCACAGTGTGTATATAGTAAAGGAACTGCGTGCAGAGCGAAGAGGGGTTTTTCAAAACGTTTGGTAGTATTTGCGTTAATTATTACAGTCGTTTCGTTCTTACTACTGAAAAATGTCCGAGTTACTACTAATTTTGGGCGTTAATGTTAAAATACTACGTTAATTCAGAACGTTAGTTTGGTATGACACTTCTGGCAGATCGTTAATTATAAGTCTTGCCTCAGTTTCGTGCAGCAGATCGGGCAAGATGTTAAATTGTTAATTGTACGTCTCGAAACCGAAACTAAAAGGCGTGTTAGATTTTACGGCGGGTCATTTTTTAAAGCCTTTCCACTGCACGAAAGGCAGCGCCCTACTGACGTTGAAGATGCCAATAGTCAGACACATGCGGTCGGGTTTATTTATTATCATAGGACTAAAATCTTACTGAATTTAGCGATGATCTCACAGATTTCGCTACAGAAGTTAAAACCTCTTCGTATTAGAGATTTTGAGTCTAGAAGGATTGGAAGGCCTGGAAAGAGGGACAAACCCGAAGAACGTTTATTTGGGTTTAACTGGACAGTAAGAAGCTTTAAAAGATCAGAGGGTTTGTTTCTCTTGATAAATTTGTATGTGAGTGAGAGTTGCCATGTGGTTTGTGAATTGGACGTCCACTTTAAACTTAAATACCCCTCCTTCCCCTGTGGACGTCTTTTATGATTTTCTTATTCTTTTTGACAGAAATGTTTTGAAACAGTCTGTTCAATTCAAAACAATTTCTCCTTCTTTAAGCACCATGCCTGGTGGCGTAGATTATCATGCTTCTCCACAATTCTTTGAATCCAGTACAGTTTATCAATTCTGTTGCTGACATATATTCTGTCTTTTTGCTATTCAGGCTGTGTCACCAGCATATCTCAAGATATCTATATTATCACCAACTGATACTCCTAGAATGTCCTCTATGGATCTCATTGTATTTTCACTGAACTGATTGAACAGATCAGGTGATAGCACACATCCCTGTCTAACACCTTTAGCTATTTAATTTCATTCTAGTATTTTCGTAATTAAAAAAAGTTGTCTTTCATAAATGGGTACTTGCGTAGAATAGGATCGAAGTGATATTAAACGATCACTAATGTGGAACTAATGATGAGAACCAGCAGAACAAGAGATGAGATGACACTGGTGATGAATAGGCTACACGGAGAGAGAGAGAACCAGCAGAACAAGAGATGAGATGACACTGGTGATGAATAGGCTACACAGAGAGAGAGAACCAGCAGAACAAGAGATGAGATGACACTGGTGATGAATAGGCTACACGGAGAGAGAGAACCAGCAGAACAAGAGATGAGATGACACTGGTGATGAATAGGCTACACGGAGAGAGAGAACCAGCAGAACAAGAGATGAGATGACACTGGTGATGAATAGGCTACACGGAGAGAGAGAACCAGCAGAACAAGAGATGAGATGGACACTGGTGATGAATAGGCTACACGGAGAGAACCAGCAGAACAAGAAATGAGATGACACTGGTGATGAATAGGCTACATGGAGAGAGAACCAGCAGAACAAGAGATGAGATGACACTGGTGATGAATAGGCTATACGGAGAGAACCAGCAGAACAAGAGATGAGATGACACTGGTGATGAATAGGCTACACGGAGAGAGAGAACCAGCAGAACAAGAGATGAGTTGACACTGGTGATGAATAGGCTACATGGAGAGAACCAGCAGAACAAGAGACGAGATGACACTGGTGATGAATAGGCTACACAGAGAGAGAACCAGCAGAACAAGAGATGAGATGACACTGGTGATGAATAGGCTACACGGAGAGAACCAGCAGAACAAGAGATGAGATAACACTGGTGATGACTAGGCTACACGGAGAGAACCAGCAGAACAAGAGATGAAATGACACTGGTGATGAATTGGCTACACGGAGAGAGAGAACCAGCAGAACAAGAGACGAGATGACACTGGTGATGAATAGGCTACACGGAGAGAGAACCAGCAGAACAAGAGATGAGATGACACTGGTGATGAATAGGCTACACGGAGAGAGAGAACCAGCAGAACAAGAGACGAGATGACACTGGTGATGAATAGGCTACACGGAGAGAGAGAACCAGCAGAACAAGAGATGAGATGACACTGGTGATGAATAGGCTACACGGAGAGAACCAGCAGAACAAGAGATGAGATGACACTGGTGATGAATAGGCTACACGGAGAGAACCAGCAGAACAAGAGATGAGATGACACTGGTGATGAATAGGCTACACAGAGAGAGAAAACCAGCAGAACAAGAGATGAGATGACACTGGTGATGAATAGGCTACACAGAGAGAACCAGCAGAACAAGAGACGAGATGACACTGGTGATGAATAGGCTACACGGAGAGAGAGAACCAGAACAAGAGACGAGATGACACTGGTGATGAATAGGCTACACGGAGAGAGAACCAGCAAAACAAGAGATGAGATGACACTGGTGATGAATAGGCTACACGGAGAGAGAGAACCAGCAGAACAAGAGACGAGATGACACTGGTGATGAATAGGCTACACGGAGAGAGAGAACCAGCAGAACAAGAGATGAGATGACACTGGTGATGAATAGGCTACACGGAGAGAACCAGCAGAACAAGAGATGAGATGACACTGGTGATGAATAGGCTACACAGAGAGAGAAAACCAGCAGAACAAGAGATGAGATGACACTGGTAATGAATAGGCTACACGGAGAGAACCAGCAGAACAAGAGACGAGATGACACTGGTGATGAATAGGCTACACGGAGAGAGAGAACCAGCAAAACAAGAGATGAGATGACACTGGTGATGAATAGGCTACACGGAGAGAACCAGCAGAACAAGAGATGAGATGACACTGGTGATGAATAGGCTACACGGAGAGAACCAGCAGAACAAGAGATGAGATGACACTGGTGATGAATAGGCTACACAGAGAGAGAGAACCAGCAGAAGAGATGAGATGACACTGGTTATGAATAGGCTACACGGAGAGAGAGAACCAGCAAAACAAGAGACGAGATGACACTGGTGATGAATAGGCTACACGGAGAGAGAGAACCAGCAGAAGAAGAGACGAGATGACACTGGTGATGAATAGGCTACACGGAGGAGACCTGCTGATATCTTTGCAAGTGAATCCTTGCTCTGGAGTCTTCATGGTAAGTAGAGGGAGATCAAAGAGCACACTGAGTAGAGAACTCGAGACAAAATAAAGGGATGAAGAAAACATGGACAGATCTCGAGCTGACAACGCAAGACAGGAAGAAGTGACATGTTCGTTGAAGGCTTATGTTCCTTGGCGTTTGTGCAGTGGTTAGTGTACTGGCTTCCTATCTCGGTGGTCCATGGTTCGATCCCGTTGAGGTGGGTTTTTTTTTAGATTGCAAACAGCTCCGATCCAGCCTCATGAATTGGGTTCCAGGGCAACTCTAGGAAGCCGGCATGATGCTGACTATATTACACCTAGTGTGC
The DNA here is from genome assembly GCA_024509875.1 of Oreohelix idahoensis. Lineage (NCBI taxonomy): Eukaryota > Metazoa > Mollusca > Gastropoda > Stylommatophora > Oreohelicidae > Oreohelix > Oreohelix idahoensis. The sequence goes on along the minus strand of JAMPIV010004260.1, from coordinate 132,655 downwards.
CATATGAGCAAGTAAATATGGGCCTAACACCATATTCCCAATTTGCCTCAATGGGCATGTAACGGGATCATTTCTTTCCTGCCTATGTTCCTTGGGGAGCTGAAGAGATATGATGATTTTCTTAACTATCTCAGCACTGAAACATAGGTGGTCTGGTATGTGTCTACTATTGGGACCCATTGGAAAAAGACTTTTAGTCTATAAAATTAATTTTCTAAACAAAATATTGTTTCCCGTTTTGTAAATATCCCATTTTCTCTTAATAACAATGCAGAGAAAGCAAGGCGTGTAAATGACACAAATCTAATGCCTGTCTATTTTTTGTCTCTTACGGGAACAATTGAACTTTGTGAAATTAATGAAACGATGATGATCAAGTAAATAAGGTACTCAAATGGAACACTTGAACTTTGTGAAATTAATGAAACGATGGTGATCAAGTAAATAAGGTTCTCAAATGGAACACTTAAACTTTGTGAAATTAATGAAACGATGGTGATCAAGTAAATAAGGTTCTCAAATGGAACACTTGAACGTTGTGAAATTAATGAAGTGATGGTATCAAGTAAATAAGGTTCTCAAATGGAACACTTGAACTTTGTAAAATTAATGAAACTATGGTGATCAAGTAAATAATGTTCTCAAATGGAACACTTGAATTTTATGAAATTAATGAAGTGATGGTATAAGTAAATAAGGTTCTCAAATGGAACACTTGAACTTTATGAAATTAATGAAACTATGGTGATCAAGCACATTCTTCTTTGATCCTTAACCGCCGACCGTCAAAGCAGTCAGTGGCCATCACGCCTAGTGGCGTCTTGTAGGGCAACAACAAATTGATTCCACTTTGCTCGATCGGTGCCCCAACTCTGGTTCATTCTTTGCATCTCAGCCTCCACAGTCCTCCGCCAGGTTGTTTTTGGTCGGCCTCTCGTTTTCCTTCAGGGGTCCAAAGCATAGCTGTTCTTGTGATGGCATCAGGGTCTCTTCTGAGGACATGGCCAACCCAGCTCCAGCGTCTGCCAGCTATGATGGTGTGCATGTCCTCTTGCTTGCTACAAGTAAGCAGATCTTGGTTAGTGATGGTATTCGGCCAAAAGATTCGGTGAATTTTTCTTAGGCATGTTGTGTGAAAAGAGGACAATTTCGACATTTCCTTCTCCGTAACTCTCCAGCATTCCGCACCATAGAGAAGCACAGAAAGCACACAGCTCTGATATATTCTTAATTTTGGATCAAGCACATAAGGTTCTCAAATTGAACACTTGAACTTTATGAAATTAATGAAACTATGGTGATCAAGTAAATAATGTTCTCAAATGGAACACTTATACATGGCTCTTTTTTTTTTTTTTTTTAACATACGCCCACTATTACTCGAGACGAAATCTCCAGTTAATATGTCTAACCGGAGACTGATTTTAAGTGAGTATCCCTTTTTCCCTGTACAATGACAGGTGTCCTCTCGTCATTCAGGCAGATACTCGCCGATTTCGGAGGTACCCATTAGAGCTGGGTCGGTACGGGAGCCGTTCAGGTTATTCCAGTCCCAGGTCGACGACACTCCATCAAATGTCTTCGCCAGGGCTCAAATTATTGCAGTCCAAGTCCTGGTCGACGACACTACTTCAAATGTCCTCACAAGGGCTTGAACCTGGATCACTTGATCCAGCGCAGTGTTGTAACCATTACACCAGCACGGCTCCCATATGGCTCTGAAACATTACGTACAACAAAACAAGGAACAGACTTTCATAAATGGGTGCCTGCGTACAATAGAAGTGGTATGACAAGATCACTAATGTGGAACTGATGCCAAGAAGCAACCATGTGCCAGTGGAACAAGAGATAAGAAGACGCTGGAGATGTATAGGACACACATTGAGGAGAAACCTATTGACAGCATTACCATGCAGTTCTTGTTCTAGACTCCACAATGTAAGATAGGTAGAGGAATACCAAGGAACACATGGAGAAGAGAACTGGAGACAGACATGAAGAAGATGGAGAGATCTTGAGCTGATGGCACAGGACAGGAATACTTGGCATAAGTTTGTTGAAAGCCTATGCTTCTTTGGGAGCTGAAGGGTGATTTTTATGATGATGGAAAACATTTGACTGTCTCTGGAAAATGTACTGAAAGTTGACCTACCCAGGGAGCTACACAACATAATAAAATTTTATATTACCAAAACAAGAACCAACATATAACAACTAGAACATATTAGAATGACAAGGAAAAAAAAAACAAACCAAAAAGTCCGTTCAATATCAGTAGAAAAATTAAATATTAAAAAAAAAAAACAAACAAAAACCACCAATCCAAAACCAACAAAAGCCCAGCAGATAAAAAGATGGTCTCGCTATGGATGGTCCCTAAGTGGCTTTTCTGAGCGGCACTTCTTATGTCAATAAGGGTTCTATATAAGTTGTCCTTCATGAAGAACTCTGCATTTCTTGTAGTCTTATGTTGTTTATTAAAAGTGATTATCTTACTGTCTCTGGGATGTCTTACAATTTTGAAACAAAGTATACTGTAGTAATATTCTGAAGAATAACTCTTTAATGCCACAATATTAATGTGAATGTTTGCCATTCATTTAGCAGTGAATTCAGACTGCAACCAGTCTGTGTACAATAATGACTCCAGTGTCAGAACTTTGTTGTTCTGGTTGCTTTGGTGCAATGTCTGCATCACCAACATTGTTGTCATCTGGATCAATTAAAGCTGTCTGATGCACACATTTGTGCACTTTGACAGCTGCATGAGATTTGTATGTGAGTGAGAGTTGCCATGTGGTTTGTGAATTGGACGTCCACTTTCAACTTAAATAACACCACCCCCTCCCCCCATATTTATGAATAACTTTTCAATGGTCTACATGTTTCAGAGCCATGCAATAGGACTAACTTGACATTTCAGTTGAAGATTCTTTTGTGTTTCCCAATGCAATGAAAGATGCTCTTGCTTTTAGTAATCTTATTTTGGTATCATTGTCTGTCCCTTCAACTTTATCCATATTACTGCCCAGATTATGTGTAGTATTCTACATCTTGTAGTGGTGTTTCCTTAAGTTTGACATCATTTCTTGCATTTATTTTCCTTATCTTTGTTTTTTCAGACCCACTTGTTGTGACCACTCAGTATTTCTCATCCCAGAAGATGTGAACTTTAAAAAACACCCCCTACAAGACACATACTCGTACATGTATCTTGGCAGCAACATACACAGCAGGAAGAACGGACATGAAGACGAATACAAATGACAAGAGAGACTGTTACGGCATTGGTACTGTACATACATGGAGATTACATTAAATAAAGTCCAACACAGAAGTACATATCTTGAACTCAAATGTTGAAGCCGTCCTTTCTACTGTATGGCTCCAAAGCATGCATCAGAAACATCACCAAGACGTTTCATAACTGAGTGCTTGTGCAGAACAGAAGGATTATTATGGTATGACAAAGCCACCAATATAGAACTACGAAAAAGAACCAGCTGACTACATTACAAGATTATCCTTGTTTCAGAACTGGAGACAATATGGCTGTAATTAACCTCAGACAGGTTTACTTCCACATTTGAATGCTGTAGCATTGTACTTAGCTGGTGGTCTTATAAGATGACAACAGATATGCCTCCAAAGAACTGGTCAAGTTGAGAGACAAACTTGAACATAAACCTATAAATCTTTGGCCATACAGCAAAAATGCACAGAGACAGTAACAGGAATCCTGCACAGAATAGCAGAAGAAAGAAATGCAGAGACATTTCAGAAAGCTGAGGGCATATAATCCATAGAGAGGTGAAGGGTAATGGATGAATCAATATGAAAGAATTTGTATGTGCATGCGAGTTACTGGACATTAGTATGAACATTTGATACAGTCAAAGGATTGTGAAGTACAATTTCTTATTTTTCCTATGGGTCAAGACTACATGTCTATACATGTTTTATATCTGCACATGGGACCCAAAGATGCAGCAATAGAAAATGTAGTCAGCGACCCATAGCTTGACTGCTTTCGTCAGGGTCAGCGAACCAGAGCTGACCAAGACCCTACTCCACCTCCACGTGGTGGTCCTGGAAACAGGCTGCATCACTGCAATCTGGCTGAGAGAGTAGGGATCGAAGAGGGAAGGCAAACCCGGTCCCAAAAAATGCAGTGCTGAAGTCGGAAGTGTCGGCCGAAAGGCGCAGATATCGCAGCTCCGGTGTAAACAGACACCACGCAACCAACGTCCTTTTCAGGACGAACGAGGAAGGAAGAATATCTGCACATACACCTGTAAAACGTTTAGCAAACCAGTACATTATATAAAACCAAACAAAGGATGACAAGACAGCAAATCTGTTGTGAACTTTAATTTAACAATTTACAGGAAATTAGTTATTAGGAAGTTGTTGTCATAGCTTAAACTATCTGAAAGAAACAGAATGAAATCAATACACATGTACACAATTTACAGTATTGAAATTAATAAGATATATACAATGAATATGTGCACTACATAATAAGTCAGTCCATTTACATCTTACGTATATGCCGTAATACAATTGGCAAATTAACACCAAGCTAATCATGTATGAGAGAAGTAGGCAACACCACCACCTCCCACCCCCCCCCCCCCCCCCCCCCCCCCCCCCCCCCACCCACCCCCCCCCCCCACCCCCCCCCCCCCCCCCACCCCCCCCCCCTCCCCCCGCCCCCCCCCCCCCCCCCCAAAAAAAAAAATTAATAAATACAAATACTCGTAAAAATAATTTGTTCTGTGGCAATTCTTAGTAATTGAAGGGACACACGATCCAAATGCAGATAAAATAAACACACAAAACTTAAACTTGTAGCCCAGTAATCCGAGAAATAACATAATAAGTAGAGCAGTAGATCTGAAACAACCAAACAAAATCAGTCACTTTAATACTTTAAATGATTTCCTACTTTCTTCAATAAACAAGATCTCAGTAATAAGCTAACTCAACAAATGGTCGCGTCAATAACACAGCTCACTGCAGTACACCATTCAGAAAAACAAACTAAATCTGACATCCTTCGACTATTTCCACGATATTTATGATGTTTTAAGACCACCCCAAAAAACTGAAGAGAAATGAAGGATACTAGGAAAAAAACATGGAAGAGAATTTAATAAATGTTATGCAGAAATGGACAGAATGAACTTACGCTATACACCCAAGGGAGACACAGACTAATTCATAACCGACATGATACATTGCCAATTTTGTTTGGGTGGGGCACTGATCAGTTCTATAACAACTCACCTACACGCATAAAACACTACCTGACAATAATACCTATCACAGGTGCATACATACCTTCTTGAACTTAGGGAAACCTAAGAAACAGTTTTAGCATAAATCAGGGGTCGGCAACCAGTCGATCTTGATCTACCAGAAGATCCCAGTGGATCATTTGGTAGATCTTTACGGTGCAGGAGGGGGAAAAAATGTTTCACCTAGGTAAATTGCAGACTAGATCTTTCCTTCAGGCACTTAAAAACTCTATGTCCCCAAGGTTAAAGGTACCTTTACAACACTCCCAGTGCAAACCCGCTAGCTAGCTTAATCTACTCTAATTCACTTTATCCATGAACTGCATAAGACAAGAACTGATCGTTTGTTGAAAATGAAGTTAACATTTGGTAAAATATATTTTAGTTTAAATTTTCAACTGCTGTGTCGGTGGAACTGCAGGAAACAGACCGCCCGGCAGAAATAAGTTAAAATAAGAAGCTACACTTATTCCAAATTCTAAATACTGACACCCACAAAGGGAAATGATCATATCAAAGAAGATCTTTATATAGCTCAATGGTTCTAATGTAGATCCCCACGGCTTGTGGGTTGCCGACCGCTGAAATAAATCATCACGCACCAAGCATATGGTATATAAATGTCAATTATTGTATAATTTTTATAGTAACCTGCAGGATAATCCCATATATGCTGCAAAAAGTGTGCATTAGCAGACATGGCCGTGGTACTCACTCAGTAACTTTAAAAAACAAGAAAAATAAATAAATGGCACCAGATAGTTGTTACCACATGGATACGCTTATCTCACAGTACAGCATAGGTGACGGCAGACAGTTAGATTTTGTCTTAGGTTTGAGATGAATTTTTCTGTTACACGTAAATGGATAAACAATCACATTTATTTATTTTCTTATTGTTGTGGCTACAACCTGTTCGCAGCATTTATACGAGACAAGTGCCAGTGGAACAAGAAATGAGAAGAATTTCTGACGATGGATAGAAGGACACATACTGAGGATACTTGTTGATAGCACTTCCAGGCAGTCCTTGTTCTGGAATCCCCAGGGTAAGAGAGGCAGAGGTAGACAAACAAAAAAACATGCAGAAGAGAACTGCAAACAGAAATGAAAATGAGGAAGACATGGAAAGAGATTGAGCTGATGGCACAGGACAGGAAGACTTGGCATGTGTTTGTTGAAGGCCTATGCTCCTTGGGGAGCTAATGGGTGATGAGGAATTTATATGAGTGAGTAAAATGCTGTGATATACAACACCTAGTAATTGTTTTAAGCTCTATTAGATGACTGAAATAGGACAAAATGGAGCTCTCTCTGGCAAACATCTACACCCCAGGGTAGAAGAGGAATGACTAATTGGTACCAAAAAAAAAAAAAGTAGCCCCTAACAGAAACTGCAGTAGGGGAGTGAAGTGTTAGAGACGTCATTGAGAGGTGGGGGTGACCATTTCCCTTCCTCGCTGCCTTTTCCTTCCCTAACTCAAGTGCACAGTCAGGTACCCATTAACAGCTGGGTAAACTGGTGGGTGTCGATACCTTTAATCAAAGCCGGGATCTTTGCTGCGAGAAACCAGAGCTCTAACCACTCTGTCAATCGGACGCTCAAGCTATAGCAGTTGGTTTCTGCCTCTGCTTTGAAGTCTGAAAATTTTTCTATGGCCACAGTGATATTGATTTCCTGTCCATTCTTTAGTCTTGTATATATTCCTCCTCGAATCTCTGACCACTGATCCATCTGTACAAATCTGGGTGCAATTTTTTAGCTGAGCACACCTTTTTAATGTATTCCATAGCTATATGCTTCCTTCACTTTATAATCTTGTTCTCTGTAGTGTGAATTGTGCTGCTGCTTGTTAGGTGATTTGCCATTGTCTATTTCAGGGTCTGGAATGATGGGGGAAGAGTTTTATGCAAAGCAGCTTCTCTGAAGTCAACAAATGCTATACATTTTCAGTCTGTCATCCATGATGTAGTTTGTGAGTCTATTACATCTTTTTATAGTAATCTGAAGTCCCATTTATCAATCATGGACCTGTGGAATTGCCATCTTGCTTTCTTTATTTACTGGGGCTGATTTCATTGTTCTCAGCCAGGTTTTGAATTGTGCAAGTTTATGCAACTGCCCAGGCTGGGATTCCATACTCTGGTCTGTCTCCTGCTTCATACAAGTATCAGTATTTGATGCACCTTGGGCAGTTTCTGAGAGTTCTTCACTGTAGCCATTCACTGTCTTGCCTCTGGCTAGCAGTTATTAGGTTTATCCATGTCAGTCTGCTGTCCAATGTAACGTAACATTAGGGAAGCTATGGCAGTTCCTGTTCACCCAGTGTCAGTATGTACACGTTTTCTCATCATTTTTAGTAGACACTCTTGAGTATTTATAGATTTTGTAAGGCTTCCTGCATCCTGTTTTGATACTTTTTCTGCTACCCATGGCACCAATTCGTCAGTGTAAAACGAGTAAAGAACCCTCTTTGGCATTATCCTTTGAAATAAACCAGGAACAGTGTAGATGATATGTGGCCTTGGGGGTATGTCTTGTTCTAAATTTAATCTATGCTTAAAGTCCACGTTCTACACTCTGACATGCATATTCTGAAGGAAATGATTTATTTGTACATGCATCCTGACTTCATTTTTGAGTACTGTTTGCTTTATCCAAACTTTATTAAATGTTTTATCCATGTCTACCCACAGAGCCAGTGCACATTTATTTTCTGGGAAAGCATCTTCAATTCTGTCAGAAATCAGCCTGCTGGGGGTATAATTCAGTTTTAATATTTCTTCTAAAGATTTCCAGTATTGGTCCACTTGCCTTGCTCATGCAGGTTTTAATGTTTGTAGCCGCTGGCAGTTGTCCTGCTGCTGATGTAGGATTGCAGGGCTTGTCAATCTTGTGAAGTCAATACCAAGTTGAAGAATTTACGTGTGTTCTGTAGCTGTGGAGTGTTTGTGATTGTTGGGGAGCCCAGCAGTAGCTATCTTCTTTCTGTGACGAGTCCTGGGCAACACATGCTGAAACATCTCATACAGATGGGCAGTCGCGGCAATTAGGCTTATGTGACGGGTTGTTTAAGTGCTTATATGTCTGGTGTGTTCCCATTTTATATTGTGGCACTATTTCAGAGCTCACATCTCAACCAAGCACATCTAGTTCATTTTATGCTCCCATTAATGACAAGTAAAACAACACTTGCCAATGCACGTTCAAGGAAAAATAGATTTGAGCCCTGCGTGGCCTACTGGAGTCTCTAAGCAGACAAAACGGAATAGGCTTCCTCAGCAGTTCTTAAGAGGAGACTAATGTGTGAAGTTGTGCATACAACTGGCAACAAACATACGTAAAATAAACTGCTACAGAAACTGCAAGAACATAGGAGGTACTTCGACATAGGCTCTGTACTGGGAAGTCAGCTGAAGTGGTGGATCCTATGCTCCTTTTGGAGTAAGAGGGAGAAAGAAGGAAGAATACACATAAATCAAAGTTAAATAAAAAAACACATGCACTAATAAATGAATATCTTTTACACACATGTTAATGTATAAGATATTCTGCATTATCGTTAACTGTCAAAGTATCAGCCAGTCTTGATATACTTTGTCAAATCAACTATCAACTATAAAGCAGACACATACTGAGGCGGTCTATTTCTGATATAATTTATGTCCTTTTAAAAAAAGAATCATTTCTGTTAGAAATGATGTTTATTAACCTTTTGAACCCGAGGTCCCGAAATTTCGGTCCGTGCGTAAATAATCCTTTCTCCGAGCGACCGTAATCTCGGTCTGACACACCTAGCTTAGCAAAACGGGGTGGGAATGGAAATGTGTGAACAATAATGACATCAGGAAGTATACGTGTCTTGTGGAATGTTACTCTAAAATGGCGGCGCCCACACAGTGATAATATTTTGCAATTTTTTAATTGTTTTCACAATGAAAAGGCGTGTTGAAAATGTAGGAAATAGCCGTTCTAAAAAGCTAACAACAGAACAAGCTGTTGAACTTGTGCTAAATGATTCGGAGGACGATGAATTAGATTTAGAAGGTGATTATTCTGAAAGTGACATCAAAATTGAATCGAGTGACGGAACGTGTGAATCAGATTATGAGCAAGCTAGTTCTAACAGACCATTCAAAAAAGTGACGACTAAATTCTGGTGCAAATATTGTGAAAGCTATCTGTGCCTAAAGGAAGCGTCCACATGCTGGGAGGACTGGCACAATAAGCAGGAATATTGGAGATGATCAGGTCAATCAATCTGAGATAGAATAGTTAAAACTGACCATATGGTTGTGTCACAGTAACTAGTTTTGCTTATGTGTCTTTTTTGTGCGTTTTTTGCTCAGGAGCCCAGGGGAATGGGGTTTTACGGGCTGGGTGGCCAGGGTTCAAAGGGTTAAATATGGTTGGTCCCTTTCAAAGACAGTGAAATCCTCAGCAATGACAAACACCCAATTTCTGAAAAAATCTTTTGATGCCTAATACAGCACATTCTAAATGTTAAAAACAATACACTGTGGAAATCACAATATGCCCATATCTACACATACAAATAAAATAGTGATGAAACAAGACCCTCTAGATCAAATGAAATCATGAGTTTGTAATACAAAAAAAAAAAAAACAGGCTGAAAATCTGAAACAGCAATAAGTGTTAGGCTATATAGATATACAGCAGAGTGTCGGTTATCTAAATTTCCCTTATTCTGACCAAAAGAGATGGTAGTTGAGGTACTGAACTTTGCCAGGGATGCTACATTACCTCATGTAAGAACATAAATCACAATAGCCCATGTTAAAAGGTCGATGATGTGTGCTCTGATGGGAGCTTTGTTCTATTGGTTTTTTGTGTGAGCTGTCAAATGTTTTATAGTGTTACACAAGGATTATCTGAGGCGTTATGAGCTGGCTGAGCGCAACTGTTTTATAGTGTTACACAAGGATTTTCTGAGGTGTTATGAGTAATGAGTCAGGTTTTATTTTGAATGTACCCAATGTTGAAAATTTCGGGTATTTGTTTGTAGATGAGTGTGAACTGCAAAGGGTTCAGTTAGTGTAGAGAAAAGATTGTATAGTATAAGCTGATCGAGGCAGTTGAATTTAGGTTTTCAGTCCTGCTGTGGTGTTAGCTGGTATTTTGAATAATTAGATGAGTTGAGGCTGTTCCAGCTGCGAGATATATTAAACAGGAGACTGTTTTCGCAGTGCACCCATTTGTGCTTTTGATACTGGTTGCAGTGAATTGTTTGTCCAACAGCATATGTATGATTCTTAGATGCTTTAAATCACTGCCCAGCATAGATTTGTAACGTGAACATATTTTATTGTCTCTAGAGACTGGAAACCTGGAGTTGGCAAGGCAAGGTTTTTCCTATCCATGTTGTGTTGTCAATATCAGGTCAGCACAGAATTAAGTGATAGTAAACACCTAGATTATGTAGTCATGATCACAACCTATTCTAGCGTGCCATTGTGGAACATGACAACCACTAATCTTTTTTCATACCCCTTGAAAGAGAGAAAGCATCAACTATGGCTTATTAATAATTTCCACTTTGTGCCATCTATTTCAGATCTATCCATGAGGGCCAGTCGGTTGGTATGTTAATCCACTACCAGTAGTTGTCTACATCTTCACTAATTGGTATGCCTATCCGTTGCCCTTTTTTTAAAATAAAGGAAATAGGAGGAGAGCAAAATAGCATCAGATAATCTTCAATTCCAAGCTGTCCTTCCATTCCTCTCTCATTTTACCAGGCTCTTTGTCTCATATCTTCTTTTATAAGCTTCATGACTTTCTTTTCCAGCTCTGATCGGAAGGCTCCCAAGTGTGCTTTTTTTAAGTTAAAAGTTGGGTTTTTCCCCGTCTATGATTTGATACTAAATTTATTGGTGTTATTATTATAATGGGCAGATAGTCTGAGTTTGTGTCTAGTAACACTTCCCAATTTGCATTTGCTAGGCTGTTGGTTGCCAAGCTTATATCTATTGCTGAATCTGTCCCTTTAGCATTTGGACTGATCCAAGTTGTTTCATCATTTAGTATTAACAAGCCATTGTTTCCTATAAAGTAAAGTAGGCGCTCTCCTCAGTTGTCCACATGACATCCAACAGTCATAACGATAATTAAAATCACCTACTATCAGCGTTCTGGAGCCAAGTCTGGTGCCTATGGCTGACTGTCTTCATCCTTAACTCTTTGACTCCAGACCAACGCCCTGAGCGTTGCAAAATTCAACGCGCCGTGCCTGCGCAACGCTAAGAGTGTTGTTTTTAGTTTATCACGAATAAACCCCAAAAATCGTCCGTTTAATGCAGTTCATATTTTAAAACTCGTAGAATGACTTCCACTATTATTTAAACAACTAATTTGACTGTAGTTAAGCAGCACATGTGCCTGTTTTTATGTTGTTATAACATTTTGTGTGCCAATTCGCGTGTTTGCGTTTTTAGTTGATATTGCTAGAGAAATGTCACGCTTTATATTTACATTTTCTAAGTCTCCTAAGCAAATAATTGTGTCAAACTACTTTGAAACATTGATGATGATTGTTTGGTAGTCACAGGTTGTTGTCAAAATACAGAATCGGTGCAGAAAAGCTAGACACATTAGATTTAGTTGATAAGTGGGCGGTCATATTCCGGCCAATCAAAAAGCAACAAAACTAGACCTACCGTAACATCTAATCACTAGTCCTAGGTAGACGATAAAGCTAGGGATACTATTAAAACATTAAACAAATGTAAAAAAGTTTGTATATGACATTCTTCTTTATTTGTTTGAAAATTACGTAATGCACGATTGCAGAATTTATTTTTTTTCTTACAAGGGACCACAGTAAAAACTGGTGTGAATAACACTAAATGTACTAATTGTGGCCATAATCAATGTTTTTTTTACTTTGTATATGGATTAACTTGATGTTTGAAGACTAAAAAGAAAGTTTTATTGTCTACAACAGTAATTTGTCTTTGGCAAGATCATATTCTTTTTAGTGTTTTTCAATTTTACTTGCAAAATGTTTTAAGTATACCGAACACACTTGTGTTAATACTACCAAAGACGTTATATATTACAATTTTCTATCCATATACCTACAGTTTGGTATATAATAAGTACATGTTCACAGAAAAAGATGAACATAAAATTTACACTAAAAGACAGTACAATTCCCTGTTTAGAATTCTTCAAAAAAATAATTATGGCACAGGGTGGAAAATAATTATGGAGTCAAAGAGTTAATTGTGCTTTTCTTACAGTATATGATCAAGATTTTTAGACTGTCTGGTTGATTTGCTATTGTGAACTTAATACCTTTTATATTTGTTGCTTCGAATGTTTCCCAATCTATAATTTTTAATGTGTCATGTACCAAAATGCTACATCCCCTCTTTTGGATTGTTTCCTATCTTGTCAGTATCTTAAAACCCTTGAAGAAATACAATTACTATTTAGTCTATTGTTCCTCTTGTAAAATTCTACATTATCTTCCTAACTGGGCTGATTAATTTAAATTATTTGTTTAATTAATAATTCCTAAAAGCAGTAATCCTAATTAATAATTAACATCTCCACTAACTGGTATGCCTTATCCACTGCCAGTGGTTGGAATGCCCATTTATCTCCACTAACGAGTATTTCTATCTATCTCCACCGTATTTCTTTATTCCCAGCTGTACTGATTATGTCTGGTACTCTTCCATATGTATGTGTTAATTATTGTAACAGGGTATCTGTTACTGAAGTCAAGATTGATATTCCTGGTGTAGTGCCACATTTCTGGACAGATGTTACACTGTCGCGAACAGCCTGATTTTATGTTCCTGAGATATAACTACCTTGTAAATTGGTTGGGGAGAGTTGACAGTAAATAATGGTTTCTTAAATTCTCTTTTATTCATCCCTGTCGCTGTTACATCTGAAACTGGTAAAGTGCTGTTACATCCGAAAATGGTAAAGCTAACTTCTGACCACTGAACTTCATAGGATATTTTCTGTAATTATTTATTTTTCAATTTCCATTGCCTTGTTCAAAGCTACATGTATCTCTATGCTCACTGATGTTACTGTTTGTATTTTCCGGCATGATATATGTCAAGTGGCAGAAAACATGGATCCTCTGCCAAGGTAATATGATGTTAAAGTGATGGCTGTTTCATCTATAAAACTTAGCTGAGTGAGATGTGCAAACCATGTTTAAGGTGTCGCACCTTTATATACTGTGGCTCAATATTTAAAAATCACACTGAATTTTAACTATTGAAATTATATTAAATACCTGAACAGTCCAGCAAAGGAGAAAATGTGTATATAATGTGGAAAGCAATCATGATATATATTAATACAAAAAAAAAAGGTAAAGGATCCCGTTACACGCCCATTAAGCATATTGGGAATATGGTGTTGGGCCCATATTTTCTTGACCATCAGCACACTAGGGGTGATGTGGTCAGCATCACGCCGGCCACCGTAACCTTCCCAGCGTTGCTCTGGTACCCAATTTTTGAGGCTGGGTCAACCCCGGAGCTGTTTGCAGTCTAAAAAAATCCCACCTCAACTGGGGATCGAACCATGGACCACTGAGCTAGGAAGCCAGTGCACTAACCCCTGCTCTATATTAATACAAGTGATAAAAAAAGGATAAATAATTAAATTATGACTCTGCATAAACATTCTGAACAATACGGCAACGTAATTATTTCCAATTAAGGATAAAGAAGTATTTATATTATTTTCATTTTAGTAAGGGAACATGGCTCTGTGTTCAGGTGTCTGAACAATGGTCAGTCTCAATTATTTCTGACAACTGACACACTACTGTATATCTTGAGATATTAAAAGTATCCATATATTATCATGAACAATGCATGAAGACTATGAGAGATAGATGAACTTAGCACATCTGATCAAACACAAATTTCAACAGAAAAGAAATAATAAGACGAGAAAAAAAAAAAAAAAATACAGAGTACAACATAATTTGCAGACTTAATGGAATGAAACACAGGAAAATTAAAGACAAAAAATTCTACAAATACTCAGCATACAGGTAGGTATGCAATGTTCCTGATAAATGTCAAAAGGAAGAAAACACTTGACATAACATTTTAATTTGTGACAAAAAAAAGCAAAATACAACTACATCAGCGCAGAACAATCCTGAGTCCTGAAAGAGAACGTGATAATAGATTAATATGTACATACAGTAATAATGAAGACATTATTGGCAACGAGATACGTGTTGACAATACTTCCATGAAGACCTCTGACTGAGCATGATCACCAGTTGACTGGAGCTGGCATGTACACGGAAGCTCATTTCACATTTCTTGAAGAATCCAGCTGTCGCACTGCTCACAACTGTCAGTTTTTTTTAAATTTACTCCCATCTAATCCTTTAATTCTCTGGAGTACTTATTTCTCAATTACATTAAACTTCTTAATTAATTAGCAATAATTAATGAGCCTGGGAGTGCTTCATAAAGTATGCTTGTATTAATAATGAAGAGAATCTTCCCTGATGCTGCAACATCTTTTCTGCCAACAAATTCTTGGTAGCTTATATGGACAACTTTGGAGACTCCATGTATGGTTTTGTTTTACTGCAGGCTTCATATCTTCTTCCTCGTTCGCCTTCAGACTTCCACATTATCTGAAACTTGTGTGTGCTTGATGGGATTTCTAAGGATTTACTGGGCATAATAATGGGAAATAGATTTCATGATGTGACAGGACTTTTGATGGGCAGGGCAATGGCGCGGACTGGAAGGGAAATGGGGGAATGGGAAAAATTTCTCAGCAGACAATGTAACCACTTGCATAAAACTTCATATGGCAATGACTCCACCTTGGTTTCTGAAGCAGGATCCAGATACCTGGCTGAGCACATCTGTGCAGTGTAACACTGTAAGCCACTACAATTTCTTGAAATAATCAAAGCTACTTTCATGATGCTTGGTACAGACAATCCAGGATGATCCAAACATGAATTCCAGAAAAGTGGAATATGAGAAGCATCTATGATTTTTGGAAGATTTCAAATGGTGTAGTAACAGACCAAACTGGGTATTCCTTGGCTAATCTGTGTGATAATACAAACATCTGATCTGTCGCTTTAAAAAAAAATTAATCCTATTCATTCCAACAATGTGGCTTCCTTTCTTGGTGTATCTGCACATATAATGACAGTCACTGCATTGAGTCTTTCTTATCAAATGCAGTAGTGTTTTCTTCATTGAAACTGTGTAGTAACATGACATCTGGCCAACAGGGCTGAGTATTATAACCATCTTGGCAACAATTGTATTTTCTTCATTGACATGCACCAATATGACATTTGCCTAGTACTGCTGTGTATTCTAATCAATGAGCCTCAGCCGAATTTTTGTGCTTGACAACTAACAACTTGACATCTGACCAATAGGGCTGGGTATTCCATTTCATCAAATGCTGTTATAACTAATACTCTAGTTTTATCCAATCAATCAACATTATTTTCTTACTTCATGACAACCAATGTATAGCTTCAACAGAGGTGGTTTTTTTCCTTCTTGACACAGAGCAGCAACAATTGAACTGCTTGTTGCATTTCTTGCTTGAAATGTAGCAGTAAGATGCCTCATCACTACTGTTAAGTACTCCCAATAAATTTACTGCAGTTGTATTTTCCTCCTTGGCAAATGAAGTCAGACCGATATGCTGTGCATCCCAAACTATCAACTGTGATTAGTATCGTCTTCCTCGACACTGTGATACCATTTGACTTCTCATCAATAATTCTGGGTATTTCAATCAATCAGCTGCGTTCTTCTTCCTGGATAGCACATGGCAATCACTCGGTGAAACTGGGCAATGTAATTAATTATCTGTGGTAGTATTTTCTGACATTGGTACTGTGCAGCAATATTCATTTCTGACCAATCCTGCAGCAGTTTTCTTTCCTTGATGTACAGTTTGAACAAGGACTCTGATCCAAAAAACTGTTGCAGGGGAGATGAAAATTCTGAAGGCACACTCGTCAAGTCTGATTCCCTTGTAAGCATCTAGCATGTAAAAAAAAAAAGGATTTCAGCATTTATGAATCTCTTGAAACCTGGCAGCAATGGGATAACCAGATAACTGTATAACAGAGATAATCAATGACATACTGTTACATGTGCACTCCAACTGCTGTTGATTTCCAGATTGCTTGGACTGCTGTATTCGTCTTAGCTTTGCATATGAACTTGTAAACAAACTGTATTTTGCTGGGCCTGGAAAAACACTCAGTTTTGATCCATTTCCTGGCTTGACAATGGAGTTTACAAGAAGCATGTAATCCAAACTTATTTCTCACATGGCTAATGGTTGCAGATTTGTTTTGTGACTTCTGTTAAGACTTCCACTGAGCTAATGACATCAAAGAAACAAGGATCAACTTCACAATGCAGAAAGGATATGATTTTATCCCATGATCAGTATGCAATACCTTATAATGCAGATATTTCAACGACCTTTGGTGGACTTAGCAATCCTGTAAGATGACATCTGGAGCTTAATTCTGCCAGTAAGACTTCCTGTAATGCCTGACTTGGACATTTTTAATGGCCAGTGGATGATGACGAAGTTGGATGCTGTTAGCAAGATATAAAAAAGGTGCTTCTTGGCTTCCTCCATGCCCGCTTATTGACAGCGACGAGAAGCAGCCCCCAGGTCTCAATGGTACTTACAAAAAAAAATATATACCTACACCTAATACTAAAGAAAAATGAGAGAAATTAGGCAACAAATTCAAGTCAGAATGGGCCTGTGGTTCTGGAGACTGGGACTAGCAGAAAAAGGGGTGGGGTGACCTGAACATGTTCCACTAGATTTCTCTGAAAACTGCTTATAAATATTCGTCCTTGAAAACTGCAAAATGTCAACGAAGTTAGTGGGCTCCCTACATTTTAAACTCAGCAAGGGTATCTAAAATTGATGTTTATTCTATAAGATTTTTACTGCTTATTATACCGATGGATATTAATTTATGGAGTGCCCGTAACTTGCCCGGTGGACAATTATCACCTCAGGGGTGAAAAACTACATAATTTTTCTGCCAACTATCTGCTTATACAAACAGATAAAGAACTTGATGATGTCTGTGCCTGCATTCAGTGTCAAAATGTCAATTTCAGTGCGATGATTTACTGTTAGCAGTAGACGGGCACAGCCAAATTTAACTGGCTCATACATATTTTTGCTAAATTCAGGTGCAGCCTGGATTATTTTAAATTCTTAAGATTAGATTTATCTAATATCAGAATTTTATTGCTAACTTCAGCGACATCTGACTTCTGTAGGAAGCCCCACACCCGCATGAATAAATGAATGCAGCAAACCAAAGGGGGTGACGTATGATGAATGGCAAAAAGACGTCCAGGCCTTTGATGCACACAATTACAACTGTTCTTGCAAATACAAAAGGAGCTCTGACCTCTAACCTCAATGTCCGTTATCACATGTTGGAGAAAAAAAATGGCAGATAAAATTCTCTACAGCTGCTGATGCACTGGCAATGAGAACTTGGTTACTAACATGTCTCTCTGATAGCCTCACAACGATGGAACAATTGCCATACTTGCTTTGCAGTCCACTTTGGTGTTATTGTCAATAAACGTCACCCCCTTCTCTTGTAGGAATTCCAAGCACTTAGTCCTGTCTGCGTAGGCCAGCTCCTTCTGGAAGAATTCTATGGGCATGCTGGGTCGGTACCTAACATTTGTGACATACCACGCAACCCGATAAACAAGCAAACACATAAGCAGAACAGACAGGGAGGATGGATAAACCGATGAACACATCCAACGGCAGCCAAGGCAGGTGTCGCACAAATATAATGAAATAGAAAAAAGTTGTAGAATATTAATATGACATACAAAATCATTAAAATGAAGTGAGATTAATTTTTCTTCATAAAATCAACACATGACCAATACAGCAGTATTAGAAACTCTGAATGTCCAATATGCATTTAAATTCTGGTGGTGGTGAGGAAGGGGCAAAAAAAAAATGAAAGACAATTTTAAGTAGGAATCTATCATTCGTGTAATGACTAAAGGATTTAACTAATCTTGTTTTGGGGGGGAAAAAACGTACGGTAATTAAATTTAAAATATTATAAACAAAAAACATACTTACGGCCATACCTGAAATAGAGCTCTCATTAGTAAGATGTATTATAAATCAATTTGCTAACTCTTAACCCTTTACAGTCCAATTCGCCCAAAAGCGCCCGTATTTTATCTTTTATCCTACAGTCCGAGTCGCCTGAAAGCACCTGGCAACAGGTTGTTTATTTCATTGCTAAGCGACATCGGAAGTCCCGCGCGCACGAGATTTTGTGTGTTTCTGGCCGATAGAGGTCGTTTCGAAGTTTGTTTTGATATCGATCGCATTTTTCTAAGTCGAGTTGTTGATTTTTTATGATTTTTAACAAATTACATTGTGTAAAAATGGTTCTTCAAGCCATGGAAGAGATTTTCAATGAACTTTGAAGGATTAGATCTACGTTTCTGTTATTCCGATAGTGAAAATGATTAATCCTACTTCGATGTGGACTATGATCCAGTTATCGACGATAGTGATCCAGTTATCGACGATAGTGAAAGTAGGAAAATCGATGTAGGAACTAGTAAAAGTGTAGAAAATGGACATATAGAAGCACGTTTACTTGTATGGAATTATTACAGATGTTTGAGCTCCCAGGGCCTAAACATAATTTGTCTGATGATCAGCAGCGTATTATTGGTTTCTTCTTATTTATACCAGACGATGGACTTATGAATAAACCAACAGCGCTGAAAAGGGTTGGTTATGTTGTTTCAGTGTGAGCGTAATTAAAACCAACATCCAACAAACATGAACCGTCAAACTCGTGAGCAGAAAAAAAAAAAAGTTGTGTTCAATGCTGTAAGAATTAAAGACAAACGGACACTTGTAGAGTTCTAGAGACAGTTTACGGTTGTAAATTTTGTTCTCATCGTTAGTGTAATTTGTTTGATATTCAAATTTTCTAGAAAAACTGTTAATAATATATATAAAAGCTTTCCAGCACAAGACTATCATAAAGTAATTTTTTTAAACTGTGAAAAACATTTAAATGTGACATTAAAATATACACGTATTAAAGTATATCCACTTTACTGAACAAATAAGTGTGTTTTTGTGTTATTTGAACTAATATTAGTGTATAAATAATTTTTTAAATATAAGAAATATTTAAGAAAAAGAGTTATGTCCCTTCGCTTGGTCGATGGGGGGGTTGAAATATTAGCAGGGCTATGGACTGTAACGGGTTATTAAGAATTTAAGTGAACATAAGAACAATTAACTGCCAATTATGTTTACTTACCTGATCTGTTACAACTAATAAGAGTATAAGCTCCAAGCCTAAAACTAGAAACATCATTAACACTTCTAATACTATTGGGTTAGCCCCAGTGAGGTATACGTACGCTTTTATAATGAGTTTAAGTGCACTTTTGCGAACACGGTCGATGAACCAGTCCATGAGGTAGCCTGACATTTTGGGTGCACTCTCATATAATTTGAAAAACCTATGATAATTGTTTAAAGACCAGGCTATTCGCACTTCTAGCGCATGCCTGATACACTCATCCTTTCTACAATTAGGTGACAGAGACGCTAAGGATGTTGTGAGATCTGAAATAAGAGGTATGAGAACATGAAAATTAACACAGAAATAACCTTTGTCAATGTAACATGTAAGTTTTCTTTATACAGGTGCGTAACTCAGAATCCAAAATGCTTGAGGACAGCCGTGTTTCAGAAATCAGACTTTTTCAGTTTTTGCCCCAAGCAGCCCTAAAATCAGTTCGGAAATTGTCCAAAAGTTAGCCGGAAAAAACAAAACTATTTTCAGAATATTTCAGTTTTCGGATTCTGGGTTATACACCTGTATTACTCATATTCTAAAAACAACAGCTAAATGTGAATAAATCTCAACACAATGTGTTATCTATTCACTGAAATTTACAAATGATACACGTTTTATTACATTGCTAATGAATAGTCCTTGCTTCAATGCTGCAAAAAACCTGATTTTCCCCCGTTTCATATGGTTTTTTATTTTATTTTTAGTTTTAACGGTCCCACACTTCCACTAAATTTGACTATTTTTCTTTCCACCTGAAAAAACCTGTACATGCTAAAGATCTGTCCCGTGACATATTAACCAAACAATCAATTTGTTATGTATGCTGTGTTGTCAGATACAAGCAAAGAAGAACAGTGAATGTACTCACCTAATGTATTGGATGTGTAGATATAGTACAGGATTCTGTAAGCTTTGAACTCCAACTGACTGCCCTTGAGGCCTTCGTGATACAGTAGTTTCAGCTGTGTCTGACACTGGTTGAACTCCTCATGGTCTCCCTAAAGACAGTTAAGACATAAATTATGCTGCGTTCCCAGAAACACCCAAACATGTACATGGTTTGTTTATTTTAAAACCTAAAACAAATTATGGAAGCGGCAAAAGAATGTATTAAGCTTGCTTAAATAATAGCACGAAAGCCTTTATGCTTAAATAAATCAATATTTCTGTTTGTATTCATAACTGCCCATATTTTGTTTGTTCGTTATTATTATAACTTTTGCTGTGTTAATACTGTTAGCTTAACCCTTCATTTTCATTATAATGATGCACACTGTCACAATTTTAGTATTCAAACAACCCATGTTGCCATAAAATAGGGTACTGTGTATTTGGTTTTTTTAAAAATATCAAGAAATGGGGGGGGGGTGTGTGTGTGTGTGTGTGTGTGTGTGTGTGTGTGGGGTGTGTGTGTAGTGGTGACCACCAGTTAAAGGGCTGCGGCACCTCTTTAATTCAATTTCTTTAAGAGCAAGGACTTACCTTTTCCATGGCTATCCGTGCATGTGTTTCATATACTCGAACTGTTAAGTTATCCCTGATGCCCTGAACCTAGAAAATAAAATAAAGAAACCTTCTAAATGTGTCTAAATAATAAAATGTAGTAAAAAAGAACAAGAGAAATTGCACTACTCACTTTTCCTTGACATGTTGATCAAATAATCAATGAAATCTCACAATAAAACGTACCACAGAACAGGGGCGAGCAAGACGACAATCACAGCCCACTCGAGATTTTAAGTGGACTGCCTGATAGATAAATGGTTTTTGTCTATATCTTTAACCCTTTGAACCCTGGCCACCCAGCCTGTAAAACCGCATTCCCCTGAGCAAAAAATGCACAAAAAAGACACATAAGCAAAACTAGTTACTGTGACAAAACCATATGGTCAGTTTACTTCAGACCTAAGGGTCTTTTATTTTTGGACATGCGCCCTAATATAACCGACTAGGTTGAACGGGACGCGCCTCGCCAAAACGAGGCAAAAGTTTTACAATTAAAAAAATGGTCAGTTTTAACTATTCTATCTCAAATTGACTGACCTGACCATCTCCAATATTCCTGCTTATTGTGCCAGTCCTCCCAGCATGTAGACTCTTCCTTTAGGCACAGCTTTAAAAATATTTGCACCAGAATTTAGTCTTCACTTTTTTGAATGGTCTATGTTTGTAGGCCATGTCTGGGAAGTCACCAACATTGTTGAATTTGTATGCACACACAACACAAATGTTATTGCCTGTAGCTTGTGGAGACACTCGAGGATGATGCAAGCCCACATTTTGCAGCCTCTGATGTGCATCAACATGGTTGTGAAGCTTCATTGCAGCTGTTCTGTAATCACCAATGAGTGATAAACAGATTTCATTTATGAACATACCAAATGTTCTGTAGCGTCTTCCAGTTACATTGTGGGGATTGTATTTATTCATTAGTATATAGGCATTATTGCATGCCCACATGAAATATTTCACTATGAGCCGTCGAGGCCAGCGATAATGCCGGCGCGTTTTATTGAGACGACAAACTTGGTCGTTGACCTTGCAGCCACCCATGAAAGTATTGTAGTCAATACAATGTTGTGGAGTTTGAACATCCACAGTTGTTCCATCCTTGTTTCTCCTTCTAACAGTTCCCATTTCTGTTGGGTTATGATAATTAGATATAAAATTGATGGGTCTTTGGTCCATCCATACAAGACTTACTTACTTAGTCGTTCCCCTTCTACCGTGAGGTGTAGAGGTTTGGAAGAGAGAGTGCCAGACTATCCTATCGGCTGTCTTCCTCCTGGCCTGGTTCCATTCTAGTCCTCGGTCCTTCAAAGATTGCCTAATGTTGTCCTCCCAGCGGACTCTGGGTCGTCCTCGGGGTCTGGATCCTTGGCTCTTTGTTTCCCATGCTTGTCGTGGTAGCCGATCTTCTCCCATTCTGCAGACATGGCCAAACCATCTTAGTTGGAACTGTTCTACTTGGGTCTGCAGGGGGTGGGATTTAAGGCCTTGACGTATCGTCTGGTTGCGTACCATGTCTCTTCTTGTTACTTCAACCACCTTCCTCAGATACCTCATTTCTGAGGTTTGGATCTGGCTTTTGTGGGTTGTAGTCATTGCCCATGACTCGCATCCATATGTCAAGACTGGGACATAGGTGGAGCGATATACAGCCATCTTCATTTTCTTACAAACCTCTCTCTTGCTGAGGAATCCTCGATTTATGGCCTGAAAAAGTCTCCCAGCTGCTGCTTTTCGAGTGGCCAACTCTTCTTTGATGCCTCCCTTTCGGTCAATAATAGCTCCGAGGTATTTAAAGTGGTCTACCTGCTCCAGGACCTGTTCTCCCAGCTTAATCTGATGTCTTCTTTCTTCTCATGATATCACCATGGATTTTGTTTTAGAGCTGCTTATGACCATCCCTCTCTTCCTTCCAGACTTGCAGGTTGAATTGGAGATGTGCCTCTGATTTAGCAATCAGGGACAACATCATCAGCAAATGCCAGCTCCGAAATACAGACCTGTCTCATCTTCCAGCACCCCACTGAATACTTTCTTGTTCTCTCCTTACATGCCTTAATGACATCGTCCATGAGGAGTATGAAAAGGTAAGGTGACAGGATATCACCTTGTCCCATACAAGACAAACAATGTTATTGAAACAAATTCTGATTGCCCCCTGCACATTTTCTTCTTTCCTCCCAGTTCTTTTGGATAATATTTCCTATTTGTCATTGCTGTCCCTACTGCAAGTGTTCCTTCTTCTTCTTCTTCTTGCGATCGCATCTTTGATGATTACACCGTCAGACGAGTTCTCATGATGAATTCGACTGTTGTTTGAAGTTCCTCTTTAACTCCATAAAGCCCCTGCATCATGACAAGTGGCACATTTTGGTGGAGCTTACTTTCTGGCCCAGTATCTATGACTTTAGCACCAGTTCAACGGGAGAGTGGGCTCATCCCTAATCTGTTTATGTTCCCAGTAGTAGACTATTCGCAAGCAGCCTGGGGGTGTCACTGCTCTGCGCGGACCTTGTTTACCGAGGCGGCGTCCGAGCTCGTATGGTGAAAATATGGTTGCGTTATCTTCAAAATAGCCCTGTCTTTCCCGCCATCCTGCAACTTTGAGTTAGGGAGTTCTGAGCTCCAGTCTCTTTCCCAGGCATTTTATCCTGGCCTGGCACGCATACAGAGGACCCCACTTCTGGTTCTAAGTTAGCAGTTGGGGATAGGTGGGGTAGCACACTGTGCATTCCCCGTCATCCAGGGGGCTCTCCAACTATGCAGAGCTTGCACAATGCTGTGCTCTGGTTCTGGGCTCACCCAAGGAATCCTCACCTGCACAGAGCCACTTCCAGATACCCACCACCTGCCAACCCCCCATTGTAGAAATCTCCTGCATGCGGCCATCCAGTCAAGAGCCAGTATTAAGTCTGGTGCCCAAGTGATCCCCCCCAAGCTCAGTGTGCAATTCTGGGTTCTCATCATGCTGCAACACAGGGGGGGATTGTGATGCTCAGCCATCTCTCTCAACTCTGCACCGATAAGTGACATCGGGGACTTAACTGTGCCTCAGTACTGGGAGGCCCCGTTTCCGGGTACACCACACACAGCCAATTGAGGCAACGGTCCCTCTGGGGCTGTGTCATTCAGTGGGGAAGTTTGGTAGGGAAGTCAACCTGTATTCTTGCAAGTGAACCCCCCCAAGGGAAGTTGTGCAACAAAGGGGGGTTTGTGAGTTCACCTCTCTCCTCAACTCCATGTTGACTTGCACTCTAACACTGCCCGCAAGACAACGGTCGGAGGTTTTGGAGAGTGGCCTTCTCTGCTTTTTTGAGCCGGGGTGGGCTCCCCGGGCAAGTCTCGATGGGGATCGGGACGTGTCCACGCGCCAGTGGGCCCAGCATCGGCCGCATCTGATGGAGGACTTGCTCTGCCAGGTTTGAGTTAGTAACTTCCAACTTTGTCATCTTCTTGGCATTGTGATGCTGGGGTGCCTGTGGATTTCCTAACGCCCCGGGTAGAAGCCAGAAGTGTACTGTGCCAGCTCTGGGGGAGATAAAGGGGGTGTTTCTGCGTCTCCTTGTGATACGTAGCCAAGGTAGGGCTCACAGTGCTCTTTCCCCGCCACCAAATTGCCTGCTGGTTACGCCGAGTTCTCCGAGGCTCTAGGCATGTGACCAAGAGTTGAAGGCAATAGGATCGTCACGTCCTGAGTCTCTGTGCTGTACGATGGGTTCCGATCTTCAGGGAGCAGTCCACACTCGTTCCCACTCCCAAGACTTGTTCAGTATCCATCTGGCTCCTTCCCACCCACAGAGGGCGTGTACGGTGTAGTGCACCGGTTTTATTATCGAGGTTTGCTCCTCTAGATCCGTTGTGTTTAGCCTGAGGATTCGCACCCTCAGTTACCAGGACTACCTCGAGGAGGGTGTGGCTCTTCACCACGCACAACGATCTTAGGGTATGAGAGGTTTTGCTAGGCCAAGAGACTAACACCGCAATGGTCGCTCCTTTCATGAACAGAATTCACTAGGCCTAGGGTGAAGCAAGGGGGGAAACCCACTACCCACAACACCAGCACATCATACCCCCTGTCTGTAGACTTTGCCCCGCAAGTGTTCCATAATCACTGTATAACTAGTCAAAGAGAGTTACACTGTTATAAAATCTGTCCATGACAAGAAAATGGTTTTTGTGTGCCAAATCACCTGAAGTCAAAATCCTGATGACGACACTACCAACAACACCGAGTTCTGGAATAACATCCTGTTTTTCCAGTGTAAATTTCCAAATTCAGAATATAACCCGAGCTCGCTTCACATGCCATGTAAGCCTTTATTCCCCACTTTATGGGCTTTAATTTTATGTACTGTTTGAAGGCAATTCTGCTTTTAGTGGGGATCATACCCTCGTCTAAACTCAAGTGTTGTGAGGGTGAATAATAATACCAAAATCTTGGAAGCAACAAATTCAGCATGGGCCTACTTTGTACAGTTTATCTGCTTTATACAGAGCAAGGTCCTCTTCATCTACAAGATAAAGAAACATCCATACAGCAAGAAAGCGATCGCTTTCCATTACAGTGCGAAATCCAGGAGTTTGGGAAATAAAGTTCAAAGACGAGCTGGACCAGTAATCTTCGTAACGTGGTTTACTCACACTGTGCTCCATTTGAAGACGCAGTCCAAAGAATGTTTTTATCTCTGGCACTGTTACATCTTTATAATTTTTAGCATAGTAGCTGGTTGGCTTTTTGCTTGCTCAGCACGTCTGTTTGTTTGCTCACACAAATTGTGCCCGAAATTACCGTCGAGGAAAAGCTCCAAAAATTCAATGGCTTTACTCTCTGGAGAAATTGATTCTGGAATATTCTTGGTGCCTATCTGTTCCACAAATGTTGTGTCTACGGAAGACATAGGTCTGAATATATTTGCGGGAGACCAACCTGTATTAAATTTAGATACATTATGTGGGATACGCTCTTTCCACGCCCCTGTACCGCAGCCCGATCTCCTGAGGGGCCAGGAACAGGGTTAGAACTAGCTTGATCATAATCTGATTCACAAGTTCCGTCACTCGATTCAATTTCGATGTCACTTTCAGAATAATCACCATCTAATTCATCATCCTCCGAATCATTGAGCACAAGTTCAACAGCTTGTTCCGTTGTTAGCCTTTTATAATGGCTATTTCCTGGATTTTACCTGTCTTTTCATAATGAAAACAATTAAAAAATTGCAAAATATTATCACTTCGTGGGCGCCGCCATTTTAGTGTAACATTCCACAAGACATGTGTACTTCCTGAAGTCATTATTTTTCCCACATTTCCATTCCGGCCCCGTATTGCTAAGCTAGGTGTGCCAGACCGAGATAGCTGTCACTCGGGGAATGGATTATTTACACACGGACCGAAATTTCAGGACCTCGGGTTCAAAAGGTTAAATCCTTGGTTTTTAAACATACGTCTTTAGTAAAAATAATAACAACAAGTAGAGTAAGAGTCTACATTTATAAATATGAACAATAGAAAATCCAAGTTCCGCTCTTATGAGATATAAAGCGTAAACCAGGGTTGGGGCACTGCACGAAGGATGGCCGTCAAGCGAGCAAAGTGGAGGTAATTTGTTGCTGCCCTACAGGCGCCACCAGGCACGACAGCCACTGACTTTTGACACTTAGCGGTAAAGAATAATAATAATAGCATTGTCTAAATAGAATATGTTCATGTCTGTCCCTTATTATACAAGATTATTTCTTACAATACATCCATCTGTGACAAGATAAAATTTTATACAGGTATTGCTGTTTAAAATAGGCTGAATTCAACAATGCAATAGAGCTAATACTGTAACAGGAAATAACTGACAAATGTTTGCCTCTACAGCCAGTAAGATAGCATGGTGATCTCTCTGGCAAACCTCTACACCCCAGGGTAGAAGACTAAGTATGTTTGCTTCTAAATCAAAAACTGTAAACATTGTATACCTTAATGTTTTGAAACTGACATCCAAGGTTGTTTTTAAAACTTGCTATCTCACATCCTTAATCAGGTCCTTTTCAAGACCACACACTTTTATTTGAAGATTTGTCTTCAAGTCTTTAAAAACAACGTACATTTCATTATGTTTTTCAGCTGCTGCTGCTGCCGCCCTCTATTATTAGTGTTTTCTCATTAATTTCATACCAGCAAACACCACTTTTGAAGCAGTCTTTATTAATTTTAAACTAGGATTAAAATAAGCAAACAGATTTCACGTTTATAGCTGTCTCAATTTACCATATTTTCTTCACCAATTTCAAACCTGAACAATGCAGTTTAAACAATGCTAATTATTTATAAAAATCAGAAAATCAAACTTTTTCTCAACTGTTTGCCTATGGGAAAAATGTGGAAAACAAAAAGATTTTGGTTCACAAGTATCAATCTGGATTTTATGGCGTGTTATAAAAAACAATCTCTCCCCTCTAATGCATAACTTACAAATGTTTCAACTGCATCTCAAATGTCCTTAGAATGAATGTGAACATGATGTCTAGCATGAAACATCACCGAAGGCACTGCTAATATTAGGTGTCTTACCATGCGATGCGCAAACCAGAACCAATTAAATACTGAGCTTAGGCAATCTGTTTGTCCTAGTAAGGTTTATATTTTCTTCTTATCTACCCCAACCATAATTCTTTTCCAAAATTACTCAAATTTTTTTTCCCTTGTATGCACCTTAATACTTTGGGAACCACAGACGCCTATTGGCAACAAGCCTTATATTCCGTAGGGTACCAATGTCGCCTTTTGGCGTAAGTATAGTATCAGCATAAAATGTTATCACGGCAAGTGTCTGAACATAACGTATATCAAGGGAAGTAACTCAATTTTATTGAGAAATGCTCAATGGCGGGCGGAAATTTTTTTTTCACGTTTTTATTAATCTTTAGGTGGAAATTTCTTTAAAAATGAGTGAAACTAGTGAATGTTGCAATGATTTGGATTCTGGCTCTCAGCTGACCTTTGAAAGTGACAACAGTTGGTCTAGTTTTGATGCAGGGCAGCCTGAAATTACTTAAACAGACAGCAACAGCCCTAGTTCCAGCATTCGTGAAGCTGTCAGAGATGTTGATAGCGATTTTCAGGGCCATAGTGAGAATGAGGGGCTTGAAAAAGACCTGCAACTAGGAGGGGGTGTGGCAGAGAAGCAGCTGATTAGTTTCAGTGGTACTTGTATGGCTTTGATGACCCCTATGTGAGCATTATGATTAGTGTTAGACTGTTACAGACAGTAGAAGAGGGTTTTCTGTAATTTTGAGAAAAACAAAACATAACATGAAGCGTGGCCGTTCATCTGTTTTTGCTAGGTCGGGAAACATGGTTGCTTGTACGTGGCATTATAGAATTTGTTCAGCACAGTCCACATAAACAATGTTACTGACAGCAGTTTGAAGACAATTGATAGCGACCAAGATCCATTGTTTGTAATTCTGCTGGACTGAGTGTCCAGAAAACATTCTTTTGTATTGGATGTGCCCAGCTATTCAATTTTTTAATAAGTGTGAGGACAATGCTGCCGCCAGGAAGGAAATAGGCCCCCAAGGCCAGAGAAAAAAGCAACAATAATTGCATCTGTGACCATATTTTATGTTAGACTATCACACCCTATTTTTGGGTTATGAGAACATCGACATAACACAACAGAAATGGAATCCAGTGGACTCTGACTAAGCAGTTGGATGATCTGGATTTTGCTGATGACTTGGCTCTTCTGTCCCATAACTGTAATCAGATGCAGGACAAATTGAAAACACTCGATGAGAGGTCACAGCAATTGGGTCTGAAAATACACAGGGAAAAGACAAAAATAATGAGAATAAATGCAGGTAATGATAACAGGGTTGAACTTGAAGAAACACCAATACAAGATGTAGAATCATACACATATCTTGGCAGCAGTATAGACAAAGTTGGAGGGACAGACAGTGATATAAAAATAAGAATACAAAAAGCAAGAGGAGCTTTCATTGCATTGGGAAATATATGGAAATCAAGAGAAATCAGATCCAACACAAAATAAGAATCTTCAACTCAAATGTGAAGTCAGTCCTATTGTATGGCTCTGAGACATGGAGAACAACAAAGATAACAACCAAAAAGCTACAGACTTTCATAAATGGGTGCTTGCGTAGAATAGAGGGATTAAAATGGTATAAGGTTACCAATGTGGAACTGATGACAAGAACTAAACAAGTGCCAGTGGAACAAGAGATGAGAAGAAGACGATAGTGATGGATAGGACACACACTGAGGAAACCCGTTGATAGCATTACAAGGCAGTCCTTGTTCTGGAACCCCCAGGGCAAGAGAGTCAGAGGTAGACCAATAAGCACATGGAGAAGAGAGCTGGAAACAGAGGTGAAAATGAGAACGTGGAAAGAACTTGAAATGATGGCACGTGACAGGAGGACTTGGCATGTGTTTGTTGAAGGCCTATGCTCCTTTGGGAGTGGAGGGTTATGAATAAAGCAAATTGATAAGTATGTATTTTTAAAAATTCTTTTTGCATGAAATCATGTCAGTACCTCATGAATATTTCTATTTTGCCATTACAGACCCTGAAATTTTGTGTCCATTTCAAATAGCTTTTTAACCATTTTAAGAGCATTTTTTTTTTTTTTTTTAGAAAGAATGTACAATAATATTATATCTTGGAAAGTCTTATGACTTTTGAGTTGATTATAATATTTTTTATACATTTTTCAATAGTGCATGCCAATATTTGTCTTTTGCCTCATTAATATTCAAAATGGCTGTCATGATCCCATGACCTGAACACAAAACTAGGTCACCACGCGACACCTTATCCACTTCCCATATCATCCTGAAAGTTTCATGTCAATCTGTTGACTCATTCGGTCTGTGATTTTTTAAATTTCATCACCCCAAATGGGAAATTTTTCCTAAAAACCCTTGGTACTTGAAGGTAATTGCTACTGAGAAGGCTTGGTACTCAAAAGTGGTAAATAATCCGCATGCACTGCCATTGAAGTATGTTTTCTGAGGTGATACATATACAGGCGAAGATTCAAAAGTCCCCTGTATGCACCACCAATTCTAAACTTAGGATCCCCTGGAAAAATAAGATGAATGTGATAAGACACATGGCAGAGAAACCTTACGGCCGACAGCATAGTAGAAACTGGTTCTGGCAACACCTTTTATGTACTTACGGTGAGATCCTGTCTAATTGACTTGAGCTGTTCACATGCATAACGGTAGTCAAGGTTACCCTGCCACTTTTGCTGTACATTGGCCAATGATTTCTTTAGTACTGCTGGAGGTCGAATCTGCTTCGCGTCTGGAGCCTGTAAAAAGTCACGATTTTCTGTCACGTTTGCTCTAGTTCTGACAGATGCATTACAATCTAATGGTATTCAACGTGACATATCAGCTCAGTTACTATCAAGATAGATACAAAGCAGCAGTGAAATTAAAAGTGTTTGGTTTTCAACATAGCTTAAAGTTCAAGGAAATCAAGCAATAGATTATACGATCTATGTTCTTTAGCATCTAGCCCTTCTCCGAAAACCTATCAATGAAGGCCATAAGAACACAAGGCTGCTTTTAAAAACTTTGTGCCATTGCCAATCAATCTATTCCGAAGTAAACATGCATATATTGATTTTAATAAATGTCAAAGCGTAACTACTTCACAATGTTATTTGCTCTTATACAGTCACATTTACTTCTTTCATAACACAGGCAGTCCGTTTCTTGCTTCTCTCATCACCATAAACTAAGAGGGGCTTAGTGAAGGCCACGCTATCTCTCTCTCATGGAGCAGATTTCCTCGGACTCCCACTGTTTGCTTTTGTTTCCACAGTGGCATTTATCTACCTGTTCAATTTCTAATGTTTTTAAACGGCAGTATTTAATTTTGCAGTGCCCAACTTTCAGTCCAGATATATAGTTTGTTGATAGGAGAAGTAAGCTTTTGTTTGATCTGAATTTGGAATACCTCGACCATGGTTCCTAGAAACCTAATCTCTATGCAAGTGACTTGTATGGGTGGTTATGAATTATGTGAGCTACTGCATGACCCCTACTGCTCGTGATGGTTTTTGCAGCTTTTTAGTGCTTCTGTACGCCCACGGCGACCGTTGCCTCAATTGGCTGTGTGTGGTGTACCCGGAAACGGGGCCTCCCAGTACTGAGACACAGTTAAGTCCCCGATGTCACTTATCGGTGCAGAGTTGAGAAAGATGGCTGAGCATCACAATCCCCCCTGTGTTGCAGCATGATGAGAACCCAGAATTGCACACTGAGCTTGGGGGGATCACTTGGGCACCAGACTTAATACTGGCTCTTGACTGGATGGCCGCATGCAGGAGATTTCTACAATGGGGGGTTGGCAGGTGGTGGGTATCTGGAAGTGGCTCTGTGCAGGACGTGAGGATTCCTTGGGTGAGCCCAGAACCAGAGCACAGCATTGTGCAAGCTCTGCATAGTTGGAGAGCCCCCTGGATGACGGGGAATGCACAGTGTGCTACCCCACCTATCCCCAACTGCTAACTTGGAACCAGAAGTGGGGTCCTCTGTATGCGTGCCAGGCCAGGATAAAATGCCTGGGAAAGAGACTGGAGCTCAGAACTCCCTAACTTAAAGTTGCAGGATGGCAGGAAAGACAGGGCTATTTTGAAGATAATGCAACCATATTTTCACCATACGAGCTCGGACGCCGCCTCGGTAAACAAGGTCCGCGCAGAGCAGTGACACCCCCAGGCTGCTTGCGAATAGTCTACTACTGGGAACATAAACAGATTAGGGATGAGCCCACTCTCCCGTTGAACAGGTGCTAAAGTCATAGATACTGGGCCAGAAGGCGCACCGGAAACCACAGTATCACGCAACTCGCTTTTTTTTTTCTATGGAGAGTACACCGTCAAATAAATCTCGTACTGGTGCTCGCCCTGTGGAGCTCCACCAGGCAGGTGCAGTGCCGGGCTCTGAGCCTCGACAGAGCCCACCCTCAGCTACTGGAGGACCCTCTAGACCGTCTTGTGGAGTCAGCAGACGGCGGAGGAGAACTACTGACCAAAACAAAACAGAAAAAGAGAAACCCAGAGTGCCACTTGTCATGATGCACTGGAATGCAGAGGGAGTGAACAGCAAGCAGGCTGGATACAGCAAAAAGACAGAGCTGGAAAACATCTTGTATGAGAAGCAAGTCAGTGTTTGCTGTATCCAAGAGACTCACTTGAAAGCAGATCAAACCTTTAAAATAAGGGGATATCAATGCTTCAGATCCGACAGAAAAGATAGACGAAAAGGAGGAGTACTTACTCTTGTAAGGAATAACATTCCTGCACACGAAAGGAAAACCTTCATGGATGGAGCAGAATATCAGCTGTTGCAGATAAAGGTAGACAAGATGGAAATAGAACTCCTGAACTATTACTGTCCGAACAACAAACCCCTGAGTCTCAGCTCTATACAGGTACCAGCCACCAACTTTATAGCAGTTGGAGACTTTAATAGCCACTCCCAGAGCTGGGGCTATAACCATCTGGATCACAGAGGTGAAGAGGTTGAAACTTGGCAAGATGATCACTCCCTAAT
This sequence comes from Oreohelix idahoensis, assembly GCA_024509875.1. Lineage (NCBI taxonomy): Eukaryota > Metazoa > Mollusca > Gastropoda > Stylommatophora > Oreohelicidae > Oreohelix > Oreohelix idahoensis. Next base: position 99,830 of record JAMPIV010004260.1, on the reverse strand, counting down.
CCTAGTCAATAATGCCACAGATACTCCTACCTTCTACTCCAGAGGATGGCACACAACTTCAACACCAGATCTTGCCTTCTCCACACCAGATATAGCTGGATCTATTAGTAGAGAAGTAGGAGACCAACTAGGGGGAAGCGACCATCGCCCAATCTTTCTTACTGTCCAGAGTGCAACTCTCAGTACAGGCCCAGCCATTACAAGATGGAACTACAAAAAAGCCAACTGGGGTTTATTCAGGCATCAGGTGAACACGCTGCTGTCTACCCTCAAGGTACAGAACAGAGACATTAATGAAGTGGTAAAAGACTTCAACAGATGCATACTACAAGCTGCAAAAGAAACCATTCCCAAAGGATGCCGGCGTAACTACATACCATACTGGTCCAGCACACTCCAAGAACGTCAGGAAGCTATGGACAGGGCTAGAAAGGACGCAGAGTCTCAGCCTTCACTTGAAACTCACAACAAATGGAAAAAGGCTGTAGCAGAGTTTCAGAGAACAAAGCTAGAAGAAAAACGGAAAAGCTGGAGAACTAAAACGGCATCGCTGAACCTTGAGAAAGACGGCAGGAAACTTTGGAGATTAGTCAAGTCTCTAAATGAAGAGCGTTCCTCACCTAGGCAGACTATCACATTGGATGAAGGTGGCAAACTTTTCAGAGGAAAACAAGCTGCAGACTTGTTTGCTAGAAGATACAGTTCAGAAAGCAACTTACCCATTAACATAGATCATCAGAGAGAGATAAGAAAAGAAATACTGGCAACCATGGGACAGACAGATACTCCTGCCCCAATGAGGGAACCCATCACACTAGGAGAACTACAGAAGGCTATTTCCAAGCTTAAGTTTCAAAAAGTCACCCGGCCCAGACAAAATCAGCAACGAAATGCTAGTAAATCTGAGCTCAGCAGCAAAGACAAAACTGCTTGAGATATTCAACCACAGCTGGTTGAAAGGAACGGTACCCCAAGTATAGAGAAAAGCCATCACAATACCCATACTAAAGAAAGGGAAATGTAAGACCGAGGCTGCAAGTTACCGGCCAATCAGTCTCACAAGCTGTGTTGGGAAGACTATGGAGCGAATAGTCAACCACAGATTGAAATGGTATTTAGAGTCTGAGCAGATCCTGGTGTCGGAACAAGCTGGATTTAGAGAATGCTACAGTATAGAAGACCAAGTTACTTACTTGTCTCAAGCAATAGAAGATGCCTTCCAGGAGAAGAAAAAGGTCCTAACGATCTGGGTCGACTTCAAGCAGGCCTTTGACAAAGTGTGGAAAGATGGCCTCATTGCAAAACTTAGGAGAAGTGGAATCCAAGGCAACATGATGAAATGGATCCAGTCATACTTGCATAACAGGAGAACTAGAGTCACTCTTGACGGTCTGCAGAGCAGAAAAGTGTTGCTCCATCAGGGGGTACCTCAAGGAGGAGTAATTTCCCCAACACTCTTCCTTGTTTACATCAATGACCTGGTGAAAGATCTCCCTGCAGGAGTTAAAGCTGCCTTATATGCAGATGACCTAGTACTCTGGTGCGCTGATGAAAATGTCACCACAGCAAATTATAGAATGCAGCGGGCAGCAGACATGCTAGTGTCATGGGCAGAGAAATGGCTTATCACAATAAACACAGACAAAACCTCCACAACACTGTTCTCCCGCGCCCCCAAGGACAAATCAGCTAACATACACCTAGGGACAACCGTGATCAAGGAAGAAAGCTACCCCACCTATCTTGGGGTGACATTTGACCAAAGGCTTACATGGAATAAGCATATTGAAAACGCAGAAGGAAAGGCCCGAAGACGACTAGGCATACTCAGAAAATTAGCAGGTACCAACTGGGGAGCAAATGAACGAAATCTAAAGAAGATTTATAATGGAGTAATAAGACCACACTTAGAGTTTAGCTCAGCAGCATGGTCATCAGCTGCTAACTCACATCTGCAGTCTTTGGACAAGGTGCAAAATCAAGCTCTCAGGCTCATTACAGGAGCCATGAAAACTACACCAATAACAGAGATGCAGAAGGTTGCTGAATTACAGACATTGTCCCATAGAAGAGACACAAAAACCATGATCCAGATGGAAAAGTACAACAGTATGCCAATGCACCCAATGAAGGCAAGACTAGATGATCTGGCATTGGGACGTCTAAAGCGTAGCAGCTTTGTGCATCGGGGGAAAAGACTTATAAGACAGCATCAAGAAGACCTATCCATGAAGACAACACCACTGAAGCCCACCCTATACCCCGTACCATGGGAGCAGGCCAGCAGTGCCCTCCAAATTAATACATCAGTCAGTGGTCTCACAAGTGGATGTGAGTATAATGATCTGCAAAAAACGAACTGCTACATTGAGTATGATCCAAGAAAGCTATCCCGATCAATCATGGATACATGCCTATACAGATGGATCAGCAACTAATGCTGTTAGGAATGGAGGTGCCGGTATCTTTATCTCATATCCTGACAACCACTATGAGACTAGGCACATTCCCACTGGTAAATTCTGTTCCAACTATACAGCTGAGGTTCGAGCTCTAGAGCAAGCTGCAAATATGATTTATAACACCAACTCTGACTGCCACCAGGTAGTCATCCTCACAGATGCACTGTCTGTCCTGCAAGCTCTCAAGGGTGGTAAACTCCCGCATCTGAGAAATGAACTAAACAAGGTAGCTGCCAAAAAGAGAACCATACTTCAGTGGGTACCATCTCATTGTGGTGTACCCGGAAATGAAAAGGCAGATAAACTTGAAAAAAAGGGAGGAGAATGTGAACAAGAAAATAAAGAAGTCACATACTTTGAGAAAAAGAGAGCTATCCAGACTATCAGAAGAGAACAGAACCAACCCAAAGACGACTATCACACTCTCAACCGGCAGGGACAGATAACTATTTTTCGACTCAGGACAGGGCATAACAAACTGAATAAACACATGCACAAGCTACGATTGTCTGCTTCACCACTGTGCACATGTGGATTTAAACGAACAAACTGCTGAGCATGTTCTACAGGACTGTCCTCTGTATGACCAGTTAAGAAAGATATACTGGCCCAATGACTCAACACTAAACTCAAAGCTATATGGAGTTAAAGAGGAACTTCAAACAACAGTCGAATTCATCATGAGAACTCGTCTGACGGTGTAATCATCAAAGATGCGATCGCAAGAAGAAGAAGAAGTGCTTCTGTCACGGATCTGAAGTTGTCGGAAACTTACCCAAGTGTTAACTGTAAATAAAGGCCAGATCAATCAAAGAAATATGTAAATAAACAATAACCAAGAGATATTCAATAAAGAAAGACTTACCCCAGTAAGACGCAAATAAGGTTTCTCCAGATCCTGACATGTCCCAACTACAGTGAACTCTTCGAGGTCAATGTCATCATCGCGGGAATTCTGAGGAGATGAAACTAAGCTGCATTTGAACAGAGACATGACAGAGAGGTTGAAAATATACCACATGATTAAATTATTTTGTCTGTGTTCTTACACGAACATGAAAGTCTAAGGTATTCAAGTCACGAGAATATAGACTACGTTATTACATTTAAAATTGGCCATCATATCTGCCAGTATACTTTTAAATGAAAAAAAAAACCCAAATGTTACTCACTGAATACATAGAATCATTGATGGTTATGGAAATTTTCTGCTTTGGTTTGTGCAGCTGACCAGCAAAGCGAGCCGCTCTCAGTTCCATACGAACCTTCTTCATTGGATCATCATCATCAATGGTGAAATTCAATGCTCTGGTGTGCATTAAAAAAAGAAAATAATATTTCTGTTGCGAGGTATAGCATGATACATACTGTTATGAAGTAAACTACAGCTAAGCTTACCACATAATTTATCAGTAAAGCACAAAACTGTTGAGACTTTGCCAATAAACATTCTTAAGATACATAAGTAAATATTTCTTAATAATAAAAAGTCTTTGTCTCAAAAATGTGCCAAACATTGGTAACACAATCTTATAAATCAGCAGTAAGACTGAATATATGAAGTAAACGGAAGTAAGGACTGAATCAATGAGGTAAATGGATGTTTCAATAAAAAATACATTATTGTACACTGTATATGCTACATAGGGCCTGGGATGAATTAGACTACAGTACTGATTTGTTCAGGTTATGAAAACAGGAATGGATTTCATTGTCTTGATCTAAATTTTGCTCTCCTGTTCCACAGCCATAATCAGATGCAAAACAAAATGAAAATATTTGCTAAGAGGTCGCAGGAAGTGGGTCTGAAAATATACAGCGAAAAGGCAAAGATACTGAGAATAAATGCAGGAAACTATAATACTGCATTTGAATAGACATCCCTACAAGATATAGAATCATACATATCTTGGCAACAATATTTACAAAGATGGAGCAACAGTTAGTGATAAAAGATATGAAACTCTATACACAGCGATACAACAGGAGGCAATCTAATCATCAGAAGTGGTCCCCCGTCGATGAAGTGTTTCGGCCCCTTAATCTCCTTTACACTCGGGGCGGGGGACTTGATTTCTCTTGTTCTCCATGTTTCCCAATGCCACGAAAGCTCCTCTTGCTTTTTGTATTCTTATTTTGATATCACTGTCTGTCCCTCCAACTTTGTCTATATTACTTCCAAGATATGTGTATGATTCTACATCTTTTAGTGGTGTTTCTTCAAGTTCAACCTTGTTATCATTTCTTGCATTTATTCTCATAATCTTTTGTCTTTTTCCTGTGTATTTTCTGAAACATGGAGAACAATTTAACCAACAACTAAAAGGCTACAGATTTTCCCAACTGGGTGCTTGGATAAAATAGCATTGTAATGGTATGTCAAGATCACTAATGTGGAACTGGTGACATGAACCAGACAGAGGTTTTATTTCTTCAGTTGACATCAATTTCTGTGGCTCAACTTTTTTTTAAAAACAGAATGGGGGTAACCAGTCCCATGCTTAACCATCCTGTCACTTTTTGCACAGCACATGAGAGGTAACAGTGCTACTAATCTTAGCTGCCCTGCAGTAACTGGGAACACATGGATGAAGAATAGTACAAACTCAAACAATAATACTTTCACAATAATATGAAGAAATGTGGAATAGCCACTGCTGGACCAAGATTTTATAGTGAGAAACTAGTTGTCAATGTTCTGTTTGCTTTAGTGTCTCTTACATATGTGTGCTAGAAAACACCTCGTTATAATGGCCTTCGTACTGTCATTACTGAAAAAACAAAGAATAATATCAGACATATTTGTATCCCTCCCCCAGCTTGAGACAACACGTCATTACTAAGATCCGTAATCATTTTCATTCCTTACAGAATAGAGCCACCTCTGTAGCTTGTTTCTGTGGCACTTTGTTTTACACGATGAGGTTGCTAGCCTGATGCACCTCTTATCACTCTGTACGACATGCTCGAGAGTGCAGTGGGTCTATTTTTGGCTTCGTCCTATAATATACCCCCCTTGAAACTACACGCAGCCATTACTAAGATTAGTTACCATATACAGGGTGATTATAAAGTCCTTGAGGAACCTTCCTTAAACTTTAATAACTTTGCACATAAAAGCATAGTTAAAGTAAAGGCCGTTATCTACTCATCAAAACACTAGTTCCTCTCCACTGGAAAATACTTCACAGTGGTAACACGACACTGATCCAGTGTAGGGGTAATGCTGGTATACTGGAATAAATTTGTTGATAGGGCCTGACCTATGTTATGAATGCACTGCAAACATGTTTTTTTTCTCAGTGAACTTCATGCATTTTCACAAGTAATAAACATAGCATGCACAAACCTACCCTTTATTGTGCTGCCCCCTTTTTTGGATCTTTTTGTTTGTACTGAGAGACAGAGTGTCTCCTTCAACCCTGGAGGTAATTTTACTGCTTCTGTCTCTTCCCCTGGGTGTTTTGGATCCCCTGCCTCTGTTCCGCCCAAATTTACTCCTAACTGGGCTGGGTCTACTCGATCCAGATGAGGGACTACGGCTATCACTGCAATAACATCACGAAATTGGGAAATTAGGGCAGCAGAAAAAAAAAAAAAACTAAATAAACTGGTATAACCGTGGAAAAGCCAACAATATGAAAAATACTCTCAGTGTATGACACATGAATAATTTGTTAAGGTTAAAATATAACTCAATAGTAACCTTACCATACGTGGAATCTTGAACACAACATGTGACAATGAAGTTTAGAAGAAATGTTAAAACTACTCAAACAGTTTGTTTTTAACACATACACATACATTAAAAAAGTAAAAAATTAACCAGGGTGATTTAATTATGATTAAGTGTGTGTGTAGGAAGAAAATGCAGGTTACAAATAATGGTCACATGATAATTCCAATTAGACATGTGTTAGACATATTAATACAGCTCTACTGTCACCTACTTTAGACAAACAGAATCCACTGGGACAAATGGTAAGATGATAAATGGGAAGAAAACACCAATATATTAGAAAATACTACGTGGAAAATATAGGGAATAAATGTTATGGCTCCTCACACTCTAGTCTCACATGTAAGACTAAATTCTAGAAGAGGAACCACAATTTGCTGTAGCATCCAGCCCTTCTCTGGAATGACCTATAATTTAAGGCCAGCAGTACACAAGGATGCTGTTAATTTAACACAAGAAGTTTAATTAAAAGCTGTAGTTTTTTGGGATACACTGAAAACAAATCACCTGCTACGACGAAATCTCCTCCTCCGCCTATCTGGTGAACTCGAACGTGACCTTGATCGTGACTTGGATCTTGACCAAGAACGTGACGAACTTGAATACGATCTACTCCTGGACCGCCTGTAAGTTGGAACTCTGTCCCGAGAGTATAATGGTCTTTGCGGAGTTCCTAGAGGCCTAAGGCCTAAATTACCTCTACCCCTCTGCTGAAATCTCATATTACGTCCACCACGACCAAATGTTGAGACACTATTCTGAGTATCACCACCTCCGAGGTTAATTTCTTCACTGCAAAATGTAACACAACAGTGATATAATAACGGCAGACAATACTCTGCTGAATTAAGATTTAGAAAGAATGTCCAATTAAACCATTATAGACCCAACTTTTCAATACTGCTCTGTTTTAGATATTAAAAATTGGCATAAAATTCAATCGACAAACCTAAAATAGCTAAACAATAATATACTCTGAGTATTTCAGTTTTGGTTAGTTTACTGAGATCACGATATGGGACCTCAGTTTTTATTAAACTCTTGTTAACACAAGTATTTACATGTTCTTGTTTAACTAGGGCTTCTAAGCGTGGAGCTTTTTCGCAGTTAATGACAAGTTGAGCCCTTGGTATTATCTGCAATGCAGATCTTGGCTTTTTCTATGGCTTTTCTGCCATTACTAAACCTGCTGAGTTGGAGTCATGAGCTACAGTTTATTTCCCGGGTAATCTATACTTGTTTGGCATGCATTTAAAGGATCTTCACATCTGATAGGAAAGGGGGAAAAAAGAGAGAGCGTTAGAATTATCTGCCATTCATCCTAGCGTCCTCTGCCTGACATCTATTCATTGTTAATACTGAACGCAGCCAACAAGGTAAAAGCCTCAGATAATTCTGGTATTAAAGTGAATCTTCCAAGCTTTGGTATGCAATGCTGGGTTCCTCAACACACTAAACATTGTGATGTTGGGCCACCTTGGTGTGCCTAGTCAATCTATGAAGCACTTGCCAAACAACTCAGAGGTTGCCAGTTTCAAGGCTGCATCATGCAGAGATGCCTCAGAGTCTTGATTTTTGTTCTCGTCTTTTATTTTTCTGGACCATTCCTTTTAGTGCTTCACTTGTCACACGAATGCATTCATTATTTTTATTTTCTATTTCATAGCTCTGGTAACTTTCACTTTCTCAATTCGGAAGGCCTGTCAATATGCCAAGTCCAAGACTGAGCTCTGCACATAACTTATGCAGACAACTGGGCAATATGAACACACAGCCAAAACATGGCTGCACATTTTTGGTACACAAATGGGCCCAAAAGGAAGGATAAAGCAGTTGCACGACTATGCCATGAGCTCCCCCCTCCACCTTATTATGCGAAAAAATTAACTGTGACTGCTAAATATGTGTGGTCATTACTGTAGTAAGGTACTTAGGCTTAGATAGTAAAACAATTTTGTTTCAAGGCTGTTTCGTCCTTCAGTGTGCTGGTCCGATAGTTTTAAGTTATTTTAATAAAATAATAATGTGTATTTCTCAATAATATATTCATTCATGCCACTTACGTTGGCAACGGCTCTGCCTCCCAATTCACAGAGTTTGCACCACCTGGCGAGTTGAAGATATTTGTCAGTTTATCTTTTAATATCTTTTCAACCTGATCTTTCTGATTCTCATTCATGACTGCAGAAAAAGCTCTTTGTACATAGTCCCTGAAAATGTTTATGAAAACAGAATTTATATTTTCTAAATATTAGTAAATTGGACTGAAACCTTTACTCAAAAGAAAAAAACAAAAATTGCTATAATGTCATTATGCTGAAAAAGTTAGCCCTTTTAAAAACAACAGGGTCAATCATCACTCCTACAACAAAATTATAAGCATGCAAACTATCGGCCCACTCATGTTTTGACTCTTAACCAGATCATTTTTCATTCATAACTCTCCACTCCCAAAGGAGCATAGGCCTTCAACAAACACATGCCAAGTCCTCCTGTCACGTGCCATCATCTCAAGTTCTTTCCACGTTCTCCTTATCATTTTCACCTATGTTTCCAGCTCTCTTCTCCATGTGCTTCTTGGTCTACCTCTGCCTCTCTTGCCCTGGGGGTTCCAGAACAAGGACTGCCTTGTAATGCTATCAACAGGTTTCCCCAATGTGTGTCCTATCCATCGCCATCGTCTTCTGGCTAAGTAAAAAAAAATTTAAAAAAATAATATAAGCTTAAGGTGCTTATCATACTTATCCATGTGTCTAATGAAGTATAAAGCAGAAGTTAATTTCATGCACAATCAGCGCCCCACGCTTTTTGTCAATTTGATGTTACATTTTTTTACCGCAAGCTATAATAAACTCCTTGAAAAATTATTTGTGGCTTTTTAGTGCATTAAAAGCGTTTAAAATATATTTTTTATTTTCTTCTTTTCAGTGTTATTTTTTGTTGTTTTTAAATTTAAGTCAAATGTAATCGATCCGCTAATGACGTCATCAGTTTTCTATAAACGAGTCCAGAGCACAGTAGGTGGATTTCATTATTCAGTATATAACATGGAAAGTTAATATATTTAAAAAAAATTTATTTTTGATAAGAGATGTAAATTACATTTATTAAAATGTATTTGTCAGTTGGGTGTATGTCTGTGCACGCGCATGCGATAGTGTGTGGAAAGGATTGGGGGGGGGGGTTGTTTTTTATATAGAAAGTTTCAACGTTTCTCTCAAGAGAGACAATCTTGTTGGAAAGAATACACCTAGATTATTTGCAGTTATCGCCCATTTCCGTGCCGATACAATACAAACACAAAAATGATTATTAATTTTATTATTTTTACGACTGATTATTGTATTGTCATCGGGGAATACACAACTATGCCAAGTTTCAGAGCTATTGCTCATCTGGAAGTGATTGAAAAATTGATTTGAAGGTGATATGAAAGTGACATACAAGGCTAGTTAAAGAAAAGCTTGTCCGGGATGGACACTGGTTTATGCATACAATTTAAATAGGCAGTACACATTAGGAACTAACAATTCACTCGAAATTCTTAAAAATATCTGGATTATGTTTTCAACTCGTGCTACCTGTTAACTAATATTTAAGAAATAAATCAAGAATTCTATGCAGCAAATGTAACAAGCCTGAATGAAGCAGACACTGCAAAACCAAATAAATTTACTGCTTTGAAAGGCATCACTGTAAGCAAAATGAATAGTGTTCCTTTTTCATTCTCTATGGTATCTCTGCTGTAACATGGATACACTGTGAACAAACTCGAAAAAAAAAAATCATACAGGCTATAAGAATGTCTCCAGGGAATGAAAAGAGAATTACACAGACTAATGTATGAACTGCATTCTTTGTCCACAACTGGAATGACCTATGTCATCTTAGAATTCAATACAAATAAACAACATTCCACCAAATGATGAAAACAAATCAGCACCTACGAGTACATATTATGCAAGTTGTTCTATGAAACAAGCAGACAGCAAAGAGGTAACCAAAGAGAAGAAGTTTTACCGTTCAGACACATCAACATGACATAAAGACCTTAACGGGGCAAATGGAAAGAATTAATATGGGTAAAGAACTCAACAACACAGCTCAGAAAACTGCACCTTCCTAACAATAAATTTAACTAAATGAAAATAAGAGAAGACTACAAAACAAATGAGAAAATCTACAGAGGGAAACAAAATATTCTAAGACAAGCAAAAGATTTTTAACCTTTAGCACGCTGCTGTCGAACAGTCGACCGAGGGTTAGCACGCTGCGGTCGACCAGTGTGCTACGTTTTTTAGCATTAAAATGTGTGTACACGTGATCTCACCTCCGGATGTTAAGTTTTAAACTTATCTGAGAGAGAGTCAGCTTCCGTTTCCGATCTTTTTAAGTAATGGGTGCATCCGCGTTTATTTTCTGTGAATTTTTTAATCGAAATGAATCGGCATCGAACACGCGGCCATTTTCGCTCTAATTTTATTGGATTCTGACGCCATGCGGTGGGGATGAGATTTTTGTCATTATAAGCGCTAATATCGGTTCTCAGAATATGGTTGATGACAGAGATCGAAACGAAAGTGGAATGTCATTGCTAGTATGTAAAAGTTTAGGGGTTAGATTTAGATTTATCGGAAAGATTTAGGGTTACGGCCGAATGTCACTGCTGACATGGGCGTTTGTTGCTTTGCTACTGATGATGGGTGTAACGAAAAGATCGTCATTTGATTTGTATTGGTCAAATGACTTTCATTGAGATGCAAGAGATAATTTAGATATGGACAATTCGTTTGTTGGTTATTTTTTTAAATTTTTTTTTTAAATTGTGAAATAAAAACAAATTTTTTTTTTTTTTTCAATTTTTTATCGTTTTTTTCATCTTTCCTTTCCTCTCTTCCTATCACATCTAACATGTACACAAACAAATTTTATATCATCAGATTCACCATTCATTTATTTATATAAATTCCAAAAATTATAGCAATTGACCAAGAAACACAAAAAATATAGTCATTACAAGTCACCCACTATAAAAACGGGGCATTGTGAAAAAGAATGCAGCTGCAGGGGAAGTTTTCTGGAAGAGAATGCAGCGTGCTAAAGGTTAAGAAACTATTACGATCAAAAAGATTAGAAACATTTTAAGTTATATTTATTAAACCAACAGGTACATTTTTCCATCTTAAAATGTTATTTTCAGATATGCAAATAAATCTTCCCCTGCATATCTTTAGTACATTAACACCATAAGCAAGGAAATGTCAACAAAACTATCATATGTTTAAAGCAGGGGTCCCCAAACTTTTTTGAGTCTCGACCCCTCCATGGATTCCTTGATCCTTAATCGACCCCAGGCAAAAAAATAAATAATAAGGGAGTGATTACAAAGGCACAATGAATTAACAATTACCTTGTTACTGAACTGGTTAAATTCATTAATGGGAAGAAAGTGGCTGATGCGCATTAACAAGGGCATTGATATTTGGCGAGTTTTAGTCTTACGTCACCACGCTCTTCCTGGCTCAGCCTATTCCTTTGCTTTGATAAAACTGCAATTGTATGACAAAAACCAGCTTCAACCATGCAGACTTGGGAATGTAAGCAGAAACAGCTCAGCTGCCCAAAAGTTTCATTTACCCTCAATCACCCCCTGGGGTTCATCAACCCCTGGATGTCAATATTGACCACTTTGGGGGCCCCTGGTTTAAATGGTTAAGAAATTAAAAAATTTATATTTATTGTAAGAACCATTGTAAAAAACAATGGTATTGTTATGAGTAAATTCATAACAGTTTTCGATCGCTCTCAAACTTGGTTTGTGGGCTGACTTCCTTGTTTATAAAGCGTTACTAAGACGACCCTGGAAGTACGTCACATAGCCTGCTGATTTTTGAGCAGACGTCGTTTGCCGGGCTATGATCGAAGATTCGGTCTAGTTATTGGTCTCTTTGGCATTGTGTCTCCGAGGGAGAAGGTTGTGTTCTTATGTGCTCCTGGATGTGTACTTTGAGTACAGATAATTCATATATTTAATTCAGCTAGGTCGTCTACCAGTTAGAGCCTAAGTCTAATTATATTTCTAAGGACGTGTCAGCGCTGAATGGAGTTGGAAAGGATGAGTAATTTGATATTAAATAAATTTCAGCATGATGACTCTGACAGTGTTCTTATAGTCTACAAGACGTTAGACTTACTTATGGACTGGCTAGTGATTGCCAATGTCATGTATATGATGCAAGTATTGAGGAGCTTCGTCCTTGTGATTAAATCTACACGTGTGAAACGTCAAACTGGCTATTCAAGTTTTTATACTGCTAAAACTAGCCTCACGTTTCTATTGAACTGTGCTTGTCGGACTGTACTACATTAAACTCTAGACCCATCTGGACACCAGAGTCCAGCATCTCAATATACTCTAAAAGGACCAGTAACAGGTATCTCTTATGCATTTAAATAAAACAAAAAAATAATCGTTACTCTAAACTTACTTTAGAGCCTGGGGCCATTCTCCAACTGCGTCTGAAGACCTAGAATATTATTGTATAATGAATAGTAAAACACAAACTTAATAATAAATAAATCAAACAGAAAATTCTGCATAAATATTTATTGTTTACACTTCTGCTTATTCAAAATGTGAACAGTAGTTACTCTGATTACTGCCAATCACACATAGGCCACACCCAAACAGATGTTGGAGATAATGAAATAATTACTGTATGATAATGGTGTGTTCAAAACTGCCGCAGATTCACTACAAACACATCTAATGTTAAGCATTCATCGAAATACAAGTATAAGATATAGAAGGCAGACACTCATAAATAACACTAAATAAAATGTACTTTTAAGCATGCACAAAATTTACCCATTTCCTGAATGTGAATCATTTCTGTTGTCATCTGCTGAGTTGTTTTTTGATTCTACCATGCTGTCTGATGAATTCTGCACAGAGTGAAGAGGTGCACCAGAGCGCATGAACTTGTTTGGAGGTGACCTGAGAGGATTGTCCACGGCATTACTATTGCTGTTTAAGTTTTTGCGCTTAGGCAACTGGAACCTAATGCCACCTGCTCCTGGAGATTCTAAAAGATTTGAGAAAATGGGCTAATATACAGATATATGACAATGTCACCCAATCTGTTAAAAGCAAATGTATTTTTTAAAATGTCTCATTTTGTGTCAAGACATAACAACTGTGAGACTGATACACTAAAATTGTACACAGCACTCAAGAAATCCAACCCAGTGTCTTACTTACTTAGTCGTTCCCCTTCTACCGTGAGGTGTAGAGGTTTGGAAGATAGAGCGCCAGACTATCCTATCGGCTGTCTTCCTCCTGGCCTGGTTCCATTCTAGTCCTTGGTCCTTCAAAGATTGTCTAATGTTGTCCTCCCAGCGAACTCTGGGTCGTCCTGGATCCCTGGCTCTTTGTTTCCCATGCTTGTCGTGGTAGCCGATCTCTCATTCTGCAGACATGGCCAAACCATCTTAGTTGGGACTGTTCTACTTGGGTCTGCAGGGGGTGGGATTTTAGGCCTTGACGTATCGTCTGGTTGCGGACCATGTTTCTTCTTGTTACTTCAACCACCATCCTCAGATACCTCATTTCTGAGGTTTGGATCTGGCTTTTGTGGGTTGTACAATCCAGTGTCAATTACCCAAACTAAGTGGAATTGACCACATCTGGATATTCAAAAGAGTTCAGATAACCAAAGCGAGCTTTCTGTACAACACAATCCAGAAGACGCAGCAATAGAGACCGCAGTCAGCGACTCATAGCTTGACTGCCTGCGTCAGGACCAGCGAACCAGAGCTGGTCAAGACTGTGCTCCACCTCCACGTGGTGGTCCTGGAAACAGTCTGCAGCAGTGCAGGCTGGCTGAGCGAGCACGGATCGCAATGGGAAGGCAAACCCGGTCCTAAAAAATGCCGTGCAGAAGTCAGATGTGTCGACCGAAAGGTGCAGATATCACAGCTACGTTGTAAACAGGCACAACGCAACCACCGTCCTTTTCAGGGCGAACGAGGAAGAAGAAGATAACCAAAGCAAGCTTAACTTAGCAGAAAATTCCACATGATAGTGATGACCAGGAAATTACACTTTCAAAAATGGGTGCTTATGCAGAAAAGAAGGATTGAAGCATATTGACACGATCACCAAAGTGGAACTGATGGAAAGAACCAGACAATACTACGGTATCAGATTTAAAAAAAAAAGTTTTGCATCGTTTTGGTGGGGGAACTGTAATAAATATAGGAATAATTAAAAAAAGAAAACCAAACACAATTCTGTGGTTTACAACTTAAATCTTCAGCACTTACTTTTCAAAATATGCATTCCACATTATTTAAAAGCTTCACATTGTGTGAACTACAATTATACAGTATGCATTGTATTTAACCTTCTTTAACTTCAAATTACAACTGTTATTACATTCCTGCGCATACTGTTCCTATGCCAATAGTAGAAATAATAATAAGAGTAACCAGCCTTTACCCCTCTGCAAAACTGCTCAAAATTTCTTCATCTCTTTGCAACAATAGTTCTTTCAGCATGGAAATACAAACACTTGAAAAAGAATGCACACACCTCGCCTGTCGCAAACTCAAACTGTATGAGTTTAATTGCTGGTGCCGCCCATTCACCTCCATATATTTTGTATTTTGATCCATGTCACACAACAATTCAGTGCCCCAAAAACCTAATTCTCACACAATCTTAATCATGAGCTTATGTTCAGGTGGAGCCGCGGTAGCGCAGAGGTTAGTGCACTGGATTCCTAGCTAGGTGGTCCACTGTTCGATCCCCAGTTGAAGTAGGATTTTTTAGACCGCAAACGGCTCCGGGGTCTACCCAGCCTCAAATAGTGGGTACCAGAGCAACTCTGGGAAGGTTAAGGTGCTGACCACATCACCCCTAGTGTGCCGATGGTCAAGAAAATATGGGCCTAACATGATATTCCCAATATGCCTCAATGGGCGTGTAACGGGATCCTTTTATGTTCAGGGGGGGGGAGGGGGAACTCAGAATCACTGAGAATTCAAACACCAATCAACTATCCTATTCGTGTTCTGCACATGCAATGCTTAACTTTAACAATATGCTGTTATTTCCTGGAGGGAGAACTAATTTACCAACACTGACAGTACTTACGCTTATTGTTCCTATTGTTGAAATGAGGGCTTGGTCCTGAAAAGTCTGGTGTCCCGCTTTCAGGTGGACTATTTTGCCTACGTTCCATGTCCATATTTGGTGGCATGCCTCGAGGACCCTCACCAAAAGGGAATCTCTGAGATGGTGGTCCCCTGAAACTAGGATGTTCAAGTGGTGGGCCCATTCTTGGGCCACCATAAGGACCTGGAAGTGGCCCCATGGGACCCAGTGGTCCTCTAGGACCACCACCATAGTTTCCGGGGCCTGGCCCATACGGGTTTATCTTTGAGAGGGGGGAAAAAAAAACAACTGTAAGTGAATTTAATACATTCACTACTTTATTTATGCGCTATTCAAGTCTTCTGTTTCTACTTCATACATAAGAAATTAAATAAAGCTGAAATTATTTTGTTTTTATACATGCATGATCGACAGAAATGAGTAAAGTAAACATTCAAATCGTGCTTACTGTTGGTATTACATAGTTTATGAGTTCATCACGCAATGTAATTCAATACACAAATATGCAATAACAATCTCACCCATGGTGGTGGTGGTGCTCCGTATGGTCCACCTCCCATGTAACCGCCGTAATTAAACCTGAAATACGCAAAGAAACTCAATTTTCATTCACCATCAAAAGCTATTAAAATTCACAATTTTAAAACATACCACTACAATAAAAACAAGCACTCCAGACTTTGTTATGTGTGATGAATAAAGTTATTTCATTCATACAAAAATTAAAAAAGGGTTCTTGTTGTTTAACTTAGGGCTGCTGAGTTGAAGAATTCTTGGCATTCTCAAGAATGCAGATCTAGGCCTTTTCCTGTGGCTTTTCTGCCATTCCAAAACAATGTGGAACTGACACCTCTACAGAGACATTATACAAATTACCTGTTAAAGTCTGGGGGAGAGAAGAAATACCAGCAGAATGTAAAGAAGGATATCTGGTTAAGTTGCCGAAAAAGGGAGATTTACAAGATGGCACAAATTACAAAGGAATGTTATTATCAGTACCAGGACACATATTAAACAGGATCATCCTTGAGATTAAAATAACTGTAATCAGATGCAAGACAAATTGAAAATATCAGATGTGAGGTCACAAGTGGGTCTGAAGAAACACAGCGAGAAAATAAAAATAATGAGAATAAAAGCTGGAAAAGATAACATTACTGCACTGGAAGTAACATCACTACAGGATGTAGAATCAAACAAATACCTTGACATGATATTGACACTGTTGGAGATGAGAAAACGCTGGAGATGGATAGGACTGTTAAGCTCCCATACCGCTTGGATGCAGATACAGTGAAAAGATGCGAATGTCAAAACGTGAGTGTGTAGTAACACTTAATCGTCCCTTATTCCTCACTGGTTATACACAAAAGAGAAGAATTAGTGTTATAATAAACACTAATGAATTTCGGGATCGCGTGATTGTAGATTTTTGAGCGCAGAAGTAAGTAATTTTATTGAACGCATGGTACACATATAGTGTGACGCGTTATTACTGAACGTAAATTGTTTTCAGTAACGATGGATTTTTTCGCTTACCATATTGTTCATAGTTGAGAATTGAACACTTCAATTGTAGATAAAATCTACAAATAATTGCGGTTTGGTGCGTGGAAGGTGTTATTTGTGATATATTTACGTGCTACTTAGATTAACTTAGGTTAGCATTTAGCTATATTATACTTATAGTCGATTTTCTTTTTGTACTGTAACTAAGGGTAGTTAATAGGATAGTCTTTATGTAATATGTTTTTGTGATTTGATTGTCATCCTTTCATATCATTGACTGTTGATGTGACATAATGCTTGTTTTTCTTTGAGACAATTTAGCTGACTTAGACTTACTGAGACTTATGATGGTATTTCCTTACCTTAAGTGGTAGATCTCTGAAGAAAAAAGAAACTGTGTGTCTTTTTTCTTACAGGTGGTAGAGGGTAAATGTTGCAATATGCTTATTGTCACAATGTTGTTTGCGCATAAATGGGTGTTGAAATTAACTGAGAGATATTGTAAGATTTTTAATAAGTACACTTTTGAACGTAGAGGCCAAGGTTTTATTGTATTAACCAATCGATTTGTAGATTGGTATATGGCGTTTTCTTTTTTGGTGGGTAATTTAGTGATGACGTAGATTGGTAAATAACTTCTCATGGAGGACATATGCATTGTCCTGGGTCTGGCACGTTATTGTATAGTTTTTTTATATCTTCTGAAGGAAGACTATTCTAGGACTGGTAAATGTCGCTATTGATAAAGGAATAATAATATTCAACCCGACGTGGAAATAATACACTGTAAAAATCGGAGTTTATAACCTTTCATTGTCACCGAAGTGGAAAAACTGATGTTTAAGCATGTTGTGGGACAAGAATATTATTAAATTGTTACATACAATTTGTCATGCCGAACACAGGATCCCACACACTGCAAACATCTGAGGCGAGACTGTGAATCAGACATTTTTTTGTTGGGGATAACGTTGAGGTATGACTTTCATGGAATACACATGAATATTATCGAAGACGTAATGCGTGGCCTACCACAGATACACGACTTACGTATATGTTATTCTGGAACACAGACATCCAGCATTGAATTATTATTTGAATACTATCGGCATGTATTATGAAAAAAAACTCGATGACCTGATGACTGGACGTAGAACCTCATTTTACCATTAATCATCATTGGAAAATAAACCTCTGTTTGATCTGCAACACTTCAGCTTTTATGGTCTGTTAAAGATAAAGTTGGCTGTTACAAGTTTGTTCTTCCCTTTTGGGTATAACCAGCGAGTAATACAGGGACGATTAAGTGTTACTACACACTCATGTTTTAACATTCACGTCTTTTCACTGTATCTTCATCAGTGATATAAAACAAAATTGGGAAGAACTTTACCACTTTTAGTGAACATTTCAATTCTACCCTAACTGTTATTGGAAGCCATGGATCACACTGAAAAGAGAACTAGAGAAAGACATGAAGGGGGTGAAGAAAATATGAAAAGACATTGAGCTGGTGGCACGGAACATGAAGACTTGGCGTAAGTTTTGTTGGACACCTTTGCTCCTTTGGAAGCTGAAGAGTGATGATGATAATGATGAAACGCTGAGCCACTCTGGTGTGGCTACTCAGTGCATTCTAGTGTGGCTACTCAATCTCTGAACCAGTGGCCAGGCACAACTCAAAGTTTGCCCGATTTGAGAATGAACCATGAGTCGGAACTTCAGGGTTTTAGTTAGAGGCCTGATGCTGGAATTTATACAAGAGCAGCATGTATTACTTTGCCTCCCAAAAAATAAAAAGATCACCAAGAGATGAGGAAAAGACACTGACAATGGATAGGATACACACTGAGGAAACCTGCTGATAGCATCAAAGAAAATCCTTGTTCTGGAATAAGGATAAATCACAGCAAATAATTATGAAGTTATTTTTTTTCAATGCTAAATGCTTTTACTAAGTACATACACATATGATTACAGGTGGCAGAAACAGATCTGACAATGGTCAGGAATGTGTATAGGGGCCAGAAATCAGCAATCAGATTGGATAATTGAAATACAATATATAAATCATAAAATGTGGAGTAAGAATCTGTTTTATCTCTTAACTTTTCTCCACATAGTGAATATTTCATGGCAGGTGTTAACAAAATGAGAATTCATAATGCCAGATAACTTGATGACAGTTTTAATAGACAACGAAAAGAATCTCCAACTTATAAATTGACAGAGTTATCCCCAACAGCACCACTACAGACTTAAACAGTAAGAAGACATACATAATGGTTTAACTAAGAACAAATATAACCCCAGAATGTAAATTACTTGTAGAAGTGAGAGTATTTAAGTAAGCAACAGGTTTAAGTATTTTGGATAAAATCAGACAGCAAATGTCTTAATGAAATTAAGATGAGAATTACAAAGTAAAACAAACTTTCCAGAGGATGAATAATGTTGCCACAAAATAACTATCAATGGCAGTTAGGACAAGGGTATTATGCTTTATATGTCCTGTATTATGTTATGCCCATGAGATATGGACAATAAACAAAAAGAAAATTGAAGCCAACAGAGATATGGTTCCAAGAAGCATGCAACAGATGCCCTGGTTAAAATGAAAATCTAACGAATCTAGTTCATTCATTCAATGCCCTTAAGCTCCATGAGGAACATACGCCTTCTTGCGGCCGACATTAAGAAACGATATCAATTTGCCATAAGCCAGGAAAAGACATTGACTGATGATATAGAGTGATGGCTATCCGCGTTTATTGTCTGTGAATTTTTTTAATCGAAATGAATCGGCATCGAACACGCGGCCATTTTCGCTCTAATTTTATTGTATTCTGACGCCATGCGATGGGGATGAGATATCGGTTCTCAGAATATGTTTGATGGCCGAGATGGAAACGAATTTGCCATCTACCCATAAATACGCACGCACAAACAAGTCTGTCATGAGCCATAAGGGAGTGTAGAAAAACAAACGCACATAAAGTCTTCCTGTTACGTGCCACCAGTTCAAGGTCTTTCCGTGTCTCTTCATCATCGTTTTCATTTGTTGCCAGTTCTCTTCTCCACACGTTTTTTTCATCTGCCTTTCCTCATACCCTGCAGATTCCAGAGCAAGGATTGCGTAGTATTGCTGTCAACAGGTTTCCCCAATATATGTCCTATTCATCACTAGTATTTTCTTATCATCTTCTATTCCACTGGAACTTGTCTGGTTCTTGTAATCGGTTCCCCACTGTGATCCTGTCATACCATTTCAATCCTTCAAGTCTATGCTAGAATTTATGAAAGTCTGCTTCTTTTGTGGCCTATTTGCAGCCATGCTAAATCTGCAGGAAGAAGTCCAGTCTGTTCCAGGTCAGTGCTGGAGCCTCATAGCTTCAGCACCCTTTGGCCAGGTCTGGTGTCATAGGCTGGGCAGTTTTGGAGAATATGTTCAGGGGTCTGGGTTCAGGTTCCACACGGACTTTCATTAGTGTGCGATATCCTAGGCGATATAGGTGGCCTAGTAATCTGCAGTGGCCAGTTCCCAGGCAGAAAATGAAGGTCTGTTAGTGTCTATTAAGCTGATGGATTGGGTCAAAACTGTTATATACATTTCCTTCCTTCTTCCACTGTTAGTTGTAATGGTTGTAAATGATGATTTTAGCCTCTGGTTTTCATATATTACACAACACAATGAAAACTCCTCTTGCCTTCTGTACTCTTATTCTGATATCACTGCCTATTTCCTCAACTTAATTTACGCTGCCAAGATATGTGTATGATTCTATATCTTACTGGGGCATTTCTTCAAATGCAATCTTATCATGTCCTGCATTTATTCTTATCATATATGATTTTCCCTGTGTGTTTTCAGGCCCACTTGCTGTGACCTCTCATCAAGTATTTTTATTTTGTCTTGCACTTGGCTGTGGTTATGGGGACAAGTGAAAATCCAACTACAAGTGAAAAAAAGAGAGATTTACATAAATAAACTGACCATATGGCATAGGAAGTGATCAAAGACACAGCTGATCCAAGACATCAGAGACCAAAAGTAATAGAGACATGGTTACCAACACTAGCCAGCAGAAATGTGCACAAACTCACACAAATTTGGTACTCTGTGAAACTTATTATTATTTTATATTATAATTTACTTACGGGTACCCATATTGCTGGTACAAATTTTGCGGCCCATATCCTACTCCAAGTGGTGGATAGCCATATCCCCCAAATGGTGGACGTGGATTGTGGTCAAACTGTGGTAACGGTGGAGGAACTGGAGGACTGCCCATGTCTGGTGGCTGAGAATGGTTAAGCTGACTACTTGCTGCTGGCTCAGCTGGAATAGTTGGTGTATCCTCCTGTGAACTCTTGCTGTTGTCATCTTTCTGCTCCTCTTTACCTTTTTTGTTCTTTTTCTCTTTCTTGTTTGGGGAATTTGTGGACTTTATTTGCTCTAATGCCTTCATAGCATTATTCCATTCTGGTCTGTCACAAAACTCTGTTGGTTTATGCTGATCTTCTAGGGCTTTCAGTGCATTCATCCATTCTGGCTTAATATTTATTGTCATTGCAGCCATTGTGATGATGATTGTGGAACTCAAGGAAGCAAAGGCTACTAATGCTCAAAACACACTGAAAAAATTGCAAATAAAATACTTATTATAAGTACAGAAATGAAATTAAATTGACGTTTCCTTAACGGTTGAAATGAAGAACAGTGGGTAATGGTCTTTGAAGTCATATAAATAAATCACTGATGTCATTAGGGTCAGAGTCTAGAATTAGGTTTAGGATTCATGTTCTTCATTTCAACCTTCCTTAACTACTTCCTCAGACACCACAACACATAGCTGATTTAACCTTACAAACATTCATTATTGTTTACTAATATAAAACAATCCTGTTACATTACTTTTATTTTATCCATTTGTCACTCCAGGTAAATTATGTTATCAATGGTTTGTGAATACAAATCTGAATTACAGGATTGGGCCTAATTGAAAAAGTCACTCCCTATTTTTACATCATCACTTGGGTTGAAATGAAGATTAGTGTGACGTGTTTGAACGGGCCTTTAAAAAAAAATATTAGAGCTTCTGTTATAAAGAGTAGGCCCTAAACATAGGCCTAACCCTTTATTAGCGTCACTAAATTTTTTTGAGTCTGTATTGAACACATGTCCCTCTGTACTTCAGTTCAACCATAACTACCATTAGCCTACAAAAAATAACTGACTCACAAGTTGTATTTCTTTAAGCAAAATAAAATTTAAAATGGCCATTACACAAGAGAACAAAAACGGTACCGCTGTGAGGTCATATGTTGAACAGGCCGGATCTCCACTGAGCTGTGATGTTCGTGTGACATAATTTATACAATAAAATAGCAGTTAATTATCTTTAATTTAACGTTGGTTTAATATCAATTAGTTGGACAGACAAGACATTTGTCACCTGCAGATGATGCAGGCGAACGTGAATCTGTCCTTATAAATCATAGGCCTAGGCTTGTCTGTAGGCCTATATTCTGAAATAGCCTTTCTGTAAAGTAGGCTATAGGCTACAACTGACATGACCGATTGTAAAAAATATCAAGGCTTGCCAAGAAACAATAAAACAGGAGGGGAAGGGCACTTACACAAACATCGAACAATTTGATTTAATTTCAATACCTCAAGTCTTCTTGCTTCAAATAACACCTTCTTTAATCATTCCTGCCTCGTTCTCAACAAATGGCGTAGGGCGGAAATGACTAAGTGACGATCAAAGGCGCATATTTCTTCGTATGCCAGATAAGCCTAAAGTGGAAGAATTAATATTTTAAACCATACTATACAATGTAACTTAACATGTGCATGTTTATGCATTGCAGATTTAATGACAAAGGTTTGGTCCTAAGCAGTAAGATATCAATGGTGACTGCACTGTGTGACACTAACTATAAATTCCATACCACGTGAGGCGCATGATTTGTTTGATCTGCCGCCGTAAGTCAAGATTCTGGTTTGGGCAAAATTTGTTATTGAGTCAGTGTTGTCGACTAGAGTCAATCGATTCGGACTTAAGTCACAACAGCGACTCAACTCGAGCCGACTTGGGGATTTAGGCATTAGCGACTCGACTCCTGACTTTCCAATTTCGGTAAAACGACAGAAAAATTGCAAGTATTGCGTGACGTCATATGCGGGGCCAAGAAGGGCCTCTAGGCATTTTGGTGTTTGTCCTCTCCACCCCTTTTCACCTTATAGGCAATAATTTTAATATTTTTTTTTCAAACCACTTAACGTGTGATGGTATATACTAGTATTATTAATAGCTTGGTATGTTAGTTTGTAAGCACTGCTTACCTCTTTTATAAGTAACTGTTTTTTTTTTAACGAATGGTTATTAGTATTATTTCTATTATTATTAAAGTTAACAACAATAATCACATTATATTGACAAATTTGTCTTATTTTTCTTTCAACAATTTCTTCAATAACTGGCAAGAAATCAATTTTTCTAAGAATAGAAGATTCTATGCGCGTCAGTGCCAACATTTTCATTTTGTGCATAAATCTATGCATTTAGAATTTTATTTTTAAACTTATGCACCGGCCCCGAAGAGCTCCTGGTCCCTAGACTTCAACCTACATAGCCTAATGGTTAATCTGGCCCTGGTCATGTGTGGACGACCCCTTTGGTTGAATAACAAATAAGTAAATAAAATAGTAAAACTACTAAAATATTTATGAATATTTTTCATTATTTTTTGTAGCGATCGATCTGATTGTTGGGTGAAGCGTGATTGTGTCTTTAAACAGTGTTTAGATCTAAAATGAGGCTCGACTAGGAACACGACTTGCGACTTGACGTGAGACTTGTACTAAGCGACTTGACTCTCGACTTCAGACTCGTTAGGAAAGACTTGACAACAACTCTTATTGAGTTGTATCTATCTATCTATCTATCTATCTATCTATCTATCTATCTATATATCTATCTATCTGTCTATCTGTCTGTCTGTCTGTCTGTCTGTCTGTGACAGGTTATGTAAATAGACTACATGAATTCGTCCGTCTTTGCTTCCCACCTTTGTTTCCTCATTAGTATTCACGTTTTGTTAACGCAGAACCCAGGCACTTCGATATCTGTCTAACTCATATTTTAGCCACGCCTATTTTTCTTGTTTCATGCGCTGAAGAGCGACTATCTAGATTTGTAACTGTCATTCCTTTCAAGGGGACGAACCAACTGCGTTTACCTGAAGCCCGCATGCAAGCAGAGTCGTCACCATTACGACAACTGACAGAATGCACGGGCCCAAAACACGTGGAAAGTAAACCGCTTTGAAGTTCCCTACAAGCTCGAGCGAACCCTGTGATATTGTAAAATACAGGGAGACCATTGCCGAGATCAGAAGCCTTTGTTGTTGATGCAACGGCGAACAGAGCGAACAGAGGAAACTATCTCGGAAGAAAACCCCGTTCATTTCTCCTGATCGCCCAAGGCGTGACTTTCGTCATCTCCTAGCGAAAACAATACTTTTCGTGCATAAATACTCCATCCCTTAAAATCAGTTATCTAGTCGCTTCAGGAAATTTTTGAAATATCTAGCTCGACATCATAAAGCCTTTGTACAAAGTGGATTACTTAGATTTCGTGGAGATAGTTTCATTTTTCTGTTTTGCGGTAAATATATATACTAGCCTTTAAGTGATTTAATGTGTTAAAGTTCTTCATTATATTTCACAGGGATTTTCTGTGTTAATTGGCTAGCGCATTAAATAACATATAGCTAATTTTTCCAGCTGTGACGTAAATTTTATTACTCGCTATCAACCAGAAAGAGATGTTTTAATTGACTAGTAAATGCACTAGGCGACTGGCTACTGACGGAATATATATTTATTTCTAATTCATCATGTGTAATTTTATAAATGACTAGCGCTTATTTCACGTGTTAAAAACGATAAGATAAGCTAGACACTTGTGGTTTCTAATCTAATTTAATAACAGAGAGGATAAGAGATCTTACCTTTACGCGTGTTAGGATAGAATACTGATATTATGGTTAACTTCTTCTTCTTCTTCTTCTTCTTTCGTTCGCTTGAAATATATTGTCTATATCTGCAATGTTGTTTCTTGTATAAACTTCACTGTCTTTTGTAGTTCATATAGAGGTCCATATAGTTTTGCTTCCAGTGTTGTTTCTCTGGGCCAGTGGGTTTGCCTCAATATATCATATTCGGGGCAATCTTGCAGTACGTGCTCCGCTGTCTGGGGTGCCTGTCCACATGTACACATGGCTGAATTGCCAATCTTGAATTTTGTATACATGTGGCTGCGGAGGCGGTTGTGTCCTGTTCTGAGGCGCAGAATGACTATTTGTTCTGATCTGTTCATAGCTTGGTAGTCATCCTGCGTTGATGTTGGTGGCTTTCTGATAGATTTGATCATCTTTTTCTTCTGATGGTACGTAACTGGTACATCCGGTTGTTCGTCTGCAGCACCTTCTTTAGCCAGTCCGTCTGCTCTCTCGTTTCCTGGTATTCCACAATGAGACGGTATCCACTGCATGGCGACCCTGCGCTGGTTGCACAGTTCAGAAAGTAGGGCCTGTATAACTGGCAATTTTCTGGACTGAAGTGCTTGGAGTGCTGATCTTGCATCTGTCAGGAATACTACAGGCTGTGGACCGAGATTGGTGTTCAGTAGTTTCTCAGTTGCCACCTTGATTGCCTGGACTTCTGCATCATAGTTGTTACAGAATTTCCCCGTTGGTACTCTGACCGTATCCCTAGTGTTGTTTGGGTATTCTATGTACACTCCTGCTCCTCCATTCTTTACTGCATTCTGTGCTGACCCATCCGTGTATACTCGGACCCAGAGGTCCTGTGGGTATTCATCATCCAGGAAACTGAGAGTGACTGTCCTACGTTGCACGCTGTTCTGTTCATCCCTGTCGAATATTCCTTTCACTTTTGTGTGGATGTGTACTGGTAGTCCATGCTCCTCTCTCCAAGGGGTTTGTTCTGGCACAGACTTTAGGGGCTGTTAACTTCAGGCAGGTCTGAGGTTTGTCTACGAAATCGTTTGGCCTGGTGGATAAAGCTGCTTCTTTTCAGTCGCCCCATTGCTAGGTTTTAGAATCTGTCCTTCATTGGATGGCTCGGCATACAGAGGAACTTTTCTGCCTGTGTTAGCACTTTCGTGTCTCTGCGTTCTCTCAGTGCTTGTATCCTCCCCATTTTTTCCATCTCCACTATAGGCGTTGATTTCATTGCCCCCGTGATGACCCTAAGCGCCTGGTTTTGCACCTTATCTAGCTCTTGTAATGTGGTGTTTGATGCTGGACACCACGCAGCTGACCCATATTCCAGGTGTGGTCGTATGCCCTGCTGGTAAACTTTACTAAGTATTTTCCCGCTGGCTCCCCATGTGGTTCCACTTAGTTTTCTCAGGATGGCTAGCTTCCTCCTGGCCTTTGTTGCTGCCTTGTTGATGTGCTGCTTCCATGTCAGCCTATCATCGAATGTAACTCCGAGATAGGTGGGTTGTTTATCTTCTCTCAGGAGCTCTTTGTTTATCTTGATGACACCAGCTTTTTGTTTGGGAGAGAGGGTGAAGAGCGTAGTGCTGCACTTGTCTGTGTTGATGCTGACACACACCATCTATTTGCCCATGAGGTTAAGGCATCTATAGCTCTTTGTAGCAGTTTGGTGGCCACTGTTGCATGCTCATCTGTGCACCATATTACCAGGTCATCAGCGTACATTGCCACTTTCATTCCATGTGGTAGTTCAGCAACCAGGTCATTGATGTAGACTAGGAAAAGTGTGGGGGACAGAACCCCTCCCTGAGGGACGCCATGACGCAGTAGAATTTTCTTACTCTTGAGGCCATCTAGTTGTACTCGGGCTCTTCTGTTATGCAAGTATGCTTTCACCCATTTGTACATCTTACCATTCACTCTACAATTTCTCAGTTTCTTCAGAAGCCCTTCTTTCCAAACCTTGTCAAATGCTTTTCTTAGATCTATCCATGCTGCTAGTACCAGTTTCTTATCTTGGAACGCATCCTCAATCTCTTGGGAAAGGTAAGTTGCCTGATCTTCGGTGGAATAACACTGCCTAAAGCCCGCCTGCTGTGGTACAAGAAGGTTTTCACTTTCAAGGTACCACTGTAGCCTGAGGTTGATGATACGTTCCATTGTTTTGCAGAGGCAGCTTGTAAGGCTGATTGGTCTGTAGCTGGAGGCAGTGGAACTGTCTTTTCCTGGTTTTAGGAGTGGTATCATGATTGCTTCCCTCCAGGTCTGTGGAACTCTGCCTGAGTTCCAACAGATATTGAAGATCTGCAGCAGCTTTGTTTTTGCTGCGGTTCCCAAGTTCTTAATCATTTCATTGGACACTCCATCAACTCCTGGCGACTTTTTCATTTTCAATTTGGATATTGCAAGCTCCAGTTCTCTGAATGTGATTGGTGCCTCCATAACTTCAGGTATGGTTCCATCTCGTCCTGCGTGTTGTTGTTTCTCACGAGTCTCCTGTTGCTTCTCTGGGCTAACTTCGATGTTGTTGTCTTTAGCAAAGGAGTCTGCAAAGTGATCAGCTGCCTGTTTTCCCATGAGGATGTTTCCATCTTTGTACAGAGCAATCCTTGAGTTTCTCTCTGTACCTTCATCGTTAAGTTGCTTTACCAGCTTCCACAGTTTCCTCGTATCTCTTTCAAAGTTCAAGGACTCTGTTTTCTCCTTCCAGCTTCTTCGCCTGGCCTGCAACTTGGCCCTTTGAAATTTGGCCTTAGCTTGCTGGTAGTTATTGTGGTGTTCTTGGCATGGACTGGTCTCTGCCTGCTTTCGAGATGTTTCCACGTCGTTGTGCAGCTGCTCTAGTTCACTATTCCAATATGGTTTGTAGTGCTTACGAGCCCCTCTAGGTATTGTTTCACGAGCAGCCTGTAATATGCATCTGCTGAATTCATCAACTAGCTTATTGATGTCTTTGTCTACAGTCAGATCTCTAGCCAGTATACTAGTACGGTGCTGGTACATTGTCCAGTCTGCCTTCTTGTAGTTCCACCTAGAGAGAGTGCTGCTCTCCTTGACAAGTTCATTTTCCACAATTAGGAAGACTGGCCGGTGGTCGCTGCCTCCAAGTTGTTTCCCTACAACGCGTGTGGTGTTCCACTCCAAGCTGGGTGAGTGGAATGCCAGGTCTGGTGTAGAGGTGGTGTGCCATGATCTCGAGTAGAAGGTTGGTGGGTCGATTGGCTGGTTAATCAGGATAAGCCCATTGTCATCCTGCCAGTTTTCAAGCTCCTCACCTCTCCTGTCCATGTGATCATAGCCCCAGCTCTGTGAGTGGCTGTTGAAGTCTCCGCATACAATCAGTCTTTCTTTTGCTGGGATTGTATCTAGTGCCAGTGGGCGGTCGCTCGGACAGTAGTAGTTGAGCAGGTGGAATTCTGAACTTTCTGTCCTGAGATGAAGCATCTGGTATTCCGCCCCCTCCATATATGTTTCAAGCTGACATGCACTGATGTTATTCCTCACGAGTGTCAGTATTCCACCTTTTCGCCTGTCTATTCGGTCAGATCGGTAGCACTGGTAGCCTCTGATTTTGAAGGCTATGTCTTTGTTGAGGTGGGTTTCTTGCAAGCAACATACATTTACTTGCTCTTCATTCAAGATATTTTCGAGCTCTAATTTTTTGCTGTAGCCGTCTTTTTTTACTATTGACGCCTTCAGCATTCCAGTGCATTATTTTAAATGGTCTTTTCTTTGCTTGGCCAGTAGCTCTATTCTCATGCCTCCTGGCTCCCCGGGGCAATTGAGAAGGACCCCCAGTAGTAGGGGTTGGGCCCTTCCGAGGCAGAGGGCCCGGCACTGCGCCTGCCTGGGTGTCCGTCACAGGGCGAGTGCCATAACGTTTTGCAGATATAGGCATACTTCCCATAGCGCTAATGCGTGGCATCCTGATTGCTGTGGTGCGCCTCTTGGCTGGTTGCCTCCGTCTTCAGCACCTTGACTTGCTAGGGCAGACTGTGGTCTTGCTCGAGTCTAGGAGGGCCTGGCCAGTCTTGGTTTTTCAGCCGCTGATGGCTGTACTTGAGCCCCATCTCCACGTCAAGGAGCTGGCCTTGATGGGGTATGGTTAACTGTTTTATATTTCTTCCTAAATCTAGTACTGATCACAAACCAGCCTACCAGCGGCCTAAATCTGAGCAGCGGTCTAAGTCTAAATCAAATGGTACCAAAAACATTCTTATGTAATATCGGGTCTTCGAGGTTGACCTGTTCGGTCCTCTTGTTTCATCCAGAGAGAGAGAGAGAGAGAGAAAGAGAGAGAGAGAGAAAGAGAGTACGAACATATGAACAATAAGAATAACGATTGTCGTGAGTTAGTCTGCTTCACAACATAGCTTCTGTATAATCCTGAGTAACTCTGACGAAAACCGCGCGCCATACATTGTAGAAATTGTATGATACACTAGCCAATGGAAAGACTTCCGTATTCGTGTGTTTACTACAGCCTTGGACAGGCAAAATGGCCAGTCCTCATTTGTGCAACCGAGTGAAGGATGCAAATTAATTACATAAGTAGGAAAAAAGTACCACTTGGAAGAGGTCTCTAATTCTACAACAGGAATGTTACTTTAGAGGTAGGTGTAAAGACTTCCACGAAAAGTAGTTTATTAAGAGAGATATATTGAGTGGAAAGGCTTCGACACATCGGGTTAGTCCCTAATTTAGGTATTTAAAATATGCATAGAATAAAATGCACTTAGGAGACTAAACGATTTTTAGCTAGGAAGATAAAGATTAATTCAGGGTATAATTTAAGCCTTAGATGAATAAAATCGCTCCAGAAATAAGAAAGATAAGGGGGAAACTAGTTTTTCATAATTGAACAGAGAGACAAAATATGCCTCATTTTGGGATTCGCAATACCCCGTTAGCCCCCTGCTTTACGATACGCCGGATGTGCTAGTATAAATAGACCTTGCCCTTGCTAAATTGGGGCCATAAGATTTGAAAAACACAGCGAGCAGAAAGAAGCGGTAACTTGTTAATGAAGACTGCCTTTGCCAGTTGTACCTGAGAGCAGATCAAGTTTGCCATTAACAGCTCGTCTGTGTTTGCCTGAGGGTAATTTATATATATATATATATATATATATATATATATATATATATATATATATATATATATATATATATATATATATAATATATATATATATATATATATATATATATATATATATATATATATATATATATATATATATATATATCTGTCCGTCTTTTTATTTGAAAGCATATTATTTGTCAGGAAAAGATAGGCTATCAAACTAGCTAACTTTTGTGATTCTAAACCTATTAATAAGAAATTCCATATTTTTTTCCATGTTAGTCTTGAAATCTTTACTACCACGCGTTCACTTCTTTTCCATGTGCTGTCCAGCTATTTTCGAGAGTTTTACGTCATTCTAAATAAGAGCTAAGTCTGTTTTCGTAACAAATTGACTACATGTTCTTACTTTACCTCGTATTTCAAACACTAACTACGAGTTCGCGCGTATGTTAGGCTTAGATTCAAACGCTTGCAGACAGCATCATTTTTTTTCTCCTTTCCTACCCCGTCTAAACGAATAGGCCTTTCGCGTCCCCATGTTATAATTAGTTTTTTTCTTTTTCCAATGACACTAGAAACGATAGTACGATCTACCAAATCAACGCGCTTGTGGCGTAGGCGAAAAAGCCGCAGCTTAACTTAACTATATTTTATCCCTACAATTTATTTTAACTTTCATCTTTATAAATGGAGGATTTTAGCGCTGTATCAATGTATTCCATCACAATAATAATAATACAATAATCAAGGGAGGATCTTGAGAGGGAGCCCATAGGGATCCAGGATAATACACTAACATCATACCTGGAAACTTATACAGCTTGACCCTACCTTTGATATCCATACACCTTTACTCTTTTCAGAGAAGGGGGTATTACTTATAAGACCAGACTCTTATCTGGCACTATCCTGGTATCACCTGATACAACTTTGTGTCCAGGATATATTATATTTTAATAACATCACAACCCTCTCGCGACAACGATACCTGGACATATAGCTACTCAGATTTTTTTTATTTCCATTATATTCAGCCCGCTGTGGCAAAATATCAAAAAACATAACACTATCCCGACTACTGACCACTGTGTTGTGGCGAGGATTTATCCAGAAAGATTTACCCACCAAAGATTCTCTTTAACTATTGGAAGTACTAACTGCTGTACACTGTGAACACTAGATCTTGGTAATTATTTTGCTACCTGAACTAATTGACGTGACATTAACATATCAAATTATCACCACCAAAGTAAGCGTTCCCCAATTAGGAGGATTAATTATTCGTGGAGGAACTGGGGCTCACTTCGGCGAAACACAACACTGGATTTTTGTTACATGTATCATGGAGATATGTTCAAGATGTTGTTAAACAACTAGTAGGTAAGCGAGATTGAATGTGGCCACAGATTGACAGGAGTATGAATCAGAGGAGTGAATAAGTCTATTTGTATACTCATTGTAAGCACTTCTTGATTTGTTCGCAAATACTGTTATCTTTTTCAGGGATAGATTAACTAGGAACTCTGTTCTCTACGTTATCGTCTACTTTCTATACCATAGCGCAAATCTTTTGACCTTTTGGGGTTATTAACTTTCTTGCGGGATCTTGTCTCAACAGAGGGGATTGCACTTATGGGTTTATTTTTCAAATTCTGTAACCTATGATTTCTTTTTTTATTGATATATGTTGGATGTTGTGAAGAGTTTTATATGATAATAAACTTTAACAAAACTTAATTACTGGTGTTGGTCAGCTCAGCCCATTATCCATACTCCATTTACTATAGTTTCACGTTTGTGCGTCTGTTTGTCGTCACTTAACTGTGTGTGTATGTGAGTGGTTAATAGTATATATGTTAATATGTACTGAAAGTAGAATTGTCTGATAACAAATTACAGTCGTAAAGATAGGCTGGACTAGAGTATCTTCTCAATCCAGGGACAGATTCTACCTTTAAACTATTCACTCGTGAAATCTATTTCTTTACCTTATCTCTCACTGAGTTACCACTTTTTCAGTTCTATTCAGACGGGACCAGAATCTATCTTAAATACCTATCCAAATTTACGACACTATGTATCTATCTATCTATCTATCTATCTATCTGTCTGTTGACGCACTTGTTATGATAAACTGTCATATAGAACAGCCTTGTGCAGTGGTTTCCTGCGATGCATTATCCATAATGAGCTATATTATATCAGGTAAATTTACAAGGAATTACCAGGTGTATAAATGTTTCTTCTAATCACCTATCGAGAGTCACCCCTCGAAAAGCGAACCGATAACAGCGTTTCCAAGGTGCCTCCTGCATATTTGACGGATGCGTCACCATTATTGTCTATACACTGGGGATATTAAATTGTCATTAATTTTTGGCATGAATGCAGTTGCCGCCTAATAGTGTCTTACTAAAATAGCCACATGAAATAGTTTTTTTTTTTTTTTTGCTCTCACAAGCACTAGAAACGTATTCTGAATTTGATAGCATCGGTACAATTTTGCCGGTTGTTGAATTAATTCATTTTCGGTTATAGATGTGATCAACTGCCGAAGCTTGGCGAGTTTTATTTTATTTTGGCTTATCTTGCCAAAGAATTTTGTAAAAGACATTTGAGGTGTTTACTATCCGCTATATACTGTATGTATTTTTTAAAATACTAAACATACATTGTGTGGTTTGAAATAATTATATTAGAAATTTTGCAACGCAAATTATCCACCAGGAAGGAGTTTTATATCTTTAATTTTAGTCTTTAAAAAGTAAATAGAGTAAGTGATAAATAAAAGCCATGGCATGTGACCTGTTGACATTTTGAATATGAACTAGTTTTTTTTAATGTTTTTTTTTTTTCTTCAATAAGGCAAATAACCTATTCAACTTTTGATGTTTACTATCCGGTATATACTGTACGAATATTTACTAAACATACATTGTGTGGTTTGAAATAATGATATTAGGAATTTCGCAACGCAAATTATACACCAGGAATGAGTATTATATCTTTAAATTTAGTCGTTAAAAAGTAATAGAGTAAGTGATAAATAAAAGCTGTGACCTGTTGACATGGAATACGAGGTCGTCCACATTTGACGTCACGCAATATTTGCAATTTTTAAAGCGTGACAGGAGGGACTTGGGGCATGTGTTTGTTGAAACCTTGGGGAACTAAAGGGACTATTATATATATATATATATAAGTTAGTTGCTTATCCTTTACAGGATGTGGCAATCAACCCCAAATTTTATTGGCTGTTTTGTGATTTTTCTAGGCAATTTTTACGTTCAGTAGTTTGCCATTGCTTTCTGAACGGTACGGCGCTTATACCATTGCTAAAAATCCACACAAAGCGATCTGCTACCAAACCGCCTGCAGCAGGTTTTGAACCTGGTATATCTGGATTATGAAACTGCGTTCATATCCATTAGACCACAGACGCCGATATATATATATATATATATATATATATATATATATATATATATATATATATATATATATATAAAAATAAATATATATATATATATATATATATATATATATATATATATATAATGAAATCTAAATATTAACCAGTTAAAAGTTATCACAACTATCCGGAATTTCAACTACGATTATTGTGACGACCCGTCTGTACGTGTCCTTTTGTGTGATCTCTCACCCCTTCAGCCCTCCAGCTGTATCCTTTCTTTTTCTTCATTTTTCTCACATCGCTTTTATTTGGCATAAATCATGCCTTTTCATTCGTTATTTCTACTATTTTGCTCTATGCCGGAGATAGCATGGTGAATTCTCTAACACGCCACTCCCCTATGGCAGTATTTGCAATGGGAGTAATGCGTATTTTATTGTTTCACACTCCACTCCCAGACTGTTGTTACGATTCGCCAGGTTTGGTGACCCGGCCAGCGATAATATTTTATCGCTTAATCAGTCTGATCGCTTGTGGAAACGGGGCGGTCAAACATTTGACCCCATTGGAAAGCTGTTGAACATGTTGACACAAGCCAGTTTGTGATACGATGAAAGAAATCAATATCGTTTGATCAGACATCTGTCGACGCAGGAACGCAGATAAAGGTGATAAACAGAGGTGCGCCGGAAGTCTTATGACATCACTGTGTAAGAGGCCACGCGTGTCTATAAAATTTAATATTTTCAAATACGCGTGGGATGAGTAATTATAAACTTCCCCACCCACACAGTGCTAGATAGATTGGATTGGTTCGCCATAATCTACTATGATTTGATTGGAACTTTCGGCGGAAACACAGCTGAGATTTGAAACTAAGGATTGTGAGATATAATCTAACAAACTCGGAGTCACAGCACACAGACAGACTGCATCGCAGCGGCAACTAAACACCTTCTACAAGCCAGAAGAAAGAGGTTAGGACTTATCATTCCACAACTATAAGTACCAGATCGAGTATTGGGCAACTTTGGAATTCACAAGTAAACCTACCATTTTAATACAAGACTGGAAACTTGGGAATTTTATCACAAGGAGTCATAAGAGGAATTATAGATTTCCAGACAAAGTGTATCACCCGTCATAAGAGGAATTATAGATTTCCAAACAAAGTGTTTCACCCGTCATAAGAGGAATTTATCAGACTTAAGTGATTCCAACAGCATCTAAATACAGTGTCGTGGGTCCATTCTAATCTGCGCCAGGAGAAGCGTGTATTCCCAAAATTTTGGGTTCGTGGTTACAAGACATCAGACTTACGTACTGAAGTTCCTACGCCACTAGTGTGAGAGAAGAGTATCACCACCAACGGCCTACAGTGGACGAATTATATGGAGAAGTGTACTCATTACCAAAAAGAAGTGACAGAAACCACAGCTGCAAGACTCATCTGGAGCTAAGTGTTATATAACAAGCTACAGCAAAAATACGGACATTATTATTAACGCCCTACCAAAACCTCAATGAAGAAAAATTTAATATAACTTTCACACCATGTAATCCTTATTTTAACTTGTTGAACTACTTGACTATTAAATTTGTTGTATGTTATTTTAAACTAAACAATAATAGTTGATTCAGTTTATTTGTACGAAAGCAAACGTATGAGCCAATTTTTCTTGATAAATACATATATACATATAAATATAGAGCCATTAATTATAGAGGGCATTTGTTGGATTACTCCAACTGGGGGCTTGACGGGCCAGAATCATTGCATAACCCCTTCACAAAAGGCGACGGACCAGATAATAAGTTAACAAATTTACTCAGCCCTTAAGCAGCGTTTGTTCTTGTCTTCTGGGAATATCTTGTGAAGGCTCCCCTAAGGTAGAAACGCCATTCATCTTCTATCTATATCTTTGCCAAGAGTAATCTTGAGCGAAGATAGATACCTTGGACTACCTACTTTTAGATACGCTTGCGTTGTGACCATTAGTGGACCACTACTGCAAAGCAAGGGGAGGCAATTTCGTGACAATTATAATTGTAATAAAGTCGTCTACTAATGATGATAAAAATAGCCTATGAGAAATGAGGTTACAAAATACAGGGTGTTTCAAAAAGAATATCGGTATGGTATTTTGAAGGTGTATAGTTTTCGTAATTGCAAACTTACAAATGTTTGGTTTGCACCAAACTATAGGTAAACTTTCCGAATTTGGACAGTTACCCGATTTAAAAAAATGTTTTTTATTTCAGCCGCTAGACGGCGCAAGGAATGAAAATGGAAAGAATAACAAGGGATCAGCTGGAGCGAGTGTGGAGAGAATTGGACTACAGCTGAGATGGGTGCCGTGTAACACGAGGGGCACACATTGAGGGATTGTAATGTAAGAGATTAAACTTTGACAATTTTACTTTCTTTTGGTGCAAACTGTATATTTTTAAGTGTTCAATAACCAAAGTTATATGCATCTAAAATGCCGATATTCTTTTTGAAACACCCTTGTATATTTTGCTCAGACATCATTTGTGAAAGAAGCGATCCACACTCGTATTTTTTGTGTGACGTCACATTTCTTTTAAAGTTCCCTCCCCCCATTATCACACTGTCACAAAATTTTGGACACTCCTCCCTCCACTGTGTGACGTCGTATGTTTACGACCACTAAGAATTAGTTGTTTTTTTTTTTTTAAGACAAGTAATCCATTCAACCTCTGATGGGTTTAAGATAATACGTTTTGTTGCCAATACTAACTTTTGACATTTATTCTAATTATTGTAGGTATGGTGTATCAACTTGTCATTTTTCCTGAAAAAAATATATCATAGTGGAATTAAATGAGTAAAAGAGGCTTCTGGTGGATTGCCGTCCGGCGCGGTCGCTTTTCCATCTCATAGAAACGTTGTGGCTTTTTTTTATTTCTTCCTTTGTTGGTAGTTCAGTTAATTTGTAGATTCTATTCTGTTGACTGGATATCTGGAGAAGGTCCTCAAAATGTTCCGTCCACTTCTTCATTTGCTCTTATATTTGCTAAGCAGTTTTCCATTCTTGTCTTTGATGAGACCACCTGCTTGCTTGTATTTCCCACTTAGCTTCTTTGTGCTGTTATACAGGTCTCTCATATTTCCTTTGGCTGCAGTGTCACGGATTGCCGCCCCTGCTTTGCAGAAGTGGTCCAACAGTGGCCAAAACTCAAGAGTATCTAAAGTGGGTCGTCAAAGGTGTCTACCTTCGCACAAGATTACTCTTGGCAGAGATGTAGCTAGAAGGGTAATGACGCTTCTATCTGAAGGGTGTTCCATAAGATATGTCCGAAGTCAAGAACAATGCGGCATTGGCTGAGCAATTGTTAACTTATTATCGGTCCGCAGCCTTTTATAAAGATCTAAGCAATGGTTATTGCCCGTACAAGCCCCCAGCTGGGTAAATCCAGCGAAATTCCCTTTTACAAGAAGTATATATATATATATATATATATATATATATATATATATATATATATATATATATATATATATATATATATATATATATATATATTATATATATATATATATATATATATAAATATTTATATATATAAATATAAATATATATATATATAAATATATTTACATATATATAAATATATAAATAAATAAATATATATATATATATATATATATATATATATATATATATATATATATATATATATATATATATATATATATATATATATATATATATATATATATATATATATTTATATATATATATATAATAAATAAATATTATAAATAAATATATATATATATAAATATATATGAATATATATAAATAAATAAATATATATATATATATATATATATATATATATATATATATATATATATATATATATATATATATATATATATATATATATATATATATATATATATATATATATATATAATAGTCTTGCTCATACGTATGCTTTCACACTTATACTAACTGAATCAACTATGATTTTTATGTTTTAAAATAACACGTAACACATTTAATAATCAATTAATTTTAACAGGTTAAAATAAATAGAATGATGGTAAATTTTAGAAAGAGCTTTGGTTAGATGCTGTCCTTTTGCTGGTGCCTTTTATAAGCACTTAGCTTGTATAAGTGAGTCCTGCAGCCGCGGTTTTCGTCGATTATTTTGTAATGATGACTCTTCACAGTCTGATAGCTTAGTTCCTCGAACCGTCTGATAGCTTAGTACCACGATCCGTCTGATAGCTTAGTACCACGATCTTTTAGACAAAATAAAACAAATGCCTCTGCTAAGTACATTTGTGGGCTGCAAATTAACAGGCTATTCTCGAAATAATTATTCTTGAGTATACACAGCGTAACTCAGGGAAGATTAGAAATCACCCATATTCTTCTGGGTATTAAAATGGGGAAATATATGCTTGGACAGCGCGAAAAGCAATGATTTGCCTGAATTACAAGTAACAAGTTACATATATCTCACAAAATGAAATGATACACTTGATGCATACGTGATGTAATCATCACTCATTACTGCTCCAGTCAGAGTCTGGGGTCACCTCTGCTTTCGGTTTTCTGTACGACTAGCAAGAAACGATCACCAGCGCTTGCTGTAGTGGTTTATGAATTTACTATTTTCATATGTTGAGGTCGCCAGACTCATATATAACCACTTAGCAAGAAAACATGTCAAATTCACATTTGTAAAATAAATGTTTACACTTACTCCAAAGTAACTTTTGGGAACACAATCTCCACGCACAGTTTAGAATGGACACAGCACTTTATTAGATGCTAAGAATCACTTGGTCTGGGAAATTATAGTAGTCCTCTTATGACGGGTGTTCTGCGAATCACTTGGCCTGGGAAACTTTAGTAATCCTCTTATGACGGGTGTTCTGTGAATCACTTGGTCTGGAAATATTATAATTCCTCTTATGAGTGGTGAATCTGAGTCCTTAGGTATCCAGACTTCGTATTTAAAATGCGGGCTTACTTGTTTTGTTTCAAAGTTGCCCAAATACTTTTGATCTGTCACTTATAATTTAGGAACCCTTAGTCCGATCCTTCTCTTTCTGGCTTCTGAGAGTTGCTAGTTTGACGTTGCGATGCAGTCTGATCTGTGACTCTTAATTCGCTAGATTATATCTCTAATTTATCAGTTCAAAACCCATATTGTTCTTCTGACGAATATTCCAATGAGAACCATTGTGTATTCTGGCTTCTCAAATCAATCCAATCAAAAGCTCTGAACTATATGGGTAGGGGTGTTTAATTTAATCTCTTCCCCCCCCCCCCCCCCCCCCCCCCCCCCCACCCCCCCTCCCCCCCCCCCCCCCCCCCCCCCCCCCCCCCCCCGCCCCCGTGTTTTAAAATATTACATTTTGAAATTCCATCGCGTGACCTCTTTCAATATGTCGTAATGCTTCCGCCAACTCACAAACAATTCTGTGAACTCATTTCCTGGCGTAGTACTTTCCGCCAAAATTGCCTACCCAGAAAGATTATCGGTAAAATTGATACCGAGAGGGCTCAATCTAATTATCACCGGTGTTTTCGCCCGTCCATCAGGCGGCTTCCTTAGATTGCAATCTGGCTGTCTGTGCGTGTTCGTGCGATACCACGTTGCACAAACAACTGATGTCTCTTTCAAAGGTGGCCAGACTGACTTACGTGATAATCGTATTAATCTGATAATACTATGTTCACTTAGTGAAACGTAAACAGTCTGGGAGCGGTTACCGCAAAAATAATGAAGACGCTTATATATGCCAAATAATAGAACGATGAGTGACAAAAATGAAGAAATGAAGTGATACTGCCGGAGTGAAAGAGAGAGAGGGGCACAAAAAATACATGCACAAAGACGTTTTGTGACATGCAGCATCCTCTGCTTCTGTTGTCAACTCCTCAATATATTTTCTTTTGATGTTTATTCTTACTTCTTTGTTTGCTTTTGTGTACACTTCATGAGCCTTGGCTTTAGAACTTCTGGTTTTGCTTTTGTTTAAATCTGCTTTCTTACTTTTCCGGTCTTTTATCTTATTGATGGTTTCTGTTGTTATCCATTCTTTGTGCTGGCGGTCTCATGACTCCAGTTATGAGTACCACTGTTTTGTTTTGGAATCTGTTAATTTTTAAAATCGAAATTTGACATCACTGCTGTTGTCCACGCTGCAGTAGCATACACGACGACTTATCTTATCCTTTTTCATATATAACTTCCTTAGTATTATCTCATTTGCTCCTCAAGCTGTGCCATCAAGTTGTCCTTCATGACTGCCATGCTTTACCATGCTTCCATCCGCTTCCTCTCAATCTGGGTTTGTCATGTCAAACGGCGATCAAAGGTAATGTCTACATAGTTTGGGCTTCCATCTAGACGTAGATTGTTTTCTTTTAGCACTGACGTTTTGGTTTATGCGAGAAGCAGAACGTCGCATATATCTTTTTCTCACTTATCGTGACTAGTCATCATTTATGTTTGCAAATAACAATGTGGGCGATAGAACTCTCCCTTAGGGAATACACTGCTCCAATATCATCTTCCCGGTGGTCTGCCCTTGTACTTGTACACTGATGGATCTATTTTCGAGGTAGTGGCTGATCCATTTGCACATTTTCCTCATACATTTACTTATTTGCAGACTGAACTGTGACTGAGACATTTTTCTAGAGAAAGAACTCTTTCTAAAATTTATGAGTTTATGAATTTTTTTTTCTAAATCCACGCAAACCACTATCGTGTTTGTATTTTTTTTTTCTCTTGGAAGGCGTCTTCAAATTCATTCGCTATATAGGTAATCTGATCTTCACTGAATCTATGTTGTCTGAATCCTACTATAGCTCGTGTCCTTTCCATCTGTGGATTGGCGCAGCAGAACAGAGGAAGGGGACCACCAGTAGCACTGGGTGGGCCCCTTCGAGACGACGTGTTCGGAACTCACTGTCTTTCGGGACTCCACAGAATGATCATCATTCTGCTCAATTTCTTTTTATTCTTGACGTCTTCGTCAAGCAACTCACGCTGTGCTGTTTCGTTAAACCTGTGGCCTAATGCAGCCGATTTCAACTGATATTTCTGTCAGGTTCGCCTGCCTTAGCCATCGGCTGTCTCTAGCAGCCCACACGTCAGCAGGCTTGAGTCTCGTTTTGTCCAATACCCTAATCCCGGCTCTTCGACCTGCCCTGCTTGGGAGACCCTGCTAGCCGTTCCACCGCTGGCATAATTCTTGGGGTCATTGGATCACACAAGCTCCTTTTTTTGCAACAAGGTGGAGGCACAGGAGAGGCGATGTTGTTAACTGAGTTCGGTGTCTTTCTAAGCAGCATGCCCGTTGTATTTGTACTGAACATTGTTTGATTTTATTCCCAATTGATTTAGCAGCGATGACCACGCCTGTATATTATTGGAGCAGTCGTGGCAGTTTTATTATATTTTCTTCGTACAGCGGCCATTTACAGCTATCGCAATATTTACCGCTGCTACATTCGCTGTTCCTTCTGTTGTATTTGCAGTATCTGTGAAATGTTGTTCTCCCTTCGGTATACTAAATAGGCATAGCCATAGCTACTTCGAAATCACGCTCTTTTCATACACGCAGAAGTCTGACAGTTCACGCACGCATACAAACACTTGCAGATGTTGTTTCTCTTTCATCATTCATTATGTTATCTTACTAAAAAGACTTAAAAACTGAGTTGAAAAACGTTTTAAGCCGTAACAACATAGTGACTAGTTTCACGAAGGGTATAAAGTCGGCAGGAACCAAAACAAATGGGATATGCTGTTATAGAGCAATATACTGAAGCACATTAAAAACGCAACATTAATATACTGTGACTGTGGGAATGGATTTTCCCCGTGTTTGCCATGAGGTAGAGAGCGAATGGCTGCTGGAATGGAAAGTGCAAGATTCAATCCATGGGTGTGTGTACAGACTACATGAAAACGATGAAAGTTACACGTGCAACACGATTCTCAACAGCTATGACCCTGAAAATGTGTACGCGTTGTGGCAGTATAATATATTGAGACAAAACACCCAGTACATTTTGAAATGCCATGACTCATCTGAAAACGACCGCCAACGAGCCATTGGTAAGACCGGAATGAGCTCGCGGGCCATTGCCGATAAGGATGAATTGCCACCAAACTATTGTACGTCTCAATGAAATTACGGTAAAACTGGCAGATAGATTCGGTACAAACCAGAGTTTACCCCTTTAATCGGTGATGAGTCACCTAAGTCCTTCCGGGCAAGTCAAACAGGCAATAGGAAAATGGGCAAGTTCTACGAATGACAGTTGAGATACAGGCCTTTATGCAAGACGACCTTATGTTGGGCTAAACTTGACTCACAGACATTGTTAGCAGCGCCTGCAATGGGCAGAGCAACATATCAGATGGACTAGACTGCAGTGGAATGCTGTCCTATTCACAGACGAGAACAGATTCAACATATCCTTTGCAGATGGACGTATGCGGATTTAGCGACGGTCGCAGAAAATTTCGAGGTGTATTGGGGAGGATTCAGGCTTGCCTCTTCACGAGTCTTCCGTGGAGTTAAGCTCACCGAACTTGCAGCTTCTCCAGCAGGATTTGTATTGTTTAACACTTTCATTGGAAGAAAAAGATTCCAAATATGTAAACTTGTACACACTGTCCAGTATACTTTTCTACTCAAGTACAGTAAAACCTGGTCTTAGTTTGTAGTTCTGGTTTGTCTCCTGCTTCAGACAAATTAATCGCAGAAGAAAGGATGTCCGACGTACCAGGAAACATGACTTGGATAGTAGGTATATTAACAGCTACAAATGTTAGTACATAGGATCTATGAGGAATTCTTCATAGATCAAAGGTCGAAGATATGAAAATAAAAAAGTATTGAAGTACACGTTGAGCGAAACTGGATATTTATCTGTAGTTTCTGCAGCAAAAAAAGATGATACAGATATCCAGGCAAGCCAAAGGGATTGTACACAGAGCTATATTATCTAGCTTCTATTCTATGAAGATCATCCAAGGTCATCTCTTCTTCTGCTTCTTTCTTCTTTGGTCCTTGGTCGCTGACTGACAAAGCCATCCTTCGGGTCGTACCCCAGCTCACAAGGTCATCTCGGCTATTCTAAAGGGCTGGTCCCGTTGATTTAGTAGGAACTAATATAATTTGAGTTTGCTATCGACTTCTTCCATTACAGCAAAGTTTAGACAGCTACATTATGAGAAAAGTTAATATTCCAGCAGCGAAGATCAAGAAGTAATAGTCAAGTTTGGGGGGGGGAGGGCGGAGGGGGAGAGGGGATGCCACTTAGGAGACAAAAAAATAACAGCAATGCTGCTTCCTCAGGCACATCGTACGAGGCAACTAATGTGAGATTGTGAAAAAGGGACTGGCAGCATGATCATGTACAACAAGTTACTATAGAAACCAGAACTGTATGGTCACATAGATGCTTTTATGCGGGCTTCATGCAAGGAAGTCGATTGAAGTGGCGACTTCATGCTTCCTCATGGAGCGAAACTGGAAATGAA
Source organism: Oreohelix idahoensis (assembly GCA_024509875.1). NCBI lineage: Eukaryota > Metazoa > Mollusca > Gastropoda > Stylommatophora > Oreohelicidae > Oreohelix > Oreohelix idahoensis. Next base: position 56,853 of record JAMPIV010004260.1, on the reverse strand, counting down.
TGAATGAAAAGATCACAGTGGGCACAACTGATGCAGAAAGGTTCACCAAGAACGAATACTATCCGTAGAAGACCCTACATAAACTCGTTGTCCCAGGAGTAAATGCTTTAAAGAAGAAATCCAACACAATTTGTCAACCAGCGGAAACTCATATTAAAAACTTCAGCAACACGTACAAGTGGGGGGTCTACAATATATTTACACTTTCGTCTGACATAACATTAAGTTTCCATTAGTGGACATCGTCACACATCACAAATCTCTTGCGACTTTCAACAGCACTGACATATTATGTGCAAAGACCTGTACGAATAAGAAGTTCATGTAATCAGATGACTTTTATACTCACATGAGGGACCCAAAGATGCAGCAATAGAGAATGTAGTCAGCGACCCATAGCTTGACTGCTTGCATCAGGGTCAGCGAACCAGAGCTGACCAAGACCCTACTCCACCTCCACGTGGTGGTCCTGGAAACAGGCTGCATCACTGCAGTCTGGCTGAGAGAGTAGGGATCGAAGAGGGAAGGCAAACCCGGTCCCAAAAAATGCCGTGCTGAAATCGGATGTGTCGGCCGAAAGGGGCAGATATCACAGCTCCGGCGTAAACAGATACAACGCAACCAACGTCCTTTTCAGAACGAACGAGGAAGAAGAAGATACTCACATGAACCAAATACGTCCACTCTCTGCCACCTCGTATAACGGACTCTACTTGTCTCCCTGTGACGTACTCAATTACGTCACATAAACACGTTTCAATTGCAATGCAATTTGGTACGCTAAACTAATTACATGCAATTCGGACCATGTCACGTTTTATGCGAAGTAATACAAAGTGTATTATTTCCCCACAACATTCCTTCCTTAGCCCTGTGTACTTTCCGTGGGTCTCTGAAGAGACGAAGAAAGAATATAACTTCAGCACCTCCAGGCACGTCCTACAGGGTGACCAATATGAAGTTATGCATGGGACGGGCAATCTCATCATGCAAAACAAATTGCCCCATAAACCACCGCTGCTAGAGCACGTGAATGTGCCGCGCAGGTTTCCTGCAAGGAGACCAGTTGCGGTGGTTAATCCATGCTCCTTAAGGAGCGCTAAGGAAAATAATGATGATGATGATGATACTATCGTTGGCCATTACTCTAGGTACTTGCAGTCTCTGCAAGTCTGGAAGAAAGAGCTGGAGAAGAGAGGGATGGCCATAAGCAGCTCTAAAACAAAATCCATGGTGATATCACGAGAAGAAAGAAGACATCAGATTAAGCTGGGAGAACAAGTCCTGGAGCAAGTCGACCACTTTAAATACCTCGGAGCTATTATAGACCGAAAGGGAGGCATCAAAGAAGAGTTGGCCACTCGAAAAGCAGCAGCTGGGAGACTTTTTCAGGCCATAAATCGAGGATTCCTCAGCAAGAGGTTGGTAGGTAAGAAAACGAAGATGGCTGTATACCGCTCCACCTATGTCCCAGTCTTGACATATGGATGCGAGTCATAGGCAACGACTACAACCCACAAAAGCTAGATCCAAACCTCAGAAATGAGGTATCCCAGGAAGGTGGTCGAAGTAACAAGAAGAGACATGGTCTAAAATCCCACCCCCTGCAGACCCAAGTAGAACAGTCCCAACTAAGATGGTTTGGTCATGTCTGCAGAATGGGAGAAGATCGGCTACCACGACAAGCATGGGAAACTAAGAGCCAGGGATCCAGACCCCCAGGACGACCCAGAGTCCGCTGGGAGGACAACATTAGACAATCTTTGAAGGACCGAGGACTAGAATGGAACCAGGCCAGGAGGAAGACAGCCGATAGGATAGTCTGGCGCTCTCTCTTCCAAACCACTACACCTCACGGTAGAAGGGGAACGACTAAGTAGTACTTGCAGTCTCTAATAAATGGCTTAGATCAGTAATGTAAGGTATACCGAGTTTGTTCATCATTGAAGTTCATATTTAAAGAAATTATTTCCACAATAGATCTGAGCGAAATGATTAACTTGTTTTCTTTGCTTTAAATGTTTTCTTTTATGTGTTATTGCCCTTTGCCCCGCCTAGTTACTGGGGCCTCTGAGAAGGAAAGAAAAAAAAAGATAAAAAATGGATGACTACTCTCTCATGTCGCATTATGAGGTCATGCATAGGGTTGGACACCTCATCATGGAGCATAGGGTTGGACACCTCATCATGGAGCATAGGGTTGGACACCTCATCATGGAGCATAGGGTTGGACACCTCATCATGGAGCATAGAGTGGGACACCTCATCATGGAGCATAGAGTTGGACACCTTATCATGGCGCATAGGGTTGGACACCTCATCATGGAGCATAGGGTTGGACACCTTATCATGCAAAACTAAATGCTACCGAAACAACTGCAACAAGAGTTTTTATGTAGACTTCCTCAAAACAAAACCAAAAAAAAAGGGGGGGGGGGGTCACATCTGCAGGGGTGGCTCCATTCTCCATATTGAGTGGAAAAGGAGATTATTATGATCATCTTAATCATTATCATCAACAACATCATTATTTACAGGATTTAAACAATAAAAAAAGAACCTTTTCAGAAATCTTTCAGTTAATGTGGAGACTATTTTGTAAGTTTGTATCGATCATGAAAATTAACATTTTATTTGGCATTTCAAAATGATGAATTAAACATAAGGCCCTTCTTTCTTGCATTATCTGTTAGGGTTCCACTGTTGTCTTACAATACTAAATATGTAACCTTTATGAACTATGAAAATTCGATGTTTTACTGTACGATAGTGCGTTTGTAAAATATGAAAGTTTGTTTTCTTTATTTACTTTGAAAGGGGACAACACATTAATACGTTTGACTTTTTTTTTTAATTATTAGACTTCTGTGAAAGTGTGACACTGTGAAAGTGTGTCAACTGTTCTAGAAATGGTGTGGACAGTACTTCTGTTTGTAATGTGCTTGGCTACGGCTAACGGTAAGACATCAATTTACAAATGAACCGCCTCTGTCGTTCTATCTCGCACTCTGTCACTCTCGTCTTCACTTCCTCACTTAGTTCTATTGTTCCTTCACTATTACACAGTTTATGATTTAAAAGGTAAAAAGGTAAAGGATCACGTTACACGCCCATTGAGGCATATTGGGAATATGGTGTTAGGCCCATATTTTCTTGACCATCGGCTTAATAGGGGTGATGTGGTCAGCATCACGCCGGCCGCCATAACCTTCCCAGATGTTGCTCTGGTACCCAGTTGGGGCTGGGTCGACCCAGGAGCCGTTTGCGGCCTAAAAAATCCCATCTCATCTGGGGATCGAACCATAGACCACTGAGCTAGGAAGCCAGTGCACTAACCACTATGCTACCGCGGCTCCCGCGGTTTATGATTTATGAGGGGAAAAAACGTAATTTTAAACATTTATTTTTAAAACTCCACTTCTCCTTCATATTCTGCATCTTCCACCTCTATCCGTCTCCTACAGACCAAAGAATTTGTTAAAATTCATTTGACCCAGACGTCACTGAAGATTTATACACATTTATTTGTCATTGACATTTCTCCCCGTCTAGTTTCTGGGATTCTTTAAGGAGGCAGAGAAAGAATAAGGCTACTATCCCCTCCGGCATGTTGTCAAATGCCACAAATATGATGTGTTTGAGACTGGAAACCTCATAATATAAAAGGAAATGCTACAGAAACCACTGTTGTAAAGACATTTGCATGTTTTGGTGCAAGTGTCCTGCAAGGCGTCCAGTTGTAATAGTGACTCCGTGCTCCACATGGAAACGAAAAGGCAAATGATGATGACGATTTGTCATTCGTCTCATACGTTTTCCAGATCTTTTCATCAGTCATAAGTTTATCGGTCTAATGTCATTCATAAATGATTAGTCTTAGTATTTCATTAATCGGCCCAACTGTTCATGTACCCTAAGATTTGTAAAGCAGGGCAAAGACACTTTAAAAGACCGATGGACTTCTGGAAAGACAGGTGACAATGGGAAAGACTAGAAACCGGCTGACCGGGTTAGCACCCCGTAAGCTGTATTACATTTGCTACAGAACCCAAAAAGTATAGATGCCCCCAGGATTCACCGAAAGGGATGGAGAATGATGAATCCACAGGCGCCTCATTGGAATCGACCAGACCCGTTACACGGACTTCGAGCTCTAGACAACGGCTGGAATTTCCATGTGCCTGTGGTAGGAAATTCTCTACTCAGAGAGGAATGAAAATCCACAAACGAAAAAGGGGTGTGGGAGTTCATCAGAGGGAAATCAACAGCGCTCTGTCTCGACGGGTAAGACGTTAGAAGAACGCAGCCAGGAGTCAATCCACAGTGCTGAGTACATTCAAGTTGATCTGCCTGATGATGATCTCACACACTTCTTGGACAGGAAGAGAGATGCAATCAAGTTTCCCCCTGCCAGTGCAAAGGGGCTTTGGGAACAGCTGGACGAAGCCTTGGCAAAAGAGTTGGATAACAACCTGAAGCAGATAACTTTGGAGAAGAAGCTGGAAATCTTCGGCGACATAATATATCTGCACTGTCGCATAGTGTTCGGAGTCAGGGAGGCAAGGGAAAGTAACCCACCGCGAAAAAGTAGAAGGCAAATTAAAATAGAAGAAATCAGGAAACAGAAGAAGCATGCCCGAAAACTGTTCAAGAATGCAGTTGCAACAGATAAGGAAGGGTTATGACAGGTTTGGGAGCACCTGAAAGGCCAACATAATGCCCTTTGTAGAGCAGAAAGGTTGTGCAGGAAGAGAAGGAAGATTCGAAGGGATAGGGAAAGATTCTTCAGGGAGCCCTTCAAGTTTGCCAAAGAACTGTTTGAGCAGCCACGATCGGGTACGCTAAACATCAGGAAAGAAAAAAAACCTTAGAATGACATATTCAGATGGTCGCAAAGATGAGCCGCTCAGCAGCTTGGCAGGCCTTAAATGGCCGAGTAAGCCAGGAGCTGAATTTAACACCAAGCCCCCAACGGTGCAAGAGGTAGAAAGCATTGTCCAGAAAGCTCGGTGCAAGTCAGCTCCAGGTCCAAATGGTGTTCCATATGTTGTGTATAAGAGATGCCCTGAGGTGCTCAAACGACTGCTGCGTTTACTGAAGAATGCGTGGAAAACCCAGCTTGTAAGCAAGGAATGGAGAAAGGCGAACGGAGTCTACATCCCGAAGGAACAAAATTCCACAGACATCAGTCAGTTTAGGCCAATCTCACTACTAAATGTGGAAGGGAAGATATTCTTCTCAGTGATGGCGAAAAGGCTCACTACATACCTGTCGTGAGTTTTATATAGGCTTTATTTTTATGGTCCCAATCGAGCAGGGGTGAGATAGTGAAAGCTATGTGAGAAAAAGGTGTGAGAAATAGTCCTGTTTACGAGGAATACAGAGTGTAAGAAAAAATACTGTCTAGGGTTGAGTGATTGCTCAACTCACCTATATAGCACGACACACTTACATGAAGAAGCACAGGGTGTTTATAAAGTCGCTGTGCAGTGAAATTTACGCCCGGGCGAGACTACGTCACCAGAAATGTGGTTTTCAATTGGGGCTTGTTGTGTAATGCTGCACACGGGATTGTGGAACACAGCATTGGAACACAGAATATCATGACGTAAATTTGCATCATTCGTGACGTAATTTCTAAAATATTTTTCAAATTCACTGCACAGCGACTTTATAAACACCCTGTATCTTCTTCTTCTTCCTCGTTCGCCTTCAGACTTCCACATTTATGACTCTAATAAAGGCAGTAGTCAACCCAAGGCTCCCAACATCTCCAAACAGTTTTTCGTTGACAGAAGTGGGTTGTTGCCATATGCTACTCCGTTCATTACTGTAGGTTGGGCAGTATTGCAGCAGGTGTTCGACTGTCATTTGGCTGGTACCGCAGGTGCAGAGATCTGTTGCGCCAATTTTGTATTTGTGGTACAGATGGTATCTCAATCTGTTGTGACCAGTGCGTAGCCGAAAAATGATGACCTGTTCTTTTCTGATAGTTGATGATATGCATACACTATCCTCTCGTACGCACACACAAACAATTTTGTGGACATAAATACGTACATACGTAGAAACGAACAGGTAACTATGGGCAAATATAACGGGCAGGGAGGTTGTTTGACCAAAACGAATAGATTTAAGGATATATATAGTAGGTTTATTATATATGTAGAAGAAAATTTGGTTACAACAGTTAATACATCGTTATCATGTCTGTCGTAGTTGAGTTGAAGTGTAAGAGTAATTGTCGAGTTGGACAATAGTAGTGAAATCGACAATGATAGTGGACTGACAGAGTTATAGATTACACGAAGATAAGGTGTAAATAGGAGGTGGACTTGAGACAACCTGGAAGAAGATTTATTAAAATTATCTCTCTCTCCAAGCCTCAACACACTTATAGTCTAAGCACCGCCTGCTCTCTCTCTTTTCTCTTATAAAAAAATAGAGACTATAGTAAAGAGCTAAAACATGTAAATTATGGATGAAAGGGTCGTGAACAGCGCATTAATTAATGAGTAAAATTTATTTAAGAAGAAATGTATGAAAATCATGCATATCAGCACACAAACAACATCAATAATCGTGCATGTCCTCCTGGTTACTCCGAATATCAATGGTGTTTGGCCAAAAGATTCGGAGAATTTTCCTTAGGCAGATTGTGTGGAAGGAGGACAGTTTCGACATTTCCTTCTCTGTTACTCTCCAACATTCCGCACCATAGAGAAGCACAGAAAGTACGCAGCTCTCATACAGTCTTAATTTGGTGTTTGTGCTGTACTGGGAAGACTTCCAAATGTTGTTGAGAATAGCAAAGGCTGTTCTCGCTTTATTCATTCTGTTGTTAATGTCCTTGCTTGTTCCGCCGTCAGGTGTTACTATGCTTCCTAGGTAAGTAAATGTGTCTGTCTGTTCTAACTTCTGGTTCCTTACTGTTATTGGCTCAGGATTGCCCACATTTAGTGTCATGACCTCCGTCTTCTTCAGATTGATGTTCAGGCCAACCTGCTGGCCATACTTATTCAGTCTATCAGTTTTGTCTTGAATGTGTTGGTGTGAATGCGCGAGCAGTGCAATGTCATCTGCATATTCCAAATCTTCCAGTGTAGAAAACATTGTCCATCTAATTCCTCTTGGACTGCCCTCTGTTGTCTGGCGCATCACCCAATCTATGACTGTCAAAAATAATGTTGTTGATAAGGGGCATCCCTGTCGTACTCCTGTTTTCACTTCGAAAGTTACATTACTCGATCCAACACTGCACGTAAAGTTAGAATAGAGGCTTTTTATAATGGAAACAATGCGGCTGGGAATTCCATAAGCCCTCAGAATTTTCCATAGGCTGTCCCTGTGTATGCTGTCGAAAGCCTTTTCAAAATCAACAAAGTTAATGTACAGCTGTCTCTGCCATTCTGAGCACTGCTCTATAATGTTCCTGAGGGCAAATATATGATCTGCACATCTTCTGTTCTTTCTGAAGCCCGCTTGTTCTTTCCTCAGTTTATGGTCAACTGCTTTTGAAATTCTCTGGATGATTATCCTGCCTAGTATTTTGCTGGGAACTGAGAGGAGGGTAATTCCTCTCCAGTTGTTGCAGTCTGCAAGGTCGCCCTTCTTGGGCAATTTGACAATTGTTCCTTTACTCCACTCTGTTGGTGTTGTCTCAGTTTCCCAGACTTGTGCAAATAGTGGTTCTAATAGTTCTGCTGCTAGTTCAGGGTCTGTCTTGAATAGCTCAGCATTCAGATTGTCGTGACCAGGCGCTTTTCCATTTTTTAGCCCTTTGATAGCTGTGATAATTTCTTCTTTTCGTGGAATGTCTGTATTTACGTCTAAGTCACTTTCAGCCTCAGGAACATTCAGCTGAGTCTCTGGTGGTTCCTTATTCAGTGTTTCTCTGAAGTGCTCTGCCCACCTTGTTTCCTGCCCCTGTGCTGTGGTGATGAGATTTCCTTGCTTGTCTCTTACTAACGTTATGTTGTTTGCACCTCGTTTTCCATGATAGCTTTAGTTATTTTATAAACTGTGCTTTGTTCATTTCTCAGTGCTGCCTCTTCTGCCTGTCTTGCAAGGTCATCCAGAAATGTCCTTTTGTTAGCACGGGTTTGACGTTTTACTTCCTTGTCCAGCTGACTGTACTGTTCACTATATATTGCCTTTAACCTGGGAGATTTAGCTTCTGTTTTCTTCCTTTTCATTTCCTTTCTCTTCGCTATGGTGTTTAGCGTTTCTGGTGTTATCCAGTCTTGGCTCTTTCTTTCCTGGAATCCCAAGCATGACTTGCTGCTTTCTTTATATATTGTTGAGATGGTGTTGAATTTCTGGTCCACATCGTCGGTCTCTGTTCTTTCCTGGCTTTTGGTAATCAGATATCGTCTCTTTACGTCGACCACAAACGCTTTTCTGGTGACGGGTCAAGTTTCGTGATGTTGTATCTTTTTCTGTTTGACAGCACAGCTCTGAGTTTCTCCTTCAGTCTTGCTACTACTTAGGTGGTGTTACACTTCCCACACGAAAGCATGGAACTTGCAGTAGAAAAGTCACAGACAGAATGTCAGTCCGTCCGCTTTCGTGGGACCAAATACAATAGTTCCAGAAAGTGTCTTACATGTAGGTATCCATCAAGGTGATGGAATAACATACATAACTTTCGTTGTAGGTATTATCATTGGTGACCCTTAATTGCGCGAGGTGGACTGGAAGACGCTTTTAAAACTCCCTGGTTTACCAACAATGAATAATCTGAGTGTCAGTCTGTCCGCTTTCGTGGGACCAAAGGCGCTAGTTCCAGAAAGTGTCTTACGTGTAGATATCCTTCAAGGGGATGGAATAAACTGCATAACTTTCCTTGTCGATACTAACTTTGGTGACCCCTAATTGCGCGAGGGGGACTGGAACTCGGTCTATCTCCTGTTGACCGCTCATAACGGCGAGGTTTTTCATAACTCAGAGCTACACACAAGACGAAGTTACTTGAGGACACACGGTCCCTTTGCGCTCTAATTCGGAGCTGGAATCTTGCGTAATTGGTAGTAAATCCGGTTTGGGCTGGTCTGAACTGTGATTTGACTGAGTGCTCCGTTTAAGCACACAAAGGCTGGTGATTTTAAATTCTGCTATAGACGCTGGGCTGCTAGATATCGGGAAGCCGCAATGCTCTGACTGGTAATCCAATAGGCGAGTAGGAAACTGCTACTGCAACAGATGATTTCAGATTTTGCGTTGGCTCGTTGCATACTGCGTGAGCTTAATTTCCCTTTAGAGAGAATGGCATTGACAAAACAAGGTTTTGTTTCAGGTATTTGAGGTGACAACTCGTGAGGCTTGATGTACTCAGAAACCCTTTAGAACGAAGAGACTGTGACGTTCTTCGCCTGACTAGAGACTTGACTCTAGCAATTCGGTATCCCTGAAACTGAGACCCAAAGAAGACGACCTTTACATCAAACAAACAAAAAAGTTACACTAACGTTATCCAAACAGTTATGCTCCACGATGGGATTTAAATTTATTGTAATCCTTGCTATGATAGTTTAGGGCTGTCTTTATCCATATAAGTCTCCCTCCTGTTCCTTCCACTCTATCAATTCTCAGCATGCGCCCGCATAGGCTAATATATTTTGTACACCCATGTACCTGTCAGTAAATGTTCTGACAGCACAATCTACTCCTCTTGTTCCAACTAAACATACAGGAATCTCAACCCTGTAGTTACAGCTGAATGGATATGCTATTCATCTTACAACATTAAGTGAATTTACATCAACAGATTACAGCATTTGACATTAAATAATAAATCGTATGCCTCCTGGGAAAATAATATTAACATCCCACAAATGAATACATAGAAAATGCAATGTTCTTGCTATGACAAGACAGTTGTGACTGAATCATAAGATGATGATGATGATGATATAATCCCTTTAGCTGTGAGCAGGTAGCTCTTGACAGCCCATTGCCTCTCTGACAAAGGTGCAAGTCTTCCTCAGTTGCTGTGATGATGTGTAGAGTGTATTGTGGATGGTTGGGTGCGATGGGAGTAGTTGGCGTCGCAGGTCTGTTAGTCTTGGGCACTGTAACAGTAGGTGTTCAACCGATTCCTCATGGTGGTGGCAGTGCCTACAGTTTGGTTCACGTAGTGGGTCTATTCTATTTAAATGTTTATTGACAGGGGCATGGCCTGTTCTCAGCTGGAAAATTAGACTCTGATCTCTTCTTTTCAGTTGTTTAACTGGATCTTGAGGGTTTGGTTTAGCTTGATGTTTGAAGAATATCCGCCCTGTCTGGGAGGAAGCCCATTGGTTTAGCCATTCTTCCCTATAATTGTTTCTCAGGATCTGTTGGCAGGTTTGCAGTGTGGTACTTGATGGGAACTGGGGCAGTGCTGCTCCTCTTTTGGATAGTTTGTCGGCTTTTTCATTTCCTGGGACTCCGACATGCCCTGGGATCCACTGGAGTGTAACTTCGACGCAATAGGAAGTGAACAGTTGGTCAATAAATCTACAGATGTTATTAATATTAGGGGACATTTTGCTTTCTAGGGCTTGGAGTGCTGATTTTGAGTCTGAGAATATAACAATATCCTCAGGTGGAGTGATGCTACTTTCAAAGTCTGAGATTATCCGGCACAATGCTTTTTCTAGTGCTGTTATTTCTGCATCATAGCTGGAACAAATTTCTCCGCAAGGGCCAAAGATGCAAGGGTGGTCTTCTGGGTGCTGGTTGGGGTATTTTATCACTGCGCCATATCCAGCATTGATGGTAGCTTTAAATGCAGATCCATCTGTGTAGACATGGATGATGTCTTGTGGATATGAATCTATAGTTTCTAAAGCGATGGTTTTTCAGTAGTGGTCCTAGAGTGTTCTTGTCTGCTGAGGGGTCAGAGAGTTCAGTTCTTACTATGGGAGTAGTTGCCTGCCAACAAGGTGGTTCATTATTGACAGTTACCATCGGCTTTCTAACTGCTGGTAGGTGGTGTTTGATGCTAGCTTCTTTTGCATTTTTAAGAAAAGATGTCTTTTGTATTCTGTGTTTTTGGTGCCACTGCTCTATCATTTTCCTATTCTCCTCCTTTGTGTCCATTCTCAGATACCTTTCGTATGTTTCCACTGCTGAACGTTCTCTTCTTAGGTTTAAGGGTTCAATATTGGTGTTGATTTCGCATGCATCTGTCGGCGTTGTCTTCATGGCACCACTTATAAACCGTAGAGCGTGATTTTGGACTTTGTCTAGCTTTTGTAAGAGGCTTTTACTTGCAATAATTTGGAGGGGGAGCGAGTAGTCAATTACTGGGCGCACATATCCAGTATAGAGTTGGCGTAATGAGTGCTGGTCTGCTCCCCACCCACAGGAAGAAAGGTGCTTAATGAGCCTGAGTCTTGTGGATGCTTTCTCAATCAGCTTGTCTATGTGGGGTCTCATGGTAAGTCTACGGTCGAGCTCGACTCCAAGATATCTCGGGCATTCTTCATATGCTAATTTCTCTCCATTCATCCAGACCTCGATGTTGTTCTCATTAACTCTCTTGTTTAGACTGAACAGGCCATACACAGTTTTCTCTACATTGATTTCAAGTTTCCAAAACTGGCAGTATGCAGAGATGGTTGCCAAGTTTTTGTTCATATTTTTGGTGATGGTTTGGAGGTATTTTCCTTTTGTCCAGATGACCTTCCGCATTATTTAATAGGAAGGCCTATCCTCCAGACTCGATCATAGGCTTGTCTAAGATCCAATAAATGTTGCAAGCACATTTCTTTTATTCTTGGAAGAAAAAGTTAAAAAAAAAATAGCCATACCTATCTCTTGGGTGAATCCGTATCAACTGAATCCCATTGTCTGTTTGTTTCTTCTAAAACCTGAACTGATTGGTGTTTTAAGATCCTTAATTGCTTTCTAGCACCAGTAATAGCCTTTCATTTATCATACCTTTCAGTGATCTTTGCCTAGGTTTGGATTTCAAGGAGAATTCGGTCGATAGCTTGTTACTTCATTGGATGGTTATGTCCTTCTTAAAGGGACAAGGTTGATATTGGGCTTCATCTCTAACATCTGTTGGTAACTTGCCTTCTCTCCAGTATTGTTAAATGAGATCAAGGAAGGTGGAGATTCATAATTTGAGAGGTTTAGAGATCATCTCGTTAGGTGATCCGATCAGGCCCAGTCCAGGCTTTTCCTTTAATTGCATTTTTTTAGGGCCATCTTTTGAGTTCTGAAAAGAGTGTAGTTTCTTTTCAAAGACCCGTCCACATGCTAGCTTATGGTTTGTTTCTCCATCATTTTAGTGAGTGAATCTGATAGCACTGTCAAGTCCTCAATGAGCGTCGGATTGTTTTATTTGTTTACGTTAGCAAAGTGCGAATTGAAGGACTTCTGCTTTTCTGTGCAACCTTGTTATGAGGTGGTCGATGTTGCTTGAAATGATGGGTACAGGGGTTTTTTCATTCTTTTAATTTCCTGAGAGATTTGATATGAGGCACCTCATAGCTGTTCATTCCGTCTTTCCGCAAGTTAACTCTCCACAATTTCTTAACCCTTGTTTCTCCTTTTTGCTTTTTTGCTCAGTCTTTACGTTAACTCTTTGCAGTTAGGCGGTTATAATTTGGCTTTGATAGTTGCGGGGGTTGGGTGTATCTCAGCTTGCCGGTCTTGCTTTTTTCCTCTCGTTTACAGCAGCCTCCAAGTTTCTGATCTCCCAGTAAGGTTTAAACATTCACCTAAACATCCACGTGGAAATGGCATCTTTATCAGACAATGCAGTATGGCTGTAGCTGATTTTACTATATACCATTGACTATGACCTAGCGTCATGTCGATGTCCTCGAATCGTTGTCGTACTTGTCTCCTGAAGAAATGCCAGTCTGCCTTTTTGTAGTTCCCATGGGGGTAAATTGTTAATCAATTTCTTTTTATTTATCCTGGTGTTTGTGATCTCAGGAGGATGGGTCTTTGGTCACTTCCGATGTACGTCGAGGCAATCTAACCAGAGTCAATGTGGGGTGGAATACTGCAGTTATTATCTTTTTTTAAGGGTTGAGATCTTGTCCTGCTTTTTTTTCCACTGGCGCGGTGGAGGAAAAAAAAAAAAAAAAAAAAATAAAATAAAAAAAAAAAAAAAAAAAAAAAAAAAAAAAACAATGGTCGAAGGGGTGTGAGCATTCTGCAGTAGGATGAGAGTGGTAGTGTTATTGAGTTCTCTTATTAGCAATTCCTGGTTGTGTTCCTGTCTGTGTAGGCCCCACAGAGGTGAATGAACATTCATGTCACCAGCTATGATCATTCTCCTCAAGTCCGTGGTCTGGAAAAGCTTCTGAGCATAGGTGTGTTTTTTGCGGGTTGTAAATGTAAATGATTTTCAATGGCTTTTCCACCACTCCAGACTATCACTTCCTGTAGGATCTGTTTCGTCCATTGTGTTGAATTCATAAGATTATAAATGTTAACTATGGCTGGTGACGCTTTCTGTGAAAGTGTGGACTAGGTGTCTAGCTAACACAAATCGGCATATAATGGATGTTCACCCAGCCACTATAAGTTTCTAAATCATAAGGAATAAATGATTGGGTCTATCTCCTATAAATCAGAGTTATAAACGCCTGCAGCTCACTATTAAGTTTTTACAGTGAATAATCCCCACCTCTAACTGACGATTTTTCTTTACAGTAATGACAGTTAGTTTAGCCAACTCTTAACCAAGGCAAGCGTCTGTTACTACTGATTCAACGCCTAGTGAGTCTCTGTATTATCGAAGAAGTTTATCATTTAAAACCCATTATATAAATCTATATACTGCTTAAAACACCACTTAACTAAGGCGGTGAGGACAGCGCTACATTAATCACGTGAATTTAATATATTACTGGGCGAAATCCTCAAAAATGAATTCAAGTCCACATTTTGTCTAATCAGATATATGTATAAAAAAACTAAACATGAATTGTTCATATTGGATGTCTAACTCACACCCGACAACTGCCGAGAAAATTGGCAAATAACAATTAGTTCCTGTGTTAATCGTTTGCCTTATTCTCTTAATGGTCATCCGGGCAGGAAATAATTTAACGAGTGTGTTTGACGGATTTATACTCTCTAGATTTATAGTCTACAAATGTAACTCCTGGCCATGCCTTGTTTACAACAGATGTTCGGCGGTATATACGTAAATCAAGAGTAAGACAAAGGTTATGCTAGAAGTATACATCAGAAGGCCACGACCGCGAGAAAGATATCCCAGGACAGACGAAATGCATAATATTATGAGAGCTCCGCAATGCGGTTCGACAAAGGGCAACACCAACAGAGACCCGACCCGCTGGTTTTATCTCCCCTGAATCGAAGATGAAAACGATTGGCCATAGGCCTTAAAGGGTACCCGGTACCGCAAACAGACCGTTTTCTTCACAGAAACACCCATCGGCCTCGTGATCAAACGCTTTGAGCTGGTCAGCCATAAACAGCAGGTGCGCTGACGTTAACATTATCGTTAGCTGACCGCTGAAGGCCAGAACCGTAAAACAAACCGTCGGGGTGGGTCAGACAAAGGGAAAAATGGGTCACGAAGGTAGAATCTACAGACACAAAAATACAAATTGTATAGGAAACCAGTAACATTAAAAGAGTATTAAAATTGGGACGAGATGGAAAGACAAATTATCAGATCATCGTGACAAGTTAGCCCCCTTTTTAAAAGTTTCGTGGGGGGGGATCAAAAACCCCAAAACGGACCTATAGGGATCAGTAATTTAAATTTTTCATAGACGAATCCGTTTCTATTTCCTTGGACCATCCTATAACTCCTAATTCAAATTCGTATCCCAAACCTGTCTGGTCTGACAGTATTGCTCCGAGTTCATTTCTTTTCTTCCCTCTGTCTAATAGACGTACGGCGAATGGTATTTTGCGAGGTTCACTACGCCACTGATCGTAAATCCTTTCCCTGTGAACCTAAACCTTGGTTACAACAGTTCGCACTCCGCCTGTTTTATCGTCCGGAAAATATTCCGCCCCTGTTTCGAGTTTCGGCCCCGCCTGAATCTCACTGGCCACTGCATAGGTAATCCCGCCTGTTTACTAAACAGTGAAAATATTGCTGGATTCGGGATGTTTACGTTTCCTCTCTGGGTTTACGTGTCCTCCCCCGTAAACCTTTAAATGACCTGAGATACGCTGCCATCCTATCAGATTTTTTCCGCGCGCGTGTAACCCGAGTCGTCTGATGAATGAAGCCGTTTTGCTGCCGAAGATAACGCTGAGCATAAATTTCTCCCTTCACTCTCCACACCACGCCCCTGTTTTTTCGTTGGGAGCGTTGAACAATCTACAGACCTGTGCCGTCTAAAGGCGTGTCTGGAACTTTCCTTGCCTTGCCACTCACAATTCTGGCTTGTTCAAACGAAAATAATCAAGTTTGCTCAAGTAATGGCCTGGCGGAGGCGACTACTTTTCTGTCCATCCAGTGGGTGTTGAGACCACTGGAATAATGCGATTAGAATGAGAGAACTCTGCTGCCAGAAGCATAGAGAAATCGATCGCGTTCAAGAGGTTCTACCATGAATCATAACAGAGTTTTCAGTAGCTACTAATCTTTGGAAGAAGGTAGGTATATTCAGCGAGTTGCAGAATTAAGTTGAGTCGCTTTACCGTTACTAAACTTGAAGTGACCCAAAGCCTCTCAACGATAGCTTCTAGTAAAGTAGTAAGTCAGCTTTTCCTCACTGTCTTTCTGCCCTGTAGAAGAATGAGGGGACCTCAATGGTTGAGTACCAGGGATCCCTTCACCTGAAATACCATGTGTCCACCAGATAACGTCCAACTTTGCCCTCCCCTTCACCCGAGGAAGTTAGTGGCGTCAGTTGCACTTTGGTCCTGCAATGCAGAGGATCTACTTCCAGGAATTACAGGCTCCGCAGTCAGCATGCCAAAGGACTTGAGACGAGTTTGAGATCCCGTTAGAGTCGCGAAGTGCCCGATATAAACTCTCGGTTTTTGTTTTTCCCATAATGTTCCTTGGAAATGAATTGGAAGCTTTTACCCTCTTTAGCAGGCGACTTATTCTTGCGCATTTGCAGCTCCGGATGATGAAGAGGAGCACGGTAACCTCCTTCCTCTCCGATCGGTGAGTTGAAGGGATACGCCTCTGCCATGTGGTTTTTATTCGCTGTCCGGGCCGGGAATCTTGCAAAATTATGACGTGATAGGGTGTGGCTCCTCCTTTTCTCGACGTCCCGTTTCGGTTAGGGTGCTGCTCGATCTGGAGGCGTGAGAGGTTCGTGGGGTCACACGCTTGCCAGACGGTAACAATCCGTATTATAATGCTTGTTAGCACTCTCTGCTCACCTTTGTGCAGTTTCCACGCCTGGAGAACTTTTCGATACTTTTCCCCGGTTTTTAGGTCTGCTGTCCCGACATAAAATCATTCCTTGATTTCGGGGCTTCGGATCCAGTCCAAAGGAAAGTCAAATTTTCTGGAGTTGGGCGCGGTTTTTAACAAGCAAGTTTTTTTTTTTTTATTTTAGTTTTTTTTTTTGGATGTGTCACGGGGCGCAAGGTTTTACAGGGGCGTGGTCATGACAAGGGCGCATAAGAAGTAGAACTAGAAGTGACATACATTTAGTAACTGTTTCCATTCCTCCGGATTCGGCTTACCAGTTCATTCATCCTGATTTGGTGTCGCCAGTCCTTTTCGTAGTCCTTCTATCTCCCATTTCTTGTCCCTTTCTTGTCGTTCTATTTCCCATCTTTCTAGTTTTTCTATGTCCCCAATTTCTCTTCTATTTCTTGTCGCTCTGCTTTTCCCTTTCTTGTCGTTCTGTTTCCCATGTCTTGTTTACTTTTTTTTTTTTTTTTTTTTTTTTTTTTTTTTTGTTATGTTCTTACCGTTGCTTTTCCCCTTTCTGGTCGTATCTAGTTCCCATTGCTCTTCCCTTTGCTTGTCCTTTTCTTGACTTTGCATTTTCATCTTCTAATCGCTTCAACCACATACTTTTAGGATGTCCCTGCGTCACTTCTCCCCATCTTTTTTACAGGGCCATGCCAAGATTAAAAGGCTGTTAAACCATTTCGTCTACTTTGTAGTGATCCTGCATGGCCAATGCCATATTCTAGAAAGGGCTGGATTTCGCTATCCTGTTACTTCATGCAATTAGCTTACACTCAAGGGCAATCCTATGCACTTTAGCTAGATCGGTCCATTATCTACAGGGTATAGCAATCACAATAGAAGAATAAACTATAGATCTTAAGTTATCTAGTCCACCTTAGGGGCTGATTAACTTAATAATCAATAAAAATCTAGGCTAGCATGCGGAAAACTTAAAAATCGAGAAGTTTCCTAGATACTCAGATTTAGACAAGCAAAAAACCCCCTAAAAAACTCCAAAAAATTGCAAGTGAATGTAAAACTTATTATCATCACTTCACCCCACTTCTTGTCCTGTACTTAGCTATTTAGAGGATTGGTTACTATTCATCCGGAATGAACCCCCTCCCTTTGTACAGAATGCAAGCTAGTAAAACTGGACTTATCTGTTAGCATCTTAACTCAGATTAAAGAGCCTACTCCTGAAAAAAATATGTACCCCTTAAAAAAAAAATTATCTTACTTTTCCAACAAATAGCCGTCCGATTTACCAAAACTCAAAAACTCAGCAGTGCTTTACTAGCAAACTTTTAACCAGCTGTCTCATGTGTAGCATGAACAAAATGTAACTTAATATTTTATGATTGCTGTTGAGAAAAAAAAGCGCTGATCATGACTCCTCCAAAAGAAATAGTTCGATTTGTCTAGTGGATAGAAATTCCTATAAATCTGCAGTATACAGCATAAACTCAAAGAATAAAAGATAGAATCTTGTGAGAGATTCATACCAGACTAGTAAACCTCATCTGTTGCGATTGCTGCAGATGTTGCTCAAAAACTCGGACGAGCAAACCATTTTTATCGTGGTTTGAGTTGAAGTGGTAAGAGTAAATGTCGAGTTTGGACAATAGTAGTGAAATCACACAATAGTAGTGGACTGACAAGAGTTATTAGATTTACCGAAGATATAGGTGTAAATAGGAGGTGGACTTGAGACAACCTGGAAAGAAGGATTTATTAAATATTCATCTCTCTCTCCAAGCCTCAACACACATATAGTCTAAGCACCGCGCCAGCTCTCTCTCTTTTCTCTTATAAAAAAATTAGAGACAATAGTAAAAAAAGGGCTAAAACATGTAAAATCTGGATGCAAAGAGGGTCGTGAAACAGCGCAATTAATACAATGAGTAAAATTATATTTAAGAAAAAATGTATGAAAAAACATGCATAGCCAGCACACAAACAACCATTCAAAAATCATCAATAATCATCAATAATCATCAATAATCACAAATATTGAAAAATTACCACCAACGACACCGCACACAGACCAACCAACATAAAAACCAGATAAAATCACCGAGAAATAAATACAACAGACCATGTCAGACCGTCCGCTTATCTGTGGGACAAAATACAATTGTTCATAGGACACTGTCTGGAACTTATTGAAATTTGGTCCCACGAAAGCGGCCGGACACTGACATTCAGTTTTATTTATAATCTCTGTGTTACTATACTGGTTTAATTATGTAGGTTGGTGGTCTATGTGTTCGTTGTTTGGTGTGTATTTTCCATATTTGTGATTATTGAATGATTATTGATGATTATTGATGATATTTGATGTTGTTTGTGTGCTGATATGCATGTATTTTCATACATTTTCTTCTAAATAAATTTTACTCATTTATTAATGCGCTGTTCACGACCCTTCATCCAGAATTTACATGTTTTAGCTCTTTACCTGATAGTCTCTATTTTTTTATAAGAGAAAGAGAGAGAGCAGGCGGTGCTTAGACTATAAGTGTGTTGAGGCTTGGAGAGAGAGATAATTTTAATTATTAATACTTCTTCCAGGTTTGTCTCAAGTCCACCTCCCTATTTACACCTTATTGCTTCGTGTAATCTATAACTCTGTCAGTCCACTATCATTGTCGATTTCACTACTATTGTCCAACTCGACAATTACTCTTACACTTCAACTCAACCACGATAAAAATGGTTTGCTCGTCCGAGATTTTGAGCCACATCTGCAGCAATCGCAACAGATGAGGTTACTGTCTGGTATGGCAAAACTCTCACAAGATTACTATCTTTATTCTTTGAGAGTTTAGTGTGTTCTGCAGATTATAGGAATTTCTAATCCCCTAGACAAATCGAACTATTTCTTTTGGGGGAAGTCTGAACAGCGCTTTTTTTTCTCCACAGCAATCATAAATATTAAGTTACATTTTGTTCATGCTACACATGAGACAGCTGGTTAAGGTTGCTAGTATCACTGCTGAGTTTTTGGGTTGGTAAATCTGACGGCAATTGTTGGAAAAGTAAGAAATTTTTTTTTTAAGGGTTAAATATTTTTTTCAGGAGTAGCTCTTTAATCTGAGATAAGAAGCTACAGATAGTCAGTTACTAGCTTGCATCTGTACCAAGGGAGGGTGTTCATTCGGATGATAGTAACCAATCCTCTCAATAGCTAAGTACTGACAGAAGTGGGGTGAAGTGATGATAATAAGTTTTACATCACTTGCAATTTTTTGGAGTTTTTTGGGGGTTTTTGCTTGTCGAAATCAGAGTATCTAGAAACTTCTCGATTTTTAAAGTTTTCCCAGGCTAGCCTAGATTTTATTGATTATTAAGTTAATCAGCCCCTAGTGGACTAGATAACTAAGATCTCTAGGTTTATTCTTCTATAGTGTTTGCTTACCCTGAGATAATGGCCGATCTAGCTAAAGTGCATAGGATTGCCCTTGAGGTAGCTAAGTGCATGAAGTACCAGGATAGCGAAATCCAGCCCTTTCTAGAATATGCAGTGACCATGCAGGATCACTACGAAGTAGACGAATGGTTTAACAGCCGTTTAATCTTGGCATGGCCCTGTAAAAAAGATGGGGAGAGTGACGCAGACATCCGAAAGTATGTGGATGAAGCGATAGAAGATGAAAAGCAAAGTCAAGAAAAGGACAAGCAATGGGAGAAGCAATGGGAACTAGAACGACCAGAAAGGGAAAAGCAACGGTAAGAACAGTACAAGAAATGGGAAACAGAACGACAAGAAAGGGAAAAGCAGCGACAAGAAAAAGAAGAGAAATGGGACATAGAAAAACAAGAAATGGGAAATAGAACGACAAGAAAGGGACAAGAAATGGGAGATAGAAGAACAAGAAAAGGACAGGCTACACCAAATCAGAATGAATGAACTGGAAAGCCGAATCCGGAGGATGGAAACAGATACTAAATGTAGTCACTCTAGTTCTCCTTCTAATGCGCCCTTGTCTGACCACGCCCCTGTAAACCTTGCGCCCCTGACACATAACATGCTTGTTAAAACCGCGCCCCAACTCCAGAAAATTGACTTTCCTTTGGACTTGGATCCGAAGCCCGAACAAGGAAAGAATTTATGTCGGGACAGCAGACCTAAAACCACGGGGAAAAGTACGAAACGTTCCCAGGCGTGGAAACTGCACAAAGGTGAGAGAGGTGCTAACAAGCATTATAATACGGATTGTTACCGTCTGGCAAGCGGTGAACCCCGAACCTCTCACGCTCCAGATCGAGCAGCACCTAACCGACACGGGACGTCGAGAAAAGGGAGCCACACCCTATCACGTCATATTTTGCAAGATTCCCGGCCGGACAGCGAAAAACCACATGCAGAGGCGTATCCCTCCAACTCACCGATCGGAGGAAGGAGGTACCGCTCCTCTCATCATCCTGAGCTGCAAATGCGCAAGAATAAGTCGCCTGCTAAAAGGGTAAAAGCTTCCAATTCATTCCAAGGAACATTGGAAAAACAAACCGAGAGTTTTATCTCGGGCACTTCGCGATCTAACGGGATCTCAAACCGTCCAGTCCTTTGCATGCAGACTGCGGAGCCTGTAATCCAGGAAGTAGATCTCGCATTGCAGGACAAAGTGCAACTGACGCCACTAACTTCCTCCGGGGAGGGCAAAGTTGACGTTTCTGGTGGACACAGGGTTTCAGGTGAAGGGATCCCTGGTACTCCATCTGAGTCTCTCATACTTCTCAGGGCAGAAGACAGTGAGAAAAGCTGCCTTACTACTTTACAAGAAGCTATCGTTGAGAGCTTTGGCTCACTTCATGTTAGTAACGGTAAAGCGACTCAACTAATTCTGCAACTCGCAGAAAATACCTACCTTCTTCCAAAGATAGAAGCTACTGAACTCTGTTATGATTCAGTAGAACCTCAGAACGCGATCGATTACTCTATGCTTCAGGCAGCAGAGTTCTCTCATTCTAATCGCATTATTCCAGTGGTCTCAAACCCACTGATGGACAGAAAAGTAGTCGCCTCCGCCAGGCCATTACTTAGCAACTTGATTATTTCCGTTGACCAAGCCAGAATTGTGAGTGGCAAGGCAAGGAAAGTTCCAGACCCGCCTTTAGACGGCACAGGTCTGAAGATTGATCAACGCTCCCACCGAAACAGGGGAGTAGGTGTGGAGAGGAAGGAGAAATATGCTAGCGTTTCTTCGGCCAGCAAACGGCTTCATTTGCCGACTCGGGTTACACGCGCGCGGAAAATTCTGATAGGATGCAGCTATCTCAGGTCATTTAAGTTTACGCGCGGGACACGTAAACCCAGAGAGAAACGTAAACATCCCGAGTCCAGCAATAATTTCACTGTATGTAACAGGCGGATTACCTATGCAGTGGCCAGTGAGTTCAGGCGGGGCCGAAACTCGAAACAGGGGCGGATAATTTTCCGGACGATAAACAGGCGGAGCGAACTGTGTAACCAAGGTTAGGTTCACAGGGAAAGGATTTA
The DNA here is from genome assembly GCA_024509875.1 of Oreohelix idahoensis. Lineage (NCBI taxonomy): Eukaryota > Metazoa > Mollusca > Gastropoda > Stylommatophora > Oreohelicidae > Oreohelix > Oreohelix idahoensis. The sequence continues at coordinate 34,993 of JAMPIV010004260.1, read as the reverse complement.
CGTCAGTGCCGAGTGACCTCGCAAAATACCATTCGCCGAACGTCTATTAGACAGAGGGAAGAAAAGAAATGAACTCGGAGCAATACGGACAGACAGACAGGAATGGGATACGAATTTGACTTATGAGTATAGGATGTTCCAAGGACATATAACGGACGTCTATGAAAAATATAAATTACTGTCCTCTAGTCCGTGGTTCACGAACTTTTAAAAAGGGGGCTAACTTGTCACGTTGACTGATAATTTGTCTTTCCATCTCGTCCCAATTTTATTACTCTTTTAATGTTCTGGTTTCCTCTACATTTTGTATTTTGTTTCTTTTGATTCTACCTTCGTGACCCATTTTTCCCTTTGTCAGACCCCACCCCGCGGTTTGTTTACGTTCTGGCCTTCAGCGGTCAGCTAACGATAATGTTACGTCAGCGCACCTGCTGTTTGGCTGACCAGCTCAAAGCGTTTGATCACGAGCCGAGCGGGTTTCTGTGAAGAAACGGTCTGTTAGCGGGTGGTACCCTTTAAGGCCTAGGCAACCGTTTCATCTTCGATTCAGGGGAGATAAACCCGCGGTCGGTCTCTGTGGTTTTGCCCCTTAGACGAACGCAGCGAGCTCTCAAATATTATGCATTTGTCTGTCTGGGGAAATCTTCTCGCGGTCGTGGCTTCTGATGTATACTTCTAGCATAACCTTTGTCTTACTCTTGATTACGTTATACGCCGAACATCTGTAGAAACAAGGCATGCCAGGTGTTCATTTGTAGACTATAAATCTAGAGAGTTTAATCAGTCAAACACACTCGTAAAATATTTCCTGCCCGGGATGACCATTATGAGAATAAGGCAAACGTTAACACAGAACTAAATGTTATTTGCCTATGTTCTCGGCATTTGTCGGGGTGAGTAGACATCTATATGTATATTCATGTTAGTTTTTTTACATATATCTGATAGAAATGTGACTTGAATTCATTTTTGAGGATTTCTCCCAGTAATTTTATTCAGTGACAATGTAGCGCTGTCTACCGCCTTAGTTAAGTGGTGTTTAAGCAGTTATAGTTTATAATGGGTTAAATGATAAACTTTTGATAACAGATACTCACTAGGCGTAGAATCAGTAGTACAGACGCTTGCCATGGGTTAAGAGTTGGCTAAACTAACTGTCATTACTGTAAGAAAATGTCAGAGGTGTGGATTATTCACTTAAAACTTAATAGTGAGATGCAGGCGTTATAACTCTGAATTATAGGAGATAGTCACTTATTCCTTATGATAGAAACTTCTAGTGGCTGGGTGAAAATCATTATATGCCGATTTTTGTAGCTAGACACTAGTCACACTTTCACAGAAAGCAGTCACCAGCCATAGATAACATTATATCTTATGATTCAACCAATGACGAAACAGATCTACAGGAAGTGATAGTCTGGAGTGGTGGAAAGCCATTGAAAATCATTAACATTTACAACCCGCCAAAAACACACCTTGCTCTGAAGCCTTTCCAGACCACGGACTTGAGGAGAATGATCATTGCTGGTGACATGAATGGTCATTCACCTCTGTGGGGCTACACAGACAGGAACCCAACAGGAATAGCTATAGAAGAACTCACTAACACTACCACACTCATCCTACTGCAGAATGCTCACACCCCACCGACATTGCTCCACCGCGCCAGTGGAACAAAAAGCAGACCAGATCTCACCCTAGTAACAGCAGATATCCACCCACATTGCTCAGTTAGAGTGCTCGACGACATCGGAAGTGACCACAGACCCATCCTCCTTGAGATCACAAACACCAGGGAAATAAAAAAGAAATTGCTTAACATCACCCCCATGGAACTACAAAAAGGCAGACTGGCATTTCTTCAGGAGACAAGTACGACAACGATTCGAGGCCATCGACATGACGCTAGACATAGACAAGGTATATAGTAAAATCACTACAGCACTACTGCAGTCTGCTAAAGAAGCCATTCCACGAGGATGTAGGAGAAAGTTTAAACCTTACTGGAGTACAGAACTGGAGGCTGCTGTAAACGAGAGGAAAAAAGCAAGACGGCAAGCTGAGAAACACCCAACCCCCGCCAACAAAGCAAATTATAACCGCCTAACTGCAAAAAAGTTAAACGTCTGAGCAAAAAAGAGCAAAAAGAGAAACATGGGTTAAGAAATGTGGAGAGTTAAACTTGCGGAAAAGACGGAAAGAAAGCATGGAGTGCCTCATATCAACCCTCTCGAGAATTAAAAGAAAGAAACACCCTGAACCCATCATTACAAGCACTGAACCACCACTAACAAGGGATGCACAGAAAGCAGAAGCCTTCAATAAGCACTTTGCTAACGTAAACAAAAAACAACCACGCAAGAGACTTGACAGTGCTATCAGATCACTCACTAAAATGATGGAGAAACAACCAACAGCTAGCTGTGAGGTCTTTGAAAAGAACTTCACTCTTTCAGAACTCAAGATGGCCCTAAAAAAATGCAAGAAAGGAAAAGCTGCTGGACCTGATCGGCTCACTAACGAGATGATCTCAAACCTCTCAAATTATGAACTCTCCACCATCCTTGATCTCATTAACAATACCTGGAGAGAAGGCAAGTTACCAACAGACTGGAGAAAAGCCAATATCATCCTTGTCCTTAAGAAGGACAAACCATCCAATGAAGTAACAAGCTATCGACCGATCTCCTTGACATCAAACCTAGGCAAGATCACTGAAAGGATGATAAATGAAAGGCTATACTGGTGGCTAGAAAGCAATAAGATCTTAAACACCAATCAGTCAGGTTTTAGAAGAAACAAACAGACAATGGATCAGTTGATACGATTCACTCAAGAGATAGGTGATGCCTTCCAAGAAAAAAGAAATGTGCTTGCAACATTTATTGATCTTAGACAAGCCTATGATCGAGTCTGGAGGATAGGCCTCCTCTTCAAAATGCGAAGAATGGGAATATCAGGGCGAATGTACAACTGGTTAAAAGGTTTCTTCCACAACAGAACAATCCAAACAACATTCAGTGGAGCAACATCAAAACAAAGAACCCTGGAGGAAGGACTGCCTCAGGGATCAACACTAAGTTGTACACTGTTTCTTATATTTATAAATGACCTCCCAGATGTCATCACCTGCCAAAAAGCACTATTTGCTGATGACCTAGTCATCTGGACAAAAGGAAAATACCTCCAAACCATCACCAAAAATATGAACAAAAACAAAAACTTGGCAACCATCTCTGCATACTGCCAGTTTTGGAAACTTGAAATCAATGTAGAGAAAACTGTGTATGGCCTGTTCAGTCTAAACAAGAGAGTTAATGAGAACAACATCGAGGTCTGGATGAATGGAGAGAAATTAGCATATGAAGAATGCCCGAGATATCTTGGAGTCGAGCTCGACCGTAGACTTACCATGAGACCCCACATAGACAAGCTGATTGAGAAAGCATCCACAAGACTCAGGCTCATTAAGCACCTTTCTTCCTGTGGGTGGGGAGCAGACACCAGCACTCATTACGCCAACTCTATACTGGATATGTGCGCCCAGTAATTGACTACTCGCTCCCCCTCCAAACTATTGCAAGTAAAAGCCTCTTACAAAAGCTAGACAAAGTCCAAAATCACGCTCTACGGTTTATAAGTGGTGCCATGAAGACAACGCCGACAGATGCATGCGAAATCAACACCAATATTGAACCCTTAAACCTAAGAAGAGAACGTTCAGCAGTGGAAACATACGAAAAGGTATCTGAGAATGGACACAAAGGAGGAGAATAGGAAAATGATAGAGCAGTGGCACCAAAAACACAGAATACAAAAGACATCTTTTCTTAAAAATGCAAAAGAAGCTAGCATCAAACACCACCTACCAGCAGTTAGAAAGCCGATGGTAACTGTCAATAATGAACCACCTTGTTGGCAGGCAACTACTCCCATAGTAAGAACTGAACTCTCTGACCCCTCAGCAGACAAGAACACTCTAGGACCACTACTGAAAACCATCGCTTTAGAAACTATAGATTCATATCCACAAGACATCATCCATGTCTACACAGATGGATCTGCATTTAAAGCTACCATCAATGCTGGATATGGCGCAGTGATAAAATACCCCAACCAGCACCCAGAAGACCACCCTTGCATCTTTGGCCCTTGCGGAGAAAATTTGTTCCAGCTATGATGCAGAAATAACAGCACTAGAAAAAGCATTGTGCCGGATAATCTCAGACTTTGAAAGTGGCATCACTCCACCTGAGGATATTGTTATATTCTCAGACTCAAAATCAGCACTCCAAGCCCTAGAAAGCAAAATGTCCCCTAATATTAATAACATCTGTAGATTTATTGACCAACTGTTCACTTCCTATTGCGTCGAAGTTACACTCCAGTGGATCCCAGGGCATGTCGGAGTCCCAGGAAATGAAAAAGCCGACAAACTATCCAAAAGAGGAGCAGCACTGCCCCAGTTCCCATCAAGTACCACACTGCAAACCTGCCAACAGATCCTGAGAAACAATTATAGGGAAGAATGGCTAAACCAATGGGCTTCCTCCCAGACAGGGCGGCTATTCTTCAAACATCAAGCTAAACCAAACCCTCAAGATCCAGTTAAACAACTGAAAAGAAGAGATCAGAGTCTAATTTTCCAGCTGAGAACAGGCCATGCCCCTGTCAATAAACATTTAAATAGAATAGACCCACTACGTGAACCAAACTGTAGGCACTGCCACCACCATGAGGAATCGGTTGAACACCTACTGTTACAGTGCCCAAGACTAACAGACCTGCGACGCCAACTGCTCCCATCGCACCCAACCATCCACAATACACTCTACACATCATCACAGCAACTGAGGAAGACTTGCACCTTTGTCAGAGAGGCAATGGGCTGTCAAGAGCTACCTGCTCACAGCTAAAGGGATTATATCATCATCATCATCATCATCATCTTATGATTCAGTCACAACTGTCTTGTCATAGCAAGAACATTGCATTTTCTATGTATTCATTTGTGGGATGTTAATATTATTTTCCCAGGAGGCATACGATTTATTATTTAATGTCAAATGCTGTAATCTGTTGATGTAAATTCACTTAATGTTGTAAATGAATAGCATATCCATTCAGCTGTAACTACAGGGTTGAGATTCCTGTATGTTTAGTTGGAACAAGAGGAGTAGATTGTGCTGTCAGAACATTTACTGACAGGTACATGGGTGTACAAAATATATTAGCCTATGCGGGCGCATGCTGAGAATTGATAGAGTGGAAGGAACAGGAGGGAGACTTATATGGATAAAGACAGCCCTAAACTATCATAGCAAGGATTACAATAAATTTAAATCCCATCGTGGAGCATAACTGTTTGGATAACGTTAGTGTAAATTTATTGTTTGTTTGATGTAAAGGTCGTCTTCTTTGGGTCTCAGTTTCAGGGATACCGAATTGCTAGAGTCAAGTCTCCAGTCAGGCGAAGAACGTCACAGTCTCTTCGTTCTAGAGGGTTTCTGAGTACATCTAGCCTCTCGAGTTGTCACCTCAAATACCTGAAACAAAACCCTTTTTTGTCAACGTCATTCTCTCTAAAGGGAAATTAAGCTCACGCAGTATGCAACGAGCCAACGCAAAATCTGAAATCATCTGTTGCAGTAGCAGTTTCCTACTCGCCTATTGGATTACCAGTCAGAGAATTGCGGCTTCCCGATATCAAGCAGCCCAGCGTCTATAGCAGAATTTAAAATCACCAGCCTTTGTGTGCTTAAACGGAGCACTCAGTCAAATCACAGTTCAGACCAGCCCAAACCGGATTTACTACCAAGTACGCAAGATTCCAGCGCCGGATAAGAGCGCACAGGGACCGTTTGTCCTCAAGTAACTTCGTCTTGTGTGTAGTTCTGGGTTATGAAAAACCTCGCACTTATGAGCGGTCAGCCAGAGAGAGACAGAGTTCCAGTCCCCCTCGCGCAATTAGGGGTCACCAAAGTTAGCACCGACAAGGAAAGTTATGCAGTTTATTCCATCACCTTGAAGGATATCTACACGTAAGACACTCTCTGGATCTAGCACCTTTGGTCCCACGAAAGCGGACAGACTGACACTCAGATTATTCATTTGGTAAACCAGGGAGATAAACAGCGTCTTCCAGTCCACCTCGCGCAATTAGGGGTAACCAATGATAACACCTACAACGAAAGTTATGTATGTTATTCCATCACCTTGAAGGATACCTACATGTAAGACACTTTCTGGAACTATTGTATTTGGTCCCACGAAAGCGGACGGACTGACATTCTGTTTATTTATTTCTCTGTGTTTCTACTGCATGTCTCCATGCACTACAAGACGTGAAAGTAAGAAGAGGCGCAGATGTGGGAAGTGATCATCACCTAGTAGTAGCAAGACTGAAGGTGAAACTCAGAGCTGCTGGACCAGTTGCAGTCAAACAGAAAAGATACAACATCACGAAACTTAAGGACCCCCTCACCAGAAAAGCGTTTGTGGTCGACGTAAAGAGACGATATCTGATTACCAAAAGCCAGGAAAGAACAGAGACCGACGATGTGGACCAGAAATTCAACACCATCTCAACAATATATAAAGAAAGCAGCAAGTCATGCTTGGGATTCCAGGAAAGAAAGAGCCAAGACTGGATAACACCAGAAACGCTAAACACCATAGCGAAGAGAAAGGAAATGAAAAGGAAGAAAACAGAAGCTAAATCTCCCAGGTTAAAGGCAATATATAGTGAACAGTACAGTCAGCTGGACAAGGAAGTAAAACAACAAACCCGTGCTAACAAAAGGACATTTCTGGATGACCTTGCAAGACAGGCAGAAGAGGCAGCACTGAGAAATGAACAAAGCACAGTTTATAAAATAACTAAAGCTATCAGTGGAAAACGAGGTGCAAACAACATAACGTTAGTAAGAGACAAGCAAGGAAATCTCATCACCACAGCACAGGGGCAGGAAACAAGGTGGGCAGAGCACTTCAGAGAAACACTGAATAAGGAATCACCAGAGACTCAGCTGAATGTTCCTGAGGCTGAAAGTGACTTAGACGTAAATACAGACATTCCACGAAAAGAAGAAATTATCACAGCTATCAAAGGGCAAAAAAATGGAAAAGCGCCTGGTCACGACAATCTGAATGCTGAGCTATTCAAGACAGACCCTGAACTAGCAGCAGAACTATTAGAACCACTATTTGCACAAGTCTGGGAAACTGAGACAACACCAACAGAGTGGAGTAAAGGAACAATTGTCAAATTGCCCAAGAAGGGCGACCTTGCAGACTGCAACAACTGGAGAGGAATTACCCTCCTCTCAGTTTCCAGCAAAATACTAGGCAGGATAATCATCCAGAGAATTTCAAAAGCAGTTGACCATAAACTGAGGAAAGAACAAGCGGGCTTCAGAAAGAACAGAAGATGTGCAGACCATATATTTGCCCTCAGGAACATTATAGAGCAGTGCTCAGAATGGCAGAGACAGCTGTACATTAACTTTGTTGATTTTGAAAAGGCTTTCGACAGCATACACAGGGACAGCCTATGGAAAATTCTGAGGGCTTATGGAATTCCCAGCCGCATTGTTTCAATTATAAAAAGCCTCTATTCTAACTTTACGTGCAGTGTTGGATCGAGTAATGTAACTTTCGAAGTGAAAACAGGAGTACGACAGGGATGCCCCTTATCAACAACATTATTTTTTGACAGTCATAGATTGGGTGATGCGCCAGACAACAGAGGGCAGTCCAAGAGGAATTAGATGGACAATGTTTTCTACACTGGAAGATTTGGAATATGCAGATGACATTGCACTGCTCGCGCATTCACACCAACACATTCAAGACAAAACAGATAGACTGAATAAGTATGGCCAGCAGGTTGGCCTGAACATCAATCTGAAGAAGACGGAGGTCATGACACTAAATGTGGGCAATCCTGAGCCAATAACAGTAAGGAACCAGAAGTTAGAACAGACAGACACATTTACTTACCTAGGAAGCATAGTAACACCTGACGGCGGAACAAGCAAGGACATTAACAACAGAATGAATAAAGCGAGAACAGCCTTTGCTATTCTCAACAACATTTGGAAGTCTTCCCAGTACAGCACAAACACCAAATTAAGACTGTATGAGAGCTGCGTACTTTCTGTGCTTCTCTATGGTGCGGAATGTTGGAGAGTAACAGAGAAGGAAATGTCGAAACTGTCCTCCTTCCACACAATCTGCCTAAGGAAAATTCTCCGAATCTTTTGGCCAAACACCATCAGCAACCCAGAACTACTTATTCGGAGTAACCAGGAGGACATGCACACCATCATAGCTGGCAGACGCTGGAGTTGGGTTGGCCATGTCCTCAGAAGGGACCCTGATACCATCGCAAGAACAGCTATGCTATGGACCCCCGAGGGAAAGCGAAAGAGAGGCCGACCAAAAACAACTTGGCGGAGAACTGTGGAAGCTGAGATGCAAAGAATGAACCACAGTTGGGGCACTGGACGTGTGCTGATATGCATGATTTTCATACATTTCTTCTTAAATAAATTTTACTCATTAATTAATGCGCTGTTCACGACCCTTTCATCCATAATTTACATGTTTTAGCTCTTTACTATAGTCTCTATTTTTTTTATAAGAGAAAAGAGAGAGAGCAGGCGGTGCTTAGACTATAAGTGTGTTGAGGCTTGGAGAGAGAGATAATTTTAATAAATCTTCTTCCAGGTTGTCTCAAGTCCACCTCCTATTTACACCTTATCTTCGTGTAATCTATAACTCTGTCAGTCCACTATCATTGTCGATTTCACTACTATTGTCCAACTCGACAATTACTCTTACACTTCAACTCAACTACGACAGACATGATAACGATGTATTAACTGTTGTAACCAAATTTTCTTCTACATATATAATAAACCTACTATATATATCCTTAAATCTATTAGTTTTGGTCAAACAACCTCCCTGCCCGTTATATGTGCCCATAGTTACCTGTTCGTTTCTACGTATGTACGTATTTATGTCACAAAATTGTTTGTGTGTGCGTACGAGAGGATAGTGTATGCATATCATCAACTATCAGAAAAGAACAGGTCATCATTTTTCGGCTACGCACTGGTCACAACAGATTGAGATACCATCTGTACCACAAATACAAAATTGGCGCAACAGATCTCTGCACCTGCGGTACCAGCCAAATGACAGTCGAACACCTGCTGCAATACTGCCCAACCTACAGTAATGAACGGAGTAGCATATGGCAACAACCCACTTCTGTCAACGAAAAACTGTTTGGAGATGTTGGGAGCCTTGGGTTGACTACTGCCTTTATTAGAGTCATAAATGTGGAAGTCTGAAGGCGAACGAGGAAGAAGAAGAAGATACAGGGTGTTTATAAAGTCGCTGTGCAGTGAATTTGAAAAATATTTTAGAAATTACGTCACGAATGATGCAAATTTACGTCATGATATTCTGTGTTCCAATGCTGTGTTCCACAATCCCGTGTGCAGCATTACACAACAAGCCCCAATTGAAAACCACATTTCTGGTGACGTAGTCTCGCCCGGGCGTAAATTTCACTGCACAGCGACTTTATAAACACCCTGTGCTTCTTCATGTAAGTGTGTCGTGCTATATAGGTGAGTTGAGCATTCACTCAACCCTAGACAGTATTTTTTCTTACACTCTGTATTCCTCGTAAACAGGACTATTTCTCACACCTTTCTCTCACATAGCTTTCACTACCTCACCCCTGCTCGATTGGGACCATAAAAATAAAGCCTATATAAAACTCACGACAGGTATGTAGTGAGCCTTTTCGCCATCACTGAGAAGAATATCTTCCCTTCCACATTTAGTAGTGAGATTGGCCTAAACTGACTGATGTCTGTGGAATTTTGTTCCTTCGGGATGTAGACTCCGTTCGCCTTTCTCCATTCCTTGCTTACAAGCTGGGTTTTCCACGCATTCTTCAGTAAACGCAGCAGTCGTTTGAGCACCTCAGGGCATCTCTTATACACAACATATGGAACACCATTTGGACCTGGAGCTGACTTGCACTGAGCTTTCTGGACAATGTTTTCTACCTCTTGCACCGTTGGGGGCTTGGTGTTAAATTCAGCTCCTGGCTTACTCGGCCATTTAAGGCCTGCCACGCTGCTGAGAGGTTCACCTTTGCGACCATCTGCATATGTACTTCTAAGGTTTTTTTCCTTTCCTCATGTTTAGCGTACCAACAGTTTTCGGGCATGCTTCTTCTGTTTCCTGATTTCTTCTATTTTAATTTGCCTTCTACTTTTTCGCGGTGGGTTACTTTCCCTTGCCTCCCTGACTCCGAACACTTTGCGACAGTGCAGATATATTATGTCGCCGAAGATTTCCAGCTTCTTCTCCAAAGTTATCTGCTTCAGGTTGTTATCCAACTCTTTTGCCAAGGCTTCGTCCAGCTGTTCCCAAAGCCCTTTTGCACTGGCAGGGGGAAACTTTGATTGCATCTCTCTTCCTGTCCAAGAAGTGTGGAGAGATCATCATCAGGCAGATCAACTTGAATGTACTCAGCACTGTGGATTGACTCCTGGCTGCGTTCTTCTAACGTCTTACCCGTCGAGACAGAGCGCTGTTGATTTCCCTCTGATGACACTCCACACCCCATTTTTCGTTCTGTGGATTTTCATTCCTCTCTGAGTAGAGAATTTCCTACCACAGGCACATGGAAATTCCAGCCGTTGTCTAGAGCTCGAAGTCCGTGTAACGGTCTGGTCGATTCCAATGAGGCGCCTGTGGATTCATCATTCTCCATCCCTTTCGGTGAATCCTGGGGGCATCTATACTTTTTGGTTCTGTAGCAAATGTAATACAGCTTACGGGTTGCTAACCCGGTCAGCCGGTTTCTAGTCTTTCCCATTGTCACCTGTCTTTCCAGAAGTCCATCGGTCTTTTAAAGTGTCTTTGCCCTGCTTTACAAATCTTAGTGTACATGAATAGTTTTGGGCCGATTAATGAAATACTAAGACTAATCATTTATGAATGACATTAGACCGATAAACTTATGACTGATGAAAGATCTGGAAAACGTATGAGACGAATGACAAATCGTCATCATCATTTGCCTTTTCGTTTCCATGTGGAGCACGGAGTCACTATTACAACTGGACGCCTTGCAGGACACTTGCACCCAAAACATGCAAATGTCTTTACAACAGTGGTTTCTGTAGCATTTCCTTTTATATTATGAGGTTTCCAGTCTCAAACACATCATATTTGTGGCATTTGACAACATGCGGAGGGGATAGTAGCCTTATTCTTTCTCTGTCTCCTTAAAGAATCCCAGAAAACTAGACGGGGAGAAATGTCAATGACAAATAAATGTGTATAAATCTTCAGTGACGTCTGGGTCAAATGAATTTTAACAAATTCTTTGGTCTGTAGGAGACGGATAGAGGTGGAAGATGCAGAATTATGAAAGGAGAAGTGGAGTTTTTAAAAATAAATGTTTAAAATTACGTTTTTTCCCCTCATAAATCATAAACCGCGGGAGCCGCGGTAGCATAGTGGGTAGTGCACTGGCTTCCTAGCGCAGTGGTCTATGGTGCGATCCCAGATGAGATGGGATTTTTTAGGCCGCAAACGGCTCCTGGGTCGACCCAGCCCCAACTGGGTACCAGAGCAACATCTGGGAAGGTTATGGCGGCCGGCGTGATGCTGACCACATCACCCCTATTAAGCCGATGGTCAAGAAAATATGGGCCTAACACCATATACCCAATATGCCTCAATGGGCGTGTAAATGGGATCCTTTACCTTTTTACCTTTTTAAATCATAAACTGTGTAATAGTGAAGGAACAATAGAACTAAGTGAGGAAGTGAAGACGAGAGTGACAGAGTGCGAGATAGAACGACAGAGGCGGTTTCATTTGTAAATTGATGTCTTACCGTTAGCCGTAGCCAAGCACATTACAAACAGAAGTTACTGTCCACACACCTGTCCCCCATTTCTAGAACAGTTGACACACTTTCACAGTGTCACACTTTCACAGAAGTCTAATAATTAAAAAAAAAAAGTCAAAACGTAATTAATGTGTTGTCCCCTTTCAAAGTAAATAAAGAAAACAAACTTTCACATTTTACAAACGCACTATCGTACAGTAAAACATCGAATTTTCATAGTTCATAAAGGTTACATATTTAGTATTGTAAGACAACAGTGGAACCCTAACAGATAATGCAAGAAAGAAGGGCCTTATGTTTAATTCATCATTTTGAAATGCCAAATAAAATGTTAATTTTCATGATCGATATAAACTTACAAAATAGTCTCCACATTAACTGAAAGATTTCTGAAAAGGTTCTTTTTTTATTGTTTAAATCCTGTAAATAATGATGTTGTTGATGATAATGATTAAGATGATCATAATAATCTCCTTTTCCACTCAATATGGAGAATGGAGCCACCCCTGCAGATGTGCCCCCCCCCCCCCCCCTTTTTTTTGGTTTTGTTTTGAGGAAGTCTACATAAAAACTCTTGTTGCAGTTGTTTCGGTAGCATTTAGTTTTGCATGATAAGGTGTCCAACCCTATGCTCCATGATGAGGTGTCCAACCCTATGCGCCATGATAAGGTGTCCAACTCTATGCTCCATGATGAGGTGTCCCACTCTATGCTCCATGATGAGGTGTCCAACCCTATGCTCCATGATGAGGTGTCCAACCCTATGCTCCATGATGAGGTGTCCAACCCTATGCATGACCTCATAATGCGACATGAGAGAGTAGTCATCCATTTTTTATCTTTTTTTTTCTTTCCTTCTCAGAGGCCCCAGTAACTAGGCGGGGCAAAGGGCAATAACACATAAAAGAAAACATTTAAAGCAAAGAAAACAAGTTAATCATTTCGCTCAGATCTATTGTGGAAATAATTTCTTTAAATATGAACTTCAATGATGAACAAACTCGGTATACCTTACATTACTGATCTAAGCCATTTATTAGAGACTGCAAGTACTACTTAGTCGTTCCCCTTCTACCGTGAGGTGTAGTGGTTTGGAAGAGAGAGCGCCAGACTATCCTATCGGCTGTCTTCCTCCTGGCCTGGTTCCATTCTAGTCCTCGGTCCTTCAAAGATTGTCTAATGTTGTCCTCCCAGCGGACTCTGGGTCGTCCTGGGGGTCTGGATCCCTGGCTCTTAGTTTCCCATGCTTGTCGTGGTAGCCGATCTTCTCCCATTCTGCAGACATGACCAAACCATCTTAGTTGGGACTGTTCTACTTGGGTCTGCAGGGGGTGGGATTTTAGACCATGTCTCTTCTTGTTACTTCGACCACCTTCCTGGGATACCTCATTTCTGAGGTTTGGATCTAGCTTTTGTGGGTTGTAGTCGTTGCCCATGACTCGCATCCATATGTCAAGACTGGGACATAGGTGGAGCGGTATACAGCCATCTTCGTTTTCTTACCTACCAACCTCTTGCTGAGGAATCCTCGATTTATGGCCTGAAAAAGTCTCCCAGCTGCTGCTTTTCGAGTGGCCAACTCTTCTTTGATGCCTCCCTTTCGGTCTATAATAGCTCCGAGGTATTTAAAGTGGTCGACTTGCTCCAGGACTTGTTCTCCCAGCTTAATCTGATGTCTTCTTTCTTCTCGTGATATCACCATGGATTTTGTTTTAGAGCTGCTTATGGCCATCCCTCTCTTCTCCAGCTCTTTCTTCCAGACTTGCAGAGACTGCAAGTACCTAGAGTAATGGCCAACGATAGTATCATCATCATCATCATTATTTTCCTTAGCGCTCCTTAAGGAGCATGGATTAACCACCGCAACTGGTCTCCTTGCAGGAAACCTGCGCGACACATTCACGTGCTCTAGCAGCGGTGGTTTATGGGGCAATTTGTTTTGCATGATGAGATTGCCCGTCCCATGCATAACTTCATATTGGTCACCCTGTAGGACGTGCCTGGAGGTGCTGAAGTTATATTCTTTCTTTGTCTCTTCAGAGACCCACGGAAAGTACACAGGGCTAAGGAAGGAATGTTGTGGGGAAATAATACACTTTGTATTACTTCGCATAAAACGTGACATGGTCCGAATTGCATGTAATTAGTTTAGCGTACCAAATTGCATTGCAATTGAAAGGTGTTTATGTGACGTAATTGAGTACGTCACAGGGAGACAAGTAGAGTCCGTTATACGAGGTGGCAGAGAGTGGACGTATTTGGTTCATGTGAGTATCTTCTTCTTCCTCGTTCGTTCTGAAAAGGACGTTGGTTGCGTTGTGTCTGTTTACGCCGGAGCTGTGATATCTGCGCCTTTCGGCCGACACATCCGACTTCAGCACGGCATTTTTTGGGACCGGGTTTGCCTTCCCTCTTCGATCCCTACTCTCTCAGCCAGACTGCAGTGATGCAGCCTGTTTCCAGGACCACCACGTGGAGGTGGAGTAGGGTCTTGGTCAGCTCTGGTTCGCTGACCCTGATGCAAGCAGTCAAGCTATGGGTCGCTGACTACATTCTCTATTGCTGCATCTTTGGGTCCCTCATGTGAGTATAAAAGTCATCTGATTACATGAACTTCTTATTCGTACAGGTCTTTGCACATAATATGTCAGTGCTGTTGAAAGTCGCAAGAGATTTGTGATGTGTGACGATGTCCACTAATGGAAACTTAATGTTATGTCAGACGAAAGTGTAAATATATTGTAGACCCCCCACTTGTACGTGTTGCTGAAGTTTTTAATATGAGTTTCCGCTGGTTGACAAATTGTGTTGGATTTCTTCTTTAAAAGCATTTACTCCTGGGACAACGAGTTTATGTAGGGTCTTCTACGGATAGTATTCGTTCTTGGTGAACCTTTCTGCATCAGTTGTGCCCACTGTGATCTTTTCATTCATTCATTTCCAGTTTCGCTCCATGAGGAAGCATGAAGTCGCCACTTCAATCGACTTCCTTGCATGAAGCCCGCATAAAAGCATCTATGTGACCATACAGTTCTGGTTTCTATAGCAACTTGTTGTACATGATCATGCTGCCAGTCCCTTTTTCACAATCTCACATTAGTTGCCTCGTACGATGTGCCTGAGGAAGCAGCATTGCTGTTATTTTTTTGTCTCCTAAGTGGCATCCCCTCTCCCCCCCCCCCCCCCCCCCCCCAAACTTGACTATTACTTCTTGATCTTCGCTGCTGGAATATTAACTTTTCTCATAATGTAGCTGTCTAAACTTTGCTGTAATGGAAGAAGTCGATAGCAAACTCAAATTATATTATTTCCTACTAAATCAACGGGACCAGCCCTTTAGAATAGCCGAGATGACCTTGTGAGCTGGGGTACGACCCGAAGGATGGCTTTGTCAGTCAGCGACCAAGGACCAAAGAAGAAAGAAGCAGAAGAAGAGATGACCTTGGATGATCTTCATAGAATAGAAGCTAGATAATATAGCTCTGTGTACAATCCCTTTGGCTTGCCTGGATATCTGTATCATCTTTTTTTGCTGCAGAAACTACAGATAAATATCCAGTTTCGCTCAACGTGTACTTCAATACTTTTTTATTTTCATATCTTCGACCTTTGATCTATGAAGAATTCCTCATAGATCCTATGTACTAACATTTGTAGCTGTTAATATACCTACTATCCAAGTCATGTTCCTGGTCCCTGAACTACAAACTAGGACAGTTTTCTTAAGTGTTAAACAATACAAATATTTCGGTGACTATACTCTCGCCTTCAATACATTTTTCTGGAGAAAGAACGGCCATATTTGTCTTCTGAAGAACGATAGTGATTAATAACATTTATAATGTTACTCAACCATGTAAAGTTTTCCGCCTCCTTATTAAGGACTCTTCCCATTAAAAAGACTGTTGTACCTATGTCTTTTTATATTTCATGTTATTTTCTAACTATAAGACCAGGTTTTACTGTACTTGAGTAGAAAAGTATATATTTTCTCTCCCTTTTTAACTTGCATATCCCATTTGTTTTGTATCCTGCCGACTTATGACCCTTCGTGAAACTAGTCACGTTTTGTTGTTACAGCTTATCAGCAAGGTACGTAACGTTTTCCTATTTTTAAAACTCAGTTTTTAAGTCTTTTTAGTAAGATAACATAATGAATGATGAAAGAGAAACAACATCTGCAAGTGTTTGTATGCGTGCGTGAACTGTCAGACTTCTGCGTGTATGAAAAGAGCGTGATTTCGAAGTAGCTATGGCTATGCCTATTTAGTATACCGAAGGGAGAACAACATTTCACAGATACTGCAAATACAACAGAAGGAACAGCGAATGTAGCAGCGGTAAATATTGCGATAGCTGTAAATGGCCGCTGTACGAAGAAAATATAATAAAACTGCCACGACTGCTCCAATAATATACAGGCGTGGTCATCGCTGCTAAATCAATTGGGAATAAAATCAAACAATGTTCAGTACAAATACAACGGGCATGCTGCTTAGAAAGACACCGAACTCAGTTAACAACATCGCCTCTCCTGTGCCTCCACCTTGTTGCAAAAAAAGGAGCTTGTGTGATCCAATGACCCCAAGAATTATGCCAGCGGTGGAACGGCTAGCAGGGTCTCCCAAGCAGGGCAGGTCGAAGAGCCGGGACTAGGGTATTGGACAAAACGAGACTCAAGCCTGCTGACGTGTGGGCTGCTAGAGACAGCCAATGGCTAAGGCAGGCGAACCTGACAGAAATACCAGTTGAAATAGTCGGCTGCATTAGGCCACAGGTTTAACGAAACAGCACAGTGCGTGAGTTGCTTGACGAAGACGTCAAGAATAAAAAAACCCGAGAAATTGAGCAGAATGATTGATCATTCTGTGGAGTCCCGAAAGACAGTGAGTTAGGTTCCGAACACGTCGTCTCGAAGGGGCCCACCCAGTGCTACTGGTGGTCCCCTTCCTCTGTTCTGCTGCGCCAATCCACAGATGGAAAGGACACGAGCTATAGTAGGATTCAGACAACATAGATTCAGTGAAGATCAGATTACCTATATAGCGAATGAATTTGAAGGCGCCTTCCAAGAGAAAAAAAAAGTACAAACACGATAGTGGTTTGCGTGGATTTAGAAAAAAAAATTCATAAACTCATAAATTTTAGAAAGAGTTCTTTCTCTAGAAAAATGTCTCAGTCACAGTTCAGTCTGCAAATAAGTAAATGTATGAGGAAAATGTGCAAATGGATCAGCCACTACCTCGAAAATAGATCCATCAGTGTACAAGTACAAGGGCAGACCACCGGGAAGATGATATTGGAGCAGTGTATTCCCTAAGGGAGAGTTCTATCGCCCACATTGTTATTTGCAAACATAAATGATGACTAGTCACGATAAGTGAGAAAAAGATATATGCGACGTTCTGCTTCTCGCATAAACCAAAACGTCAGTGCTAAAAGAAAAACAATCTACGTCTAGATGGAAGCCCAAACTATGTAGACATTACCTTTGATCGCCGTTTGACATGACAAACCCCAGATTGAGAGGAAGCGGATGGAAGCATGGTAAAAGCATGGCAGTCATGAAGGACAACTTGATGGCACAGCTTGAGGAGCAAATGAGATAATACTAAGGAAGTTTATATATGAAAAAGGATAAGATAAGTCGTCGTGTATGCTACTGCAGCGTGGACAACAGCAGTGATGTCAAATTTCGATTTAAAAAATTAACAGATTCCAAAACAAAACAGTGGTACTCATAACTGGAGTCATGAGACCGCCAGCACAAAGAATGGATAACAACAGAAACCATCAATAAGATAAAAGACCGGAAAAGTAAGAAAGCAGATTTAAACAAAAGCAAAACCAGAAGTTCTAAAGCCAAGGCTCATGAAGTGTACACAAAAGCAAACAAAGAAGTAAGAATAAACATCAAAAGAAAATATATTGAGGAGTTGACAACAGAAGCAGAGGATGCTGCATGTCACAAAACGTCTTTGTGCATGTATTTTTTGTGCCCCTCTCTCTCTTTCACTCCGGCAGTATCACTTCATTTCTTCATTTTTGTCACTCATCGTTCTATTATTTTGGCATATATAAGCGTCCTTCATTATTCTTGCGGTGACCGCTTCCAGACTGTTTACGTTTCACTAAGTGAACTTAGTATTATCAGGTTAATACGATTATCACGTAAGTCAGTCTGGCCACCTATGAAAGAGACATCAGTTGTTTGTGCAACGTGGTGTCGCACGAACACGCACAGAAAGCCAGATTGCAATCTAAGGAAGCCGCCTGATGGACGGGCGAAAACACCGGTGATAATTAGATTGAGCCCTCTCGGTATCAATTTTGCCGATAATCTGCCTGAGTCGGCAATCTTGGCGGAAAGTATTACGCCAGGAAATAAGTTCACAGATTTGTTTGTGAGTTGGCGGAAGCATTACGACATATTGAAAGGTCACGCGATGGAATTTTAAAATGTAATATTTTAAAACACGCGGGGGAAAATTAAATTGAACACCCCTACCCAGATAGTGCTAAAGAGCTTTCGATTGTATTGATTTGAGAAGCCAGAATACACAATGGTTCTTATTGGGAAATTCGTCGGAAGACCATTCTGGGATTTGAACTGAGGAATGAGAGATATACTATAGCGAAATAGGAGTCATAAAACAGACTGCATGGCAACGTCAAACTAGCAACTTCCAGAAGCCAGAAAGAGAAGGATCGGACTAAGGATTCCTAAATTAAAAGTGATAGATCAAAAGTATTTTGGCAACTTTGAAACAAACCAAGTAAGCCCGCATTTTAAATACGAAGTCTGGATACCTAAGGAATCAGATCACCCGTCATAAGAGGATTTCTAAAGTTTCCCAGGCCAAGTGATTCGCAGAAAACCCGTCATAAGAGGGTTACAATAATTTCCCAGACCAAGTGATTCTTTAGCATCTAATAAAATGTGCTGTGTCCATTCTAAACTGTGCGTGGAGATTGTGTTCCCAAAAGTTACTTTGGTAGTAAGTGTAAACATTTATTTTTTTTTTTACAAATGTGAATTTGACATGTTTTCTTGCTAAGTGGTTATTATATGAGTCTGGCGACCTCAACTTATGAAAATAGTAAATTCATAAACCACTACAGCAAGCGCTGGTGATCGTTTCTTGCTAGTCGTACAGAAAACCGAAAGCAGAGGGTGACCCAAGGACTCTGACTGGAGCAGTAATGAGTGATGATTACATCACGTAGCATCAAGTGTATCATTTCATTTTGTGAGATTATATGTAACTTGTTATTGTAATTCAGGCAAATCATTGCTTTTTCGCGCTTGTCCAAGCTATATTTCTACCATTTTAATACCAGAAGAATATGGGTGAGATTTCTAATCTTCCCTGAGTTACGCTGTGTATACTCAAGAATAATTATTTCGAGAATAGCCTGTTAATTTGCAGCCCACAAATGTACTTAGCAGAGGCATTTGTTTTATTTTGTCTAAAAGATCGTGGTACTAAGCTATCAGTCGGATCGTGGTCTACTAAGCTATCAGACGGTTCGAGGAACTAAGCTATCAGACTGTGAAGAGTCATCATTACAAAATAATCGACGAAAACCGCGGCTGCAGGACTCACTTATACAAGCTAAGTGCTTATAAAAGGCACCAGCAAAAGGACAGCATCTAACCAAAGCTCTTTCTAAAATTTACCATCATTCTATTTATTTTAACCTGTTAAAATTAATTGATTATTAAATGTGTTACGTGTTATTTTAAACATAAAAATCATAGTTGATTCAGTTAGTATAAGTGTGAAAGCATTACGTATGAGCAAGACTATTATATATATATATATATATATATATATTTATATATATATATATATATATATATATATATATATATATATATATATATATATATATATATATATATATATATATATATATATATTTTATTTAATATATATATATATATATATATATATTTATTTATATATTTATTTATTTATATATATACTATATAGTTTATATTATTTATATATATATGATATATTTTATATAAATATATATATATATATATATAATATATATCTTATATATAGTATTATATATAATATATATATTATATATATAATATTTATTTATTTATATATTATATATATTATATATTTAAGTATATATATAGTATATATATATATTTATATATATATTATATATATATATTATATATTATATATATATATATATATATATATATATATATATATATAAATATTGTATTATATATAATATATATATATATCGCTTTATTAATATATATAAATATATATATTACTTCTTGTAAAAAGGAATTTCGCTGGATTTACCCAGCTGGGGGCTTGTTACGGGCAATAACCATTGCTTAGATCTTTATAAAAGGCTGCGGAACCGATAATAAGTTAACAATTGCTCAGCCAAACTCCATCTACAGCTACCATATAGAAATGTGTAGTTAACTGCCTGATTTATCATGTGCCATCCCCACAACTTATTCACCAGCTCTCTTCTCCATTTCTGGGAACTATATCTGTTCTTTTTTTTTTTTTTTTTTTGCCGTTTTTTATGTTTTGCTTTTTTTTTTTTGTTACCTTTTTTTTGACTTTTTTTTTTTTTTTTTTGTTTTCTTTTTTTTTTCATTGTTCTTGATTCGGACATATCTTATGGAACACACCTTCAGATAGAAGCGTTCATTACCCTTCTAGCTACATCTCTGCCAAGAGTAATCTTGTGCGAAGGTAGACACCTTTGACGACCCACTTTAGATACTCTTGAGTTTTGGCCACTGTTGGACCACTTCTGCAAAGCAGGGGCTTCAAATCCGTGAGGACACTGCAGCCAAAGGAAATATGAGAGACCCTGTATTCTCACAGCACAAAGAAGCTAAGTGGGAAATACAAGCAAGCAGGTGGTCTCATCAAAAGACAAGAATGGAAAACTGCTTAGCAAATATAAGAGCAAATGAAGAAGTGGACGGGAACATTTTGAGGACCTTCTCCAGATATCCAGTCAACAGAATAGAATCTACAAATTAACTGAACTACCAACAAAGGAAGAAATAAAAAAAAGCCACAACGTTTCTATGAGATGGAAAAGCGACCGCGCCGGGACGGCAATCCACCCAGAAGCCCTCTTTTACTCATTTAATTCCACTATGATATATTTTTTTCAGGAAAAATGACAAGTTGATACACCATACCTAACAATAATTAGAATAAATGTCAAAACAGTTAGTATTGGCAACAAAACGTATTATCTTAAACCCATCAGAGGTTGAAAAAAATTGGATTACTTGTCTTTAAAAAAAAAAAAAAAACAACTAATTCCGTTAGTGGTCGTAAACATACGACGTCACACAGTGGAGGGAGGGAGTGTCCAAAATTTTGTGACAGTGTGATAATGGGGGGAGGGAACTTTAAAAGAAATGTGACGTCACACAAAAAAATACGAGTGTGGATCGCTTCTTTCACAAATGATGTTCGTCTGAGCAAACTATACAAGGGTGTTTCAAAAGAATATCGGTATTTTAGATGCATATAACTTTGGTTATTGAACACTTAAAAATATACAGTTTGCACAAAGAAAGTAAAATGTCAAAGTTTAATCTCTTACATTACAATCCCTCAATGTGTGCCCTCGTGTTTTACACGGCACCCATCTCAGTGTAGTCCAATTCTCTCCCACACTCGCTCAAGCTGATCCCTTGTTATTCTTTTCCATTTTCATTTCCTTGCGCCGTCTAGCGGCTGATATAAAAAACATTTTTTTAAATCGGGTAACTGTCCAAATTCGGAAAGTTTACATATAGTTTGGTTGCAAACCAAACATTTGTAAGTTTGCACTTACGAAAACTATACACCTTCAAAATACCATAACGATATTCTTTTTGAAACACCCCTGTATTTGTAACCTCATTTCTCATAGGACTATTTTTATCATCAATTAGTAGACGACTTTATTACAATTATAATTGTCACGAAATTGCCTCCCCTTGCTTTGCAGTAGTGGTCCTCTAATGTCACAACGCAAGCGTATCTATAAAGTAGGTAGTCCAAGGTATCTATCTTTGCTCAAGATTACTCTTGGCAAAGAGTATAGATAGAAGATGAATGGCGTTTCTACCTTAGGGAGAGCCTTCACAAGATATTCCCAGAAGACAAGAACAAACGCTGCTTAAGGGCTGAGTAAATTTGTTAACTTATTATCTCGGTCCCGTTCGCCTTTTGTGTGATAGGGTTATGCAATGATTCTGGCCCGTCAAGCCCCCAGTTGGAGTAATCCAACAAATGCCCTCTATAATTAATGGCTCTATATTTATATGTATATATGTATTTATCAAGAAAAATTGGCTCATAGTCGTTGCTTTTCGTACAAATAAACTGAATCAACTATTATTGTTTAGTTTTTAAAAATAACATACAACATCAATTTAATAGTCAAGTAGTTCAACAAGTTAAAATAAGGATTACATGGTGTGAATGTTATATTAAATTTTTATCTTCATTGAGGTTTTTGTAGGCGTTAATAATAATGTCCGTATTTTTGCTGTGGCTTGTTATATAACTCTTAGCTCCAGATGAGTCTTGCAGCTGTGGTTTCTGTCACTTCTTTTTGGTAATGAGTACACTTCTCCATATAATTCGTCCACTGTAGGCCGTTGGTGGTGATACTCTTCTCTCACACTAGTGGCGTAGGAACTTCAGTACGTAAGTCTGATGTCTTGTAACCACGAACCCAAAATTTTGGGAATACACGCTTCTCCTGGCGCAGATTAGAATGGACCCACGACACTGTATTTAGATGCTGTTGGGAATCACTTAAGTCTGATAAATTCCTCTTATGAACGGGTGAAAACACTTTGTTTGGAAATCTATAATCTCCTCTTTTATGACGGGTGATACACTTTGTCTGGAAATCTATAATTCCTCTTATGGACTCCTTGTGATAAAATTCCCAAGTTTCCAGTCTTGTATTAAAATGGTTAGGTTTACTTGTGAATTCCAAAGTTGCCCAATACTCGATTGGTACTTATAGTTGTGGAATGATAAGTCCTAACCTCTTTCTTCTGGCTTGTAGAAGGGTGTTTAGTTGCCGCTGCGATGCAGTCTGTCAGTGTGCTGTGACTCCGAGTTTGTTAGATTATATCTCACAATCCTTAGTTTCAAATCTCAGCTGTTGTTTCCGCCGAAAGTTCCAATCAATCATAGTAGATTATGGCGAACCAATCCAATCTATTAGCACTGTGTGGGTGGGGAAGTTTTATAATTACTCATCCCACGTGTATTTGAAAATATCCTAAAATTTTTTATAGACACGCGTGGCCTCTTACACAGTGATGTCATATCGTTACCTAAGACTTTCCGGCGCACCTCTGTTTGATCACTGCTTATATCTGCGTTCCTGCGTCGACAGATGTCTGATCAAACGATATTGATATTCTTTCATCGTATCACAAACTGGCTTGTGTCAACATGTTCAACAGCTTTCCAATGGGAGTCAAATGTTTGACCGCCCCGTTTCCACAAGCGATCAGACAGATTAAGCGATAAAAAATATTATCGAGCTGGCCGGGTCACCAAACCTGGCGAATCGTTAACAACAGTCTGGGAGTGGAGTGTGAAACAATAAAATAGCATTACTCCGCATTGCAAATACTGCCATAGGGGTAGTGGCGTGTTAGAGAATTCACCATGCTATCTCCGCATAGAGCAAATAGTAGAAATAAAGCGAATGAAAAAGGCATGATTTATGCCAAATAAAAGCGATGTGAGAAAAATGAAAAAGAAAAAGAAAGGATACTAGCTGGAGGGCTGCAGGGGTGAGATATCACACAAAAGGACACGTACAGACGGGTTCGTCACAATAATCGTAGTTGAATTCCCGAATAGTTGTGATAACTTTTAACTGGTTAATATTTAGATTTCATTATATATTTATTATATATATATATATATATATATTATAATATTATATATATATATATATATATCCATTATATATATATATATTATATAAATATATATATATACCATATATAATCGGCGTCTGTGGTCTAATGGATATGAACGCAGTTTCATAATCCAGATATACCAGGTTCAAACCCTGCTGCAGGCGGTTTGGTAGCAGATCGCTTTGTGTGGATTTTTAACAATGGTATAAGCGCCGTACCGTTCAGAAAGCAATGGCAAACTAATCTGAACGTAAAAAAATTGCCTAGAAAAAATCACAAAAAACAGCCAATAAAAATTTGGGTTGATTGCCACATCCTGTAAAGGATAAGCAACTAACTTATATCTATTAAATATATAAATAGTCCCTTATCAGTTCCCCAAGGATTCAACAAACACATGCCCAAGTCCCTCCTGTCACGCTTTAAAAATTGCAAATATTGCGTGACGTCAAATGTGGACGACCTCGTATTCCATGTCAACAGGTCACAGCTTTTTATTTATCACTTACTCTATTACTTTTTAACGACTAAATTTTAAAAAGATATAATACTCATTCCTGGTGTATAATTTGCGTTGCGAAATTCCTAATATCATTATTTCAAAACCACACAATGTATGTTTAGTAAATATTCGTACAGTATATACCGGATAGTAAACATCAAAAGTTGAATAGGTTATTTGCCTTATTGAAGAAAAAAAAAAACATTAAAAAAACTAGTTCATATTCAAAATGTCAACAGGTCACATGCCATGGCTTTTATTTATCACTTACTCTATTTACTTTTTATAGACTAAAATTAACGAGTATTATAAACTCGCCATTCCTGGTGGATAATTTGCGTTGGCAAAATTTCTAATATAAATTATTTACAAACCACACAATGTATGTTTAGTATTTTAAAAAATACATACAGTATATAGCGGATAGTAAACACCTCAAATGTCTTTTACAAAATTCTTTGGCAAGATAAGCCAAAATAAAATAAAATTCGCCAAGCTTCGGCAGTTGATCACATCTATAACCGAAAATGAATTAATTCAACAACCGGCAAAATTGTACCGATGCTATCAAATTCAGAATACGTTTCTAGTGCTTGTGAGAGCAAAAAAAAAAAAAAAAAAAAACTATTTTCATGTGGTATTTTAGTAATGACACTATTAGTGGACGGGCAACTGCATTCATGCCAAAAATTAATGACAATTTAATATCCCCAGTGTATAGACAATAATGGTGACGCATCCGTCAAATATGCAGGAAGCACCTTGGAAACGCTGTTATCGGTTCGCTTTTCGAGGGGTGACTCTCGATAGGTGATTAGAAGAAACATTTATACACCTGGTAATTCCTTGTAAATTTACCTGATATAATATAGCTCATTATGGATAATGCATCGCAGGAAACCACTGCACAAGGTTTATCATAACAAGTGCGTCAACAGACAGATAGATAGATAGATAGATAGATAGATAGATAGATAGATAGATAAATAGTGTCGTAAATTTGGATAGGTATTTAAGATAGATTCTGGTCCCGTCTGAATAGAACTGAAAAAGTGGTAACTCAGTGAGAGATAAGGTAAAGAAATAGATTTCACGAGTGAATAGTTTAAAGGTAGAATCTGTCCTTGGATTGAGAAGATACTCTAGTCCAGCCTATCTTTACGACTGTAATTTGTTATCAGACAATTCTACTTTCAGTACATATTAACATATATACTATTAACCACTCACATACACACACAGTTAAGTGACGACAAACAGACGCACAAACGTGAAACTATAGTAAATGGAGTATGGATAATGGTCTGAGCTGACCAACACCAGTAGTTAAGTTTTGTTAAAGTTTATTATCATATAAAACTCTTCACAACATCCAACATATATCAATTAAAAAAAAGACATCATAGGTTACAGAATTTGAAAAATAAACCCATAAGTGCAATCCCCTCTGTTGAGACAAGATCCCGCAAGCAGAAGTTAATAACCCCAAAAGGTCAAAAGATTTGCGCTATGGTATAGAAAGTAGAAGATAACTTAGAGAACAGAGTTCCTAGTTAATCTATCCCTGAAAAAAGATAACAGTATTTGCGAACAAATCAAGAAGTGCTTACAATGAGTATACAAATAGACTTATTCACTCCTCTGATTCATACTCCTGTCAATCTGTGGTCACATTCAATCTCGCTTACCTACTAGTTGTTTAACAACATCTTGAACATATCTCCATTGATACATGTAACAAAAATCCAGTGTTGTGTTTCGCCTGAAGTGAGCCCCAGTTCCTCCACGAATAATTAATCTCCTAATTGGGGAAACGCTTACTTTGGTGGTGATAATTTGATATGTTAATGTCACGTCAATTAGTTCAGGTAGCAAAATAATTACAAGAATCTAGTGTTCACAGTGTGTACAGCAGTTAGTACTTCCAATAGTTAAAGAGAATCTTTGGTGGGTAAAACTTCTTTCTGGATAAATCCTCGCCACAACACAGTGGTCAGTAGTCGGGATAGTGTTAATGTTTTTTGATATTTTGCCACAGCGGGCTGAATATAATGGAAATAAAAAAAATCTGAGTAGCTATATGTCCAGGTATCGTTGACGTCGCGAGAGGGTTGTGATGTTATTAAAATTATAATTATATCCTGGACACAAAGTTGTATCAGGTGAATACCAGGATTAGTGCCAGATAAGAGATCTGGTCTTATAAGTAATACCCCCTTCTATGAAAAGAGTAAGGGTGTAAGGATATCAACGGTAGGGTCAAGCTATATAAGTTTCCAGGTATGATGTTAGTGTATTATCCTGGATCCCTATGGGCTCCCTCTCAAGATCCTCCCTTGATTATTGTAATTATTATTATTGTGATGGAATACATTGATACAGCGCTAAAATCCTCCATTTATAAAGAAAAAAGTTAAAAAAATTGTGGGGATAAAATATAGTTAAGTTAAGCTGCGGTTTTTCGCCTACGCCACAAGCGCGTTGATTTGGTAGATCGTACTATCGTTTCTAGTGTCATTGGAAAAAGAAAAAAACTAATTATAACATGGGGACACGAAAGGCCTATTCGTTCTGACGGGGTAGGAAAGAAGAAAAGAAAAAAAAAATGATGCTGTCTGCAAGCGTTTAAATCTAAGCCTAACATACGCGCGAACTCGTAGTTAGTGTTTGAAATACGAGGTAAAGTAAGAACATGTAGTCAATTGGTTACGAAACAGACTTAGCTCTTATTTAGAATGACGTAAAACTCTCGAAAATAGCTGGACAGCACATGAAAAAGAAGTGAACGCGTGGTAGTAAAGATTTCAAGACTATCATGGAAAAAAATATGGAATTTCTTATTAATAGGTTTAGAATCACAAAAGTTAGCTCGTTTGATAGCCTATCTTTTTCCTGACAAAATAATATGCTTTCAAATAAAAAGACGGACAGATATATAAATATATATATATATATTATATAATTATATATATATATATATATATATATATATATATATATATATATATATATATATATATATATATATATATATATATCTAAATATATATATATATATATATATATATAAATTACCCTCAGGCAAACACAGACGAGCTGTTAATGGCAAACTTGATCTGCTCTCAGGTACAACTGGGCAAAGGCAGTCTTCATTAACAAGTTACCGCTTCTTTCTGCTCGCTGTGTTTTTCAAATCTTATGGCCCCAATTTAGCTAGGGCAAGGTCTATTTATACTAGCACATCCGGCGTATCGTTAAAGCAGGGGGCTAACGGGGTATTGCGAATCCCAAAATGAGGCATATTTTGTCTCTCTGTTCAATTATGTAAAAACTAGTTTCCCCCTTATCTTTCTTATAATTCTGGAGCGATTGTACTCACCTAAGGCTTAAATTATACCCTGAATTAATCTTTATCTTCCTAGCTAAACATCGTTTAGTCTCCTAAGTGCCTTTTATTCTATCCATATTTTAAATACCTACATTAGCGACTAACCCGACGTGTCAACGCCTTTCCACTCAATATCTCTCTCTTAATAAACTACTTTCGTGGAAGTCTTTACACCTACCTCTAAAGTAACATTCCTGTTGTAGAATTAGAGACCTCTCTTCCAAGTGGTACTTTTTTCCTACTTATGTAATTAATTTGCATCCTTTCACTCGGTTGCACAAATGAGGACTGGCCATTTTTGCCTGTCCAAGGCTGTTAGTAAAACACACGAATACGGAAGTCTTTCCATTGGCTAGTGTAACATACAATTTCTACAATGTATGGCGCGCGGTTTTCGTCAGAGTTACTCAAGATTATACAGAAGCTATGTTGTGAAGCAGACTAACTCACGACAATCGTTATTCTTATTGTTCATATGTTCGTACTCTCTTTCTCTCTCTCTCTCTTTCTCTCTCTCTCTCTCTCTCTGGATGAAACAAGAGGACCGAACAGGTCAACCTCGAAGACCCGATATTACATAAGAATGTTTTTGGTACCATTTGATTTAGACTTAGACCGCTGCTCAGATTTAGGCCGCTGGTAGGCTGGTTTGTGATCAGTACTAGATTTAGGAAGAAATATAAAACAGTTAACCATACCCCATCAAGGCCAGCTCCTTGACGTGGAGATGGGGCTCAAGTACAGCCATCAGCGGCTGAAAAACCAAGACTGGCCAGGCCCTCCTAGACTCGAGCAAGACCACAGTCTGCCCTAGCAAGTCAAGGTGCTGAAGACGGAGGCAACCAGCCAAGAGGCGCACCACAGCAATCAGGATGCCACGCATTAGCGCTATGGGAAGTATGCCTATATCTGCAAAACGTTATGGCACTCGCCCTGTGACGGACCCCCAGGCAGGCGCAGTGCCGGGCCCTCTGCCTCGGAAGGGCCCAACCCCTACTACTGGGGGTCCTTCTCAATTGCCCCGGGGAGCCAGGAGGCATGAGAATAGAGCTACTGGCCAAGCAAAGAAAAGACCATTTAAAATAATGCACTGGAATGCTGAAGGCGTCAATAGTAAAAAAGACGGCTACAGCAAAAAATTAGAGCTCGAAAATATCTTGAATGAAGAGCAAGTAAATGTATGTTGCTTGCAAGAAACCCACCTCAACAAAGACATAGCCTTCAAAATCAGAGGCTACCAGTGCTACCGATCTGACCGAATAGACAGGCGAAAAGGTGGAATACTGACACTCGTGAGGAATAACATCAGTGCATGTCAGCTTGAAACATATATGGGGGGGCGGAATACCAGATGCTTCATCTCAGGACAGAAAGTTCAGAATTCCACCTGCTCAACTACTACTGTCCGAGCGACCGCCCACTGGCACTAGATACAATCCCAGCAAAAGAAAGACTGATTGTATGCGGAGACTTCAACAGCCACTCACAGAGCTGGGGCTATGATCACATGGACAGGAGAGGTGAGGAGCGTGAAAACTGGCAGGATGACAATGGGCTTATCCTGATTAACCAGCCAATCGACCCACCAACCTTCTACTCGAGATCATGGCACACCACCTCTACACCAGACCTGGCATTCTGCCACTCACCCGCTTGGAGTGGAACACCACACGCGTTGTATGGAAACAACTTGGAGGCGGCAGCGGACCCACCGGCCCAGTCATTCCTAATTGTGGAAAATGAACCACTTGTCAAGGAAGAGCAGCACTCTCTCTAGGTGAGAACTACAAGAAGGCCATGAGACTGGAACAATTTGTAAACCAGCACCGTACTAGTACTATACTGGCTAGAGCATTCTGACGTGTAGACAAAAGACATCAATAAGCTAGTATGATGAATTCAGCAGATGCATAATACAGAGAGTGCTACGTTGAAACCAATACCTAGAGAGGCTCTCGTCACGCAACTACAAGAATACCTATGGTTAGCAGACTCAATAGTGGAACTATAGCATGTCTGCACAGACTCTGATCGTGGAAACATCACCGAGTGAGCAGGCAGCAGGACCAGTCCATGCCAAGGAGACGACGCACAATAACTAACCAGCAAGCTAGATAGGTGCAAATCATCTACAAGGGGCAAGTTTGCAGGCCAGTCTCGAAGAAGCTGGAAGGCATAGAAAACTGATTCCCTTAAACTTTGAACGAGATACGAGGAAACCGTGGTTGAGAGCTGGTATCAAAGCAACTCTAAACGATAAAGGTAACAGTAGAGAAATCAACAGTGAATTGGTCTGAACAAAGATGGACACATCCTCATGGGGGAAAAAAAACAGGCAGCTCGATCGTGTGTTTCGACCAGGACAACCTTTTGCCTAAAAGACACTCACTCATCGAAGTTAGGCCCAGAGAAGCCAACATGGAGCTCTCGTGAGTAGAACAACACGCAGGACGAGAAGGAAACCATACCTGAAGTTATGGAGGCACCAATCACATTCAGAGAACTGGAGCTTGCAATATCCAAATTGAAAATGAGAAAGTCGCCAGGAGTTGATGGAGTGTCCAATGAAATGATTAATAACTTGGGAACCGCAGCAAAAACAAAGCTGCTGCAGATCTTCAATATCTGTTGGAACTCAGGCAGAGTTCCACAGACCTGGAGGGAAGCAATCATGATACCACTCCTAAAACCAGGAAAAGACAGTTCCACTGCCTCCAGCAAACAGACCAAATCATCCTTACAAGCCTGCGCACGGCAAAACAATGGAACGTATCAACAAACCTCAGGCTACAGTGTACCAAGTTGCAAGTGAAAACCTTCTGTACCAGCAGCAAGGCGGGCTTTTAGGCAGTGTTTTTATTGCCACCGAAGATCAGGCAACTTAACCTTTCCCAAGAGATTGAGATTCGTTTCCAAGAATAAGTAAACGGTTTACTTAGCAGCAGCATGGATAGATCTAGAGAAAAGCATGTTGACAAGCGTTTGGAAAGAAGGGGCTTCTGAATGAAACTGAGAAAATTGATAGAGTGAAATGTGTAAGATGTACAACGTGATGGTGAAAGCATACTTGCATAAACAGAAAGCCCGAGTAACAAACTAGATGGCCTCAAGAGTAAGAAAAAGTCTACTGCGTCCCATGGCGGATCCCACACTCAGGGAAGGGGTTTTCTGTCGCCCCACACTTTTTCCTAGTCAACATCAATGAACCTGTTGCTGAACTACCACATGAATGAAAGTGCAAATGTACGCTGAAGACCTGGTAATATGGTGCACAGATGAGCATGCAACAGTGGCCACCAACCTGCTTACAAAGAGCTATAGATGGCCTTAACCACAAGTGGCAAATAGATGGAGGTCAGCATCAACACAGACAAGTGCAGCACTACGCTCTTCAAACCTCACCTCCCAAACAAAAAGCTGGTGTCATCAAGATAAACAAATAGCTCCTAGATAGAAGATCAACCACCCACCTATCTCGGAGTTACATTCGATGATAGGCTGACATGGAAGCAGCACATCAACAAGGCAGCAACAAATGCCAGGAGGAAGCTAGCCATCCTGAGAAAACTAAGTGGAACCACATGGGGAGCCAGCGGGAAATTACTTAGTAAAGTTTACCAGCAGGGCATACGACCACACTGGAATATGGTGTCAAGCTGCGTGGTTGTTCCAAGCTTCTTACACCACATTACAAGAGCTAGATTAAAGGTGCAAAACCAGGCGCTTAGGGTCATCACGGGGGCAATGTATAATTCAACCGCCTATAGGGAGACTGGAGGAAAATGGGGTGGTTTAAAAAAGCTACTAGAGCGAGTAACGCAGAGACACGGGAAAAGTGCTAACACAGGCAGAAATGTTCCTCTGTATGCCGAGCCATCCAATGAAGGACAGGATTCCCAAAAAGCCTAGCAATGGGGTCGACTGAAATAGAAGCAGCTTTATCCACCAGGGCCAAACGATTTCGGAGTAGACAAACCGGTCAGACCTGCCTGAAGTTAACAGCCCTCTAAAAGTCTGTGCCAGAACAAACCCCTTGGAGTAGAGGAGCTCCTTGGACTACCAGTAACACATCCACACACAAAAGTTGAAGGAAATAATTCGACAGGGCATCGATGAACAGAAAAACAGCGGTTTGCAAACGTTAGAGACAGTCACTCTCATTTCCTGGAAGGATGATAATACCCACAGGACCTCGGGGTTCCGAGTATATCACGGATGGCGTCATACTGCACAGTTTGCAGTGTAATAGAATGGAGGCTATGAGATTAGGAGTGTACATAGAATTTCCCAAACAACTACTAGGCAGTACGGTCAGAGTACCAAATCGGGGGGGATAATTCGACTGTAAACAGGGTTTAATTCTATGATATGCCTGCCGTTGGCCTCGGCCTTATCATAATACCGGTGGAATCCAACTGAGAAACTACTGAACACCAATCTCGGTCCACAGCCCTGTAGTATTCTCCTGACAGTATGCAAGATCAGCACTCCAAGCACTTCAGTCCAGAAAATTGACTGTTATACAGGGCCCTACTCTTTACTGAACATGTGTGCAACCAGGCGCCAGGGTCGCACATATGCTGTGGATACCGTCTCATTGTGGGAAATACCAGGATATACGAAGGAGAGCAGACGGTACTGGCTAAAGAAAGGTGCTGCAGATCGAAACAACCGGACACGTGTTCCTCACAGTACGTACCATCAGAAGAAAAAGATGATCAAATCTATCAGAATAGCCACCAACATCAACCAGGATGACTACCAAGCTATGAACAGATCAGAAACAAATAGTCATTCTGCGCCTCAGAACAGGACAACAACCCGCCTCCGCAGCCACATGTAATACAAAATTCAAGATTGGCAAATTCCAGCCATGTGTACATGTGGACAGGCACCCCAGACAAGACAAGCGGAGTCACGTACTGCAAGATTGCCCCGAATATGATATATTGAGGCAATAACCCACTGGCCCAGAGGAGAAACAACACTGGAAGCAAAACTATATGGACCTGCTATAATGAGAACTACACAAGACAGTGATAGATTTTATACAAGTAGACAACCATTGCAGCTATAGACAATATATTTTTCCAAGCGAACGAAAAGAAGGAAGAAGAAGAAGAAGAAGTTAACCAAAATACAGTATTCTATCCCTAACCCCGTAAAGGTAAGATCTCTTATCCTCTCTGTTATAAATTAGATTAGAAACCACAAGTGTCCTAAGCTTATCTTATCGTTTTTTAAACACGAGAAATAAGCGCTATCATGTTATAAAATATACACATATGAATTATAAATAAATATATATTCCGTCAGTTCCAGTCCGCCTAGTGCAATAACATAAGTCCAATAAAAAAAACATCTCTTACTGGTTGATACGAGTAAAAAATTTACGTCCACAGCAGGTAAAATTAGCTATAGTAAATTTAAAACGCCTAGCCCAATATAACACAGAAAAATCCCTGTGAAATATAAAGAAGAACTTTAACACATTAAAACCCCTCTTAAAAGGCTAGTAAAATATATTTACCGCAAAACAGAAAAATGAAACCTTAAATCCACTCCTGGGGGGGGGGGGGGGGGGGGGGGGGGGGAAACTAAATCAACGTAATCCACTTTATGTACAAAGGCCTTTATAGATGTCGAGCTAGATATTTCAAAAAATTCCTGAAGCGACTAGATAACTGATATTTAAGTGATGGAGTATTTATGCACGAAAAGTATTGTTTTCGCTAGGAGATGACGAAAGACACCGCCTTGGCTATCAGAAAATGAACGGGGTAAACTTCCGAGAATAGTTTCCTCTTTTCATCATCTGTTCCTCCTTGTGCATCAAGAACAAAGGCTTCTATCTCGCAATTTGTCTCCCAGTATTTTACAATAACACAGGTTCGCTCGAGCTTGTAAGGGAACTTCAAAGCGGTTTTACTTTCCACAGTTTGGGCCCGTGCATTCTGTCAGTTGTCGTAATGGTGACGAACACAGCTTAGCATCGGCTTACAGGTAAACGCATTTGGTATCGTCCCCTTGAAAAGGAAATGACAGTTACAAATCAAGATAGTCGCTCTTCAGCGCATGAAACAAGAACAAAAAGGCGTGGCAAAAAATATGAGTTAGACAGAATATCGAAGTGCCTGGGGTTCTAGCCGTTAACAAAACGTGAAATACAAAAGGAAACAAAGGTGGGAAGCAAAGACGGACGAATTCATTTAGACGTAATTAACATAACCTGTCACAGACCAGACAGACAGACAGATAGACAATAGACAATAGATAGATAATATAGATAGATAGATAGAAATATAGATATATAGATAATATATCAACTCAATAAGAGTTGTTGTACAAGTCTTTCCTAACGAAGTCTGAAGTCGAGAGTCAGTCCTTAGTAACAAGTCTCACTCAAGTCGCAAGTCCGTGTTCCTAGTCGAGCCTCATTTAGATCTAAACCTGTTTAAAGACACAATCACGCTTCACCCAACAATTCAATCGATCGCTACAAAAAAATAATTAGAAAAATCTTCATAAATATTTAAGTAGATTTACTAATTATTTACTTATTTTTTATTCAACCACAGGGGTCGTCCACACAAACCAGTCCAGATTAACCATTAGGCTATGTAGTTGAATCACGGGACCAGGAGCTCTTCGGGCCGGAGCTAAGTTTAAAAATAAAAATCAAAATGCATAGATTAATGCACAAAATAAAAAGTTGGCACTGACGCGCATAGAAAGCTACTAATTCTTAAGAAAAATTGATTTCTTGCATTTATTGAAGAATTGTTTAAAGAAAATAAGACAAATTTTGTCAATCTAATGTGATTATTTTGTTAACATTAATAATAATAGAAATAAACTAAAAACCATTCGATTTTTTTAAAAAAAAAACAGTTACTTAATAAAAGAGAGTAAGCCAGAGCTTACACACCTAACATACCAAGCTATTAATAATACTTTATATACCATCACACGTTAAGTGGTTTGAAAAAAAAATTAAAAATGATTGCCTATAAGTGAAAAGGGGTGGAGAGGACTAACACCAAAAATGCCTAGAGGCCCTTCTTGTCCCCGCATATGACTCACGCAATACTTGCAAATTTTCTTTCGTTTTACGAAATTGAAATCAGTAGTCGAGTCGCTAATGCCTAAAACCCCACGTCTCTCGATTGAAGTCGCTGTTGTGACTAA